>ONZH01013468.1:0-36675 GCA_900303285.1 Rhinella marina
AGAGTGGATGAAGATTGAAGACAGCGGAGCAGTCCCCCATGCAGTTCCAGTGAAGCCCATGTTAAGGCCAGAGTTAGAATCTGACTTTCCTTTGTGCAAGTCCACTAAGAGGGAGTCTATCTATTAAAGATAGATTGTCTCCTAACTGGTGAAGAGGACGCAGGCACAATGGGACAGATTGTTAAGCCCACTTAGATTAGGGATAGACAACACCATGCTTGAAATGGCTTCAAAGGGGGGGACTGTCATGGATGTGAAGACTAAAGAAGTGAAGCCATTACAAGATGGTGTCGGCTCCGGGACCACTCCTGCTCTTATCGATCGTTTACATTCTTTAGCTAGACTAGATGCGCAGAAGTGAAACTTTATTTTGCATTACTAACAAATAAAATATATCCTAACCCTCAGGAGAGGATTCACTCCTCCCTGGGGTATATAACCTTTGCACCCTCCTCTAATAAACAAGAACCTCTTTGACCCTACCAGGTGTCACTGTTTCTTCCATGCATGTAAAATCCTAGGATTACTTTAATTTGGAGCAGAGAAACAAACTTTGTGGCTCCCTTTGAGAGCCATCCTTATCACTGACATTTCAATATTTTGCCTATTAACTGTACCCCTAACCCCTGCGGTATTCTCGTATATTAACTTTCTACATCTATTCATGCTAAAAGGTCCTTAGCATCAATAGATGTAGAAAGTTTATATAACAGTTCATTTGTGAGAACAGTAAGGAAAAAAATGAAGAAAGGAGAGAGGATATACATGGAAAACCAAGACAAGAGAAGAAAGAGCTATATTTACTTTTGACTATATGCCAATGGCTACAGTAATAAAAAGAGCCATAAGAAATAATTGGCATATGCTAGCATATGATCAGGACCTGAAAGAAAAAAAAAAAAGTGGTTTGTTTTAGGAGGAGCCAGACAATAAAAGACAAGATAGTGAGAAGTACTTTTGAAGATAGGACAGAAAACTGGCTAGAAGAAGGAGTTCCGTTAGGAAACTATAGATGTGGACAGTGCTCAGCCTGCAAACATATGATGAGAACAAAGTATTTAAACATAGGAGGAGTGGCAGATAAAGTAAAGCATTTCATGTTATGTAAAACACAATACGTGGTGAATGTTATTGTCACGCTCTGGTGTGGAGGGTATAGCCACACCAAGCGTAAGAGGGAAGGGAAAAGTACCAAACAAGGGAAACAGTCACCTCCTGTAGGAAACCCTGAAACTAGGCCCTGGCTGACTACCACTATGAACAGGCCTTAGTAGTAGTAGAGTTCATACACAGGAACCTAAAAACACCTGACCCTAGAGAACCCTGCCACTAGTGACAGGGGAAGGAGTCCAAAAGGATGGACAAACAGGAGACTCCAGAAGGCAAAACCACGAAAAGTAGGATAAACACAAAAGGGAAAATGACACTTATCTTAACCCCTTCGCGACCAGCGCCGTACATGTACCCGAGACAATCGCCAGAAAAATAAAAAAAATATGGCTCTCAGAAAATGGCAACAAAAAAAAAAGATTTTATTCTGTTCAAAAATGCATCTAATGTGTAAAACTTAACAAAAATAAAAATGTTAGACATATTGGGTATCACAGTGTCCGTAACAACCTGCTCTATAAAAATATCACATGATTTGCCCCCTCAGGTGAATGCTGTAAAAACATTTAAAAATACTATGCCAAAACAGCTATTTTTTTCACCGTGACTCACAAAAAGTGTAATACCAAGCGATCAAAAAGTCTTATGTACCCAAAATGGTACCAATGAAAAAAAGTCACCTCATCCCGCAAAAAATAAGCCCCCACATAAGACAATAACAAAAAAAAATAAAAATCAATGGCTCCCGCAAACCAATCCATCAAAATCTGTGCTACAAAATCCATTTGCCGCTCCTTCTGTTCTGAGTCCTGCCATGTGCCCCCACAGTCCAACTTGGAGAACACCTTGGCATCCACAATCTGGTTAAACAAGTCAGGAATCAAAGGAAGGGAGTATGGATCACGGACAGTAATCCGATTGAGTTCACGGAAATCCAGACATGGCCTAAGAGTTCTGTCTTTTTTCTTTACAAATAAAAACCCAGCTGCCACAGGAGATTTGGAAGGTCTAATATGACCTTTAGCCAAACTCTCAGCAATATATTCCTTCATGGCCGTTCTCTCAGGTCCAGAAAGATTATACAGCCTAGATTTGGGCAATTTTGCTCCAGGGATAAGATTGATAGGACAATCTTATTCCCGGTGAGGGGGTAAATCCTGACATCCACCTTCAGAAAATACATCAGAGAAATCCGATATAAAAGAGGGAAGTGTCTTAGTAGTTAAAGCAGAAAAGAGGATTAAGGCAATTGTCAACGCAATAATCACCCCAATCCACAATTTGTCTAGTATGCCAGCCAATGGTCAGATTATGTTTGCTTAACCACAGTAAACCCAGAACCACAGGAGCAGGAAGACCTTCCAACACAAAACACGAAATAAGCTCCTGATGAAACTCACCCACTCTTAATTTGATATCATGCACCATTTGAGACAAACACTTCTGGCATAGAGGTGCAGAATCAATGGCAAAACAGAAATCTTCTTTTCCAATGTACTCGGAGACAATCCATGCATATGGACAAACTGAGGATCAATCAAGTTCACCCCTGCCCCGCTATCAATAAACACCTCAATTCTCACAACCCTTGACTCTAGCGCCACCTCGGCAGTCAGGAGAAACTAAAGGGTACTACAGGATGAAGTCAAATGCACATTTTCAGTCTCTCCACCCACCCCACCAAGAGTGAGATGAGAATTCAACGCCCCCTTTTCTTTTCTCTCTTTTAGAGATTAAATGCATGGACATACATTGACAAAGTATCCTTTCTGACCACAGGGAAAAAAAAAAAAAAAAAAAAAAAAAAACACACCCTTATTACCAAAATGCTTAAGAGTGGAAACAGGAGTAGCTCCCCCTAACTGCATAGGTTCGGACATCAACCCAGGGGCATCTTCACCCAAAGTGTCATATTAAGACAATACACTACATGATAGTACGTCCTCAGAGCAGGGGCCCCTAGATCGCCCTCTCAGGCGCCTATCCATGCGTACAGCAAGAGACATAGCAGCTTCCAAAGACACAGGGGTTTCATGAAAGGCCAAAGCATCCTTCAGCCTTTCTGATAATCCTTGACAGAATTGGCTACGTAGAGCCGGATCGTTCCATTCAGTATTGGTTGCCCACCTCCGGAACTCAGAGCAATAGATCTCAACCGAGCACTTACCCTGACAAAGGTTTACGTATCTGAGTCTCAACCAGGGAGATACGATCCGGGTCATCATAGATAATCCCCAAAGCCTTGAAAAAATTCATCTACCGACTGGAGAGACTGCGATCCGGTCAGCAGAGAAAAGGCCCATGACTGCACATCCCCTTTAAGAAGCGAGATGACCACACCAACCTTCTGCTCCTCATTACCAGAAGAATGTGGACGCAGTCTGAATAGAATAAAATTATCACATCCCCCAGAAAATCTGTCCGGGAGGGCGACCTTAGGCTCCAAACAGGCCTGACACCCAGCATCCCCAGAACCACCAGCCTGTGGTCTCAGAATTTGGTTGCGGATGTCAGCTACCCCCAAGCAGTGTCCCTGCAGCCGTTCAGTAAGCACAGTAATAGCATCCATGTCAGCACAAAAATGACATTCATTTTTGTTCGGTGGTTTATAATGTCACGCTCTGGTGTGGAGAGTATAGCCACACCAAGCGTAAGAGGGAAGGGAAAAGGACCAAACGAGGGAAACTGTCACCTCCTGTAGGAAACCTAGGAAAACTAGGCCCTGACTGACCTGAACAGGAACCTAAAAACACCTGACCCTAGAGAACCCTGCCACTAGTGACAGGGGAAGGAGTCAACCCGGTCCTCCAAAAGGACGGACGAACAGGAGACTCCAGAAGGCAAAACCACAACAGGGAAAAGTAGGATAAACACAAAAGGGAAAATGACACTTATCTTAATGCAGATATTGCAGCAACCGGATCTCAGCCGAGATCCACACCACACACAACAATGTCAGCAGAAAGTATAAACCGCAAGGGATACTGGGAGAGGAAGGGATAAACAGGGGAAAGATCATCACCACACCCGTAACAGCTGAGGGGAAGGGGTGTGGTAAACAGCAACCAAACCAAGAGGAAAACATGTCACTTTTGAAAGTCTAGCCGAACGCCTGCAACCTGATGCAGGCACGTTCGTGACAGTTATCTTCTGCCCATGTGGGAGGTTCTATATTGGAAAGACGATAAGGTGTTTGCACGTAAGATTTAAGGAGCATAAAAAATCCATAGACACAGGGATAGGCTCACCAACAGTGGCGTAGCTATAGGTGGTCGCAGCGGTTGCAGTGAGGGCCAAAGGCCAACCTTGCCACTTGCAGGGCCGCACTGCCAATTAGACAAGGCGGGGCAGAGGAAGATGAGCGCTTCTATTGAGGAAGCGCTCATCTCCATAGTCATCTGTATCGCAGTCCTCAGGACGGCGATACAGATGCCTGTACTGAGGAGAGGTAGAGGCGTCTCCCCTGCCCGTTCCTCTGATAGAGGCGGCGCAATGACGTCATCCGACGCCCGAGACGTACAGCACAGAACACAGGCTGGAAGAGGCCTGCATCGCTTCGCTGCCAGCTCCATGAAGGTAAGTATTAGTGTTTATTTTTTTTATTGTTGCAATGACAGACCGGAGCTCTTTTGGGGGCATTTGTTACTGGCACATGTGGAACTGTGGGCATTTGTTACTGGCACATGGGGGCATTTGCATTTTTTACTGGCACATGGGGGCACTGGGGGAATTTGTTACTGGCATATGGGGGCATTTGTTACTGGCACGGGAGCACTGGGGGCATTTTTACTGGCACTGGGGAAATTTTTACTGCCACTGGGGGCATTTGTTACTGGCACATGGGGACACTGGGGGCATTTCTTACTGGCACATGGGGGCACTGGGGGGCATCTATGGGGGTGGGACACTTTACTGGCACATGATTTTGGGGGGAAATCAATGGGGGGGGGGGAACTTCTGGTGCATTATGGGGGCGTTTCTTACTGGCACATTAATGGGGCACTTCGTACTGGCACATTATTGGGGGACACTATGGGGGCACTTCTTACTGGCACATTATTGGGGCACTTCTGACTGGCACATTATTGGGGCACTTCTGACTGGCACATTGGAAGCATTATTACTTCTGAGGCACAGTGGGGACATTAGTACTGTTGGGGGCACTATTACTAACAAGTGTACTCTGGCAGAGAATTATTAGTTGGGACTTTGGGGAGCACTATTCCTGTGGGGGGAACCCTGGCACAGTATCAGCACAGTTATTTCTGGGGGGATGTTATGTTTACACTATTACTGTCAGGGACACTATTTGCTGGGTGCATTTTTTTTAGGACACTGTGTGCCAATAATTATTGAAGGGCACTATCTGTGTGGTACTAGTGGCACAGTACTGGGGATGGTAGGATGATTTGTCCAGAAGATGGGAGGATAATGGAAAAGTAGTAAACTAAGATTTATTTTTCTGTCAAACTGCAGAGATGAGAAATGGCAGAAAAATGGCATCTGGTCTGAAAGGAGAAGATGAGGAAAGAGAAGATCTACATATAGACGTCACTGGATGTAAGAGGTATGGGGTGCTGTATTAGGCTACAGTCACACAAACGTTGTGTTTTGCAGTCTGCAAATTGCGGATCCGCAAAAAAAGGATCATGTTCCGTAGGGCATCCTTTTTTTTGCAGATCCACTGCAACAATGCCTATCCTTGTCCCCAAAACGGACGAAAATAGGAATGGACATACAGATGCGGACAGCACACAGTGCTCATTTAAGTGAATGGGTCCGCATCTGAGACGCAAAAGATGCAGATCGGAGGCTGCAAAAACAACTGTCGTGTGAATGTAGCCTTACCCTGTATGTTCTGTAGTGATATATGTAATGTTAGGAGGGAAAAGGTTAGGGTGAGAATTTGGCATGGGGGGTGGGGGTTAAATTTTTCACTTGGCCGGCAGAAAAGCTAGGTGCACCAGCGCTGGAAGGGGAGGGGCGGGGGTAGGGGGTTGGGTTTTGGTGCCAAGCTGAACTCTTGCACCAGGGCCCATGAGCCTTTAGCTACTCCCCTGCTCACCAAGACTTCTAGAACATATTAGGCACATGGAGGAAATGGAGAAGTGCTTAGGTTTGCAGGAATGGAAGTCGTAAGCATACCAAAAGCTAGGGGAGATAGACATCGCATACTTCTACAAAAAGGAGGCTTCTTGGATTATGAGAACAAACACAATGGGCCCATTGGGCCTCAATGATAAGAACGACTGGGCAGTCTTAATATGATAGTACTGTGAGATATGTTTTTAATGTACTGTTTGTTTGTTGTTGCTATGGTGATGACGTCAGACGCAACATGAGACGTGCGTGCTGAAGCTTTACAGGAGGGGCCAGATGAAGCGCGGATAGCGCGAAACGGCCGTCACTGTAACCTGTACCTGAGTATTGCCCGCATCAATGACTTGTCTTTTAAAGAACGTAACAAATAAAAAGCTGCGAAGATAACTGGGTGAGTGCCGCAAAGCTTTTTTTGACTTCTAAACAAAGTAGCCTTATGTATAAATACTGTATATCAGGGGTCAGTAGAGATTTCTCCCATGATTTTTTTTATATAATGAGGACTGATTGTGACAAGTGAACCTCCTGTATGTTTAGAGAAAAAAAAAAAAAAAGGTTTCCACCCATAGAAGAGGATTCTTTACTGTAAGAGCAGAAGTGTAATAATAATGCAGGTTATAGTTATTAGATTTCTGGAGAAGGGGTGTTGATTCAGGGAGTTATTTTGACTGTCTGATTAGAATCGGGAAGGAATTTATTTCCCCAAAAATGAGGAAAATTGGCTTCTACCTAACAGTTTTTTTTGCCTTACTCCAGATCAGCTTGCAGGATAACAAGCTAAAACTGTTACTATGTTACACAAGGCTAGAGGCAGCGGAGCTTGGCCTAGGTCTGACACATTTTGAGCCTGCACCCAGTTGCGTAACTATAGGGATCACATCAGTCACAATTGTGAACAGACAAGTGGGGTTAGGTGGGACAGTGGGAAATGAGTGCTTCCATTGTGAATGCACTCATCTCTCTTTATCCAGGTGTATCTCTGTCCTCAAGAGGGCATTTTCAGACCTGGTGCCAGCATGGAGAATTTGCAGATTGCGGTGCAACTAACCATTGCACCGCAATCTGCGCCTGAAATACACCTAGGCATATTTCAGCTTCGTAAAAGACCCCCTAAGTGTACTCTGGCAGAGAATTATTACTATTGGTGGTACTTTGGGGAACATGCTGCCACAGTATCAGCTTAGCACATTAGCGCATTATTTTTGGGGGACATTAAGTTTACAACACTATTAGTAACATAGTTTATATAGTAACATAGTTTATAAGGCCGAAAAAAGACATCTGTCCATCCAGTTCGGCCTGTTATCCTACAAGTTGATCCGGAGGAAGACAAAAAAACCCCTATGAGGTAGAAGCCAATTTTCCCCACTTTAGGGGAAAAAATTCCTTCCAGACTCCAATCAAGTAATCAGAATAACTCCCTGGATTAACAACCCATCTCTAGTAGCTATAACCTGTAATATTATTACACTCCAGAAATACATCCATGCCCCTCTTGAACTCTTTTAGTTAACTTACCATCACCACCTCCTCAGGCAGAGAGTTCCATAGTCTCACTGCTCTTACTGTAAAGAATCCTCTTCTATGTTTGTGTACAAACCTTCTTTCCTCCTGACGCAGAGGATGTCCCCTCGTCACAGTCCTGGGGATAAATAGTTCATGGGAGAGATCTCTGTACTGACCCCTGATATATTTATACATAGTTATTAGATCTCCCCTCAGTTGTCTTTTTTCTAAAGTAAAAAACCCTAATTTTGATAATCTTTCTGGGTACTGTAGTCCACCCATTCCAATTACTACTTTAGTTGCCCTCCTCTGAACCCTCTCCAGCTCTGCTATGTCTTCCTTGTTCACAGGAGCCCAGAACTGTACACAGTACTCCATGTGCGGTCTGACTAGTGATTTGTCAAGTGGCAGGACTATGTTCTCATCACGGGCATCTATGCCTCTTTTGATGCAACCCATTATCTTATTGGCCTTGGCAGCAGCTGCCTGACACTGGTTTCTGCAGCTTAGTTTGTTGTCCACTAGAATTCCTAGGTCCTTTTCCATGTCAGAGTTACCCAATGTTTTACCATTTAGTATGTACTGGTGACCTGCATTATTCCTTCCCATATGCATAACCTTACATTTGTCAGTGTTAAACCTCATCTGCCACTTCTCTGCCCAAGCCTCCAGTCTATCCAGATCCATCTGTAGCAGTGTACTGTCCTCTTCTGTGTTAAATTACTTTACACAGTTTAGTGTAACATAGTAACAGTTTATAAAACCGAAAAAAGACATCTGTCCATCCAGTTCGGCCTGTTTTCCTACAAGTTGATCCAGAGGAGGGCAAAAAAACTATTTTCCCCACTTTCGGGGAAAAAAAAATAAAATGTCTTCCCGACTCCAATCAGGCAATCAGAATAACTCCCTGGATCAACGAATAACTCCCTGGATCAACAACATTTGCAAAAATTGATATTTTACTGTGCAAGCCTTCTACAAGATCATTAATATATTGAAGAGAATAGGACCCAATACTGACCCCTGTGGTACCCCACTAGTGACAGTGACCCAATCAGAGTATGTGCCGTTAATAACCACCCTCTGTTTTCTATCACTGAGCCAGTTACTTACCTACATACAGACATTTTCTCCCAGGCCAAGCATTCATATTTTATATACTAACCTTTTAGTGGTACCGTATCAAATGCTTTGGAGAAGTCCAGATATACAACATCCATTGATTCGCCGCAGTCAAGTATAGAACTTATCTTCTCATAGAAACTGACTAAATTACTTTGACATGACCGATCCCTCATGAAGCCATGCTGATATGGAGTTATTTGCTTATTTTCATTGAGGTACTCCAAGATAGCATCTCTTAGAAAACCTTCAAACAGTTTACCCACGACAGATGTTAAACTTACCGGCCTATAGTTCCCGGGCTCTGCTTTTGGACCCTTTTTGAATATCGGCACCACATGCTATGCGCCAATCCTGTGGAACACTCCCTGTCGTATAGAGTCCTTAAATATCAGAAATAAGGGTCTGGCTATGACATTACTTAATTCTCTTAGGATACGGGGATGTATGCCATCCGGTCCTGGCGATTTGTTTATTTTAATCTTTTTAAGATGCCGCTGTTGTTCTTCCTGGGTCAGACAGGGCACTATTAATGGGGAATTTACTTTTATATTCTGCATTTCATCTGACAGTTTATTTTCCTCAGTGAAAACAGTGGAGAAAAAAATATTTAGTAGCTTTGCTTTCTCCTCATCGGTCTCTGCAGCTCCCCTCATTAATCTGTAAGGGGCCGACACCTTCAGGTTTATACTTTTTACCATTTACTGTATATAATTAAAGAACATTTTAGGGTTAGTTTTACTCTCTTTGGCGATTAATCTCTCGGTCTCTAGTTTGGCTGCTTTTATTTGTCTTTTACATATTCTATTTTTTCCTTAGTTTTTCAATGCTTCCTCGCTCCCCTCCAGTTTTAGTGATTTAAATGCTTTCTTTTTGTCATTTATTGCTTTCTTTACAGTTCTGTTTATCCACATTGTTTTTTTCTTGTTCCTTAACCTTTTATTCCCATAAGGAATGTACCTCTCACAATTAGATATTAGGATGCTTTTAAAAATATTCCATTTTGTGGCTGTATTTTTATTTTTGAGGACTTTGTCCCAGTTAGTTAGGCCTATGGCCTCTCTTAGTTGGCTAAATTTTCTTTTTTTGAAGTTTGGTATTTTTGTTCCTCCCTGAAGAAACACTTTTGAATGACAATTGGAAGGTTATTATTTTATGGTCACTATTTCCCAGGTGTCCCCCAACCTGCACATCTGTTGTTCTGTCAGGTCTATTGGTTAATACTAAGTGCAGTATGGCTGTCCCTCTAGTCGGGTCATGAACCAGTTGGGAAAGGTAATTGTCTTTGGTTATTGCCAAGAACCTGTTTCCTTTATGAGATATACAGGTTTCAGTTTCCCAGTCTATATTTGGGTAGTTGAAATCCCCCATAATAACGACCTCATTATGATTTGCCGCCTCATCCATTTCATTTAGAAGTAGATTTTATGTGGACTCTGGTATATTAGGTGGTTTATCATAAAGTCCTATTAGTATTTTATTATTGTTTTTGGCTCCATGTATTTCTACCCACATGACTCCACATCTTCATGTCCCTCACATATATCTTCCTGGAGTGTGGGCTTTAGACATGACTTTACATAAAGGAAGACCCCTCCCCCTCTCCGGTTTTGGCGATACTTTCTGAACAGACTAACCCTGTACGTTAACTGCTCAGTCATGGCTATCATCCATCCATGTCTCATGTACTCCCACTATGTCATAGTCCTCCTCACACATCCCCAATTCCAGTTCCCCAGTTTTATTAGTCAGGCTTCTGGCATTAGTGTACATACAATTAAGAGGTTTATGTATATTAGAGTCAGGTACCTAATTTGCGGGGTGCAGTCATTTTCTAGGGCACTGTGTGCCAATAATTATTTAAGGGGGTACTATCTGTATGGTACTAATGCTTTCAGGGGGATTGTTTCTGCAGTATAGTATTTGGGAGCACAATGGGCACAGTATTGGGGGTGGCAGGATGGGTTATTCAGAAGGTGAGAGGAAGATGAAAAAGTAGGAAACTAAGATGTCTGTTTGTCAAACTCTGCAGAGACAAGAGAGGGCTACAAGAAAACATCATGGTGATCTGTTCTGAATGGAGAAGAGGAGAAGTCACTGGATATATGAAGTATATGGTACCGTATTACATTGTATGTTTTGTAGCGCTGTATGTAATATTTACCAAGTATATCTTCACAGTAGGGCTGGTGGGTTGAGAATTTGCGGTTTCAACCTTTGCCCTAGGCAGCAGAAAGGCTAGGCGCAGCCCTGCCCCTTGCTACAAGGTACTGATGGACTGACAGTACTGTTGAATTCTTGCTCCCAGCAAGCACCATCCCTACACTGCACATGCAGTGTGCAGCATAGACTGTCTACAATAGATGAGCAGGGCTGCATGGCATGTGATGGTCTTGCAGCAAGCGTAAATCACCACATCCAAGGCAGACTTGGTGAGCACATGCGGTGTGGAAAGCAGCCTGGGCCCACCCGCCAATACGATGGCTATGGGTGCCACTATTACCACCAGTACCGCCAATGTCGCTATGCATGGGGACCTCCTCCTCCTTCCCCTGAACCTCCTCCTTAGGGCAGTCAAAACTCACTGCTCTCACACAAGTCATCAACAGGTGTGGTGGGGTTTTACTGCCTCTTCTTAGGAAAAAAACAAGTGACCTCCATGTCATCTTGCGGTGACTGCGAGGAAAAGTGAGCCATCCAATTACAATCTCATTTTCTTTCTCCTCAATGATAATGTTGCATCTATCCAAAACTAGAGAGAACTGTGGTCTACTATTAGTACTACTATTTCTGGCTAGAAACCTGGTTCTGCTGATACCTGCATTCTGGCTCTGGGTGGTCTTTCGTTTGGAACCCTTCCATATTCCATATAGACATTTGGCCTAATGCACACAGTCACATAAAGTATTGAATAGTTTGCAATTGTGTTTATGGACTTTAATGACAGAGAGGTACAAGATTTAAGACCATACTATCTGGATTGTAAAACACATGTTGCACAATTGTATTGCGATAATCCCCTCCCTCCCCCACACAAACACTTGAACTATCTGAAAATGCCCTGTAAAAGATTTCAGCCTACTATTTCAGTTGTTTTCACTCAGATTGAAAACAGTGCTCTCTGGATTGTGAAATATGAGTTGAACCCATGGAGTGTGATTTTTGTACCCCAAAACACTACTTGAACTACCTGGAGATGCGCTGTCACGCGCTGATTTTGACCTACTATTTCAGGTGTTTTCACTCAGATTGAAAACAGTGCTCTCTGGATTGTGAAATATGAGTTGAACCCATGGAGTGTGATTTTTGTACCCCAAAACACTACTTGAACTACCTGGAGATGCGCTGTCACGCGCTGATTTTGACCTACTATTTCAGGTGTTTTCACTCAGATTGAAAACAGTGCTCTCTGGATTGTGAAATATGAGTTGAACCCATGGAGTGTGATTTTTGTACCCCAAAACACTACTTGAACTACCTGGAGATGCGCTGTCACGCGCTGATTTTGACCTACTATTTCAGGTGTTTTTACTCAGAGATAGAAAACAGTACAGATTGCAAAACATGCAAATTACACTTGAAGGTTACTTCCCCTCCCACACCAACTCTTGAACTGTGCAGGGAAAGAGGTTTGATTTCTGTGTACGGTGTAACTTATATTCAGTTTTTTTGGTAGAAAAATGGCGTTATTGCTTTTGCTACAATGCAATGCGTTTAAAAACTGCACAGATATGATACACAGAAAAAAATAAAATAAATTTCTCAGCAGCAGCAGATGGCTTTATTGCCGAAAATGCTTCTGCTATAATGCATTGCATTTAGCATGGAAGGATATGATACACTGAAAAAAATGTACACTAATTGCTCAAAAGTCAGCATTGAATGTAATTTTATGACAAATAAGCTGATAATAAGCTTATAGAAACTTAAGGTTGTGGGGGGGGGAAAAAAACACAGCTGTCTTTATGGTCAAAAGAAATGTTCTTTGTTGTAGGTGGATATTTTTGACGTTCTGCAGCAGATGCAGCTGTATTAATTCCTCACTCCCTGAAAACTTTTCTTGCCTCTCCCTATGCTACCCAATTATTCTTCTTTCTCTATATTGTATTTGACACTAGAGTAGAAGTTTGTGACTGTATACTGTCTAAGATCAATTTCTGACAGACTGCTACAACCATCCACCTTAATGAGCAGCTGAACACAGCATGACTTTCTACTCTTTCTGCTAAGACACCTTCCTGCCGGCTGTTCAACTGATTGACAGACAGCCTGGATGAGCCAGTCTATGAGCCAATCAGGGCAAGCCCCCCCCCCCTTCTTCTCTGGGTCATGTGAGTGTACTTATTCCTTTCATCGTTTTTTCTGCTGACATGCACACTAAAATGGCAAGGTGCGCCGTTTTACTAGATTCATCTGAAGCTAACCTTAGAAGCTTTGGGTTCATCTTACAGGACAATTTTTGGGAAGTTCATAAGCCTGGTTTGCTCATCTCTGCGGATCTGTCATTATAATACACTGTCCTAAAAGTGTTATCATAGTATATTTGCTAGATAGATAGATAGATAGATAGCATAGATAAATATACAACCCTCAATGATCAGAAGCAGCATTGTAGAGAAGAGTGGCCCAAAACTCCCCCAAAACAATGTGAAAGGCATACAGAAAATGATTACTTCAAGCTATTGTAGCTAAAGTGTTTCTACAAGTTACTGATTCAAGGGGTGTACTTAATTTTTTCCTAAGTGGCTTATTTTTGTTGAATACATTTTGAAATGGTGGAATCTGTGGTGTCTGGTTGTTCATCTCAGGTTGTATTTACCTAATTTTAACACCTTCTAAGGACCAAATGTTTTTTTATTATGTCAGGATATATAAAATCATACAATTCAGAGTGCGTACTTTTGTTTTTGGAACATCTTTGGATATTTAACTTACCTCTGCTATAACAGCCAAAATGTAGATATTAGACATGGCATATACAAAATCCTGATAATCAAATATGCCTCCAGGTCCAGAGAAATCATAGAAGCCAAGATATGGAATAAAAAACATAACCAAGGAAGTGTAGATGCCATACAGAATGTTCATAAAGATCTTGATGCAGAGTTGTGAGTCCCTCTGGCCTCTGGTGTACAGATGAGGATACTGAAGACTGGTTTTACTATCCATATCCTATATATAAAAAGGACATGGTTGATGGAAATGCAAAGTAGTAAAGACCACAACCACAGTGTAAACAAATGTAGCAGAATGCATGTTTGATATAAAGCGACACTCCAGTATCTATAGCTTTAACTATATGGAATGTTTAACCCTATTTGGTTAATAGTTACACAGCACTATTCAATAAAAAAAAAAAAAGTGTATAACAAAAACAATAATTGTCTCAATGCAATGTCCAATGCCTCCACAGAGATAAGGTATGAGGGAAACATCTGCACCTGTTCTGTGTTTAGAGCCACACCTGGTTTTTGCTCACAATCTCTGATTAAATCACTCACCAAACCAGTGACGTGTGAATGAGGCATTAGTCTCAACAGGCAGTCTAATATACAGACATGTTTACCTAGTTCACCTACTGTGCCTTTAATAATTTATCCGTTCAGTTATAAATAGACTTAGTGTACATCAGACTTAGTCTCAACAGGTGGTCTAATA
This sequence comes from Rhinella marina, assembly GCA_900303285.1. NCBI lineage: Eukaryota > Metazoa > Chordata > Amphibia > Anura > Bufonidae > Rhinella > Rhinella marina. The sequence continues at coordinate 14,497 of ONZH01013468.1, forward strand.
TATAGGGATGTTGATCTAGTTCACCTACTGCGCCATTTTTACTTAAACTGTTCTGTTCTAAATAGACTTACTATGCATCAGACTCATTATCAAAAGGCGGTCTAATATATAGGCACGTTTACCCAGTTCATCTGCTGTGCCATTTATACTGGTGTTCAATTATACATAGACTTACTGTGCATCAGACTTAGTCTTAACAGACAGTCTAGTATGTAGGTGTGTTTATCTTGTTCGGCAAGATAAACGCACATTTGTCACATTTATCTAGTTTATCTACTTCCCCATTTATACATAAAAGGGTTTTCCAGGCTTTTAATATTGATGACCTATCCTCAGACATGAGCATTCCATCTCTTGTCTCTCTTCCTGCTCGCAACTGCTATGTCTATGGCAAGCAGGAAGAGATACGGGAGCTGATTGGCAGCCAATCGATAATGATTACTTATCCTGAGGATAGGTCATCAATATTAAAAGCCTGGAAAACCCTTTTAACCTGTTCTGTTATACACAGACTTACTGTGCATCAGACTTAGTCTCAACAGGCAATCTAAATACATAGATATGTTTACCTAGTTCTCCTACTGTGCCATTAATACTTAAATAAGAACTCCCGCAAAATGTTTTATTCTCTGACCTGTTGTTAGAAAGGTGCATGATATAATCTTTAGTGATTGTCATTTTCTTATCAGTGACTGTTTCTGTGAGTAAAAACCTCTCTTCTTATTGTAGCTGGGTCATGTGACCAACTCCCTGACCTCCAACTGACCCAGGACAGAAAGCCAGTAACTGCTCTATTCATTCCTATGGGAGCCTCACTTTCAGTCTCATAGGAATACATAGAGAATTAGACTTCCTGTCCACACACAAGTCTATGTGTGAGTTGGTGGGTCTAATTGCTGGTCACATGACACAGATAAGAAACTTCAGGATGATACAAGTCAAGTCAAAAATTTAGACACTGGTAAGAAAATTACATTCACTACAGATATCATGTACATTTCTAGCAGGACATAGAATAAAATTTTTGTTGGGAGTTCTTCTTTAATCTGTTCAGTTATACATAGACTTGTTGTGCATCAGACTCATTGTCGACAGGCAGTCTAATATATAGGTATGTTTATCAGTGCCCTCTGTGCCCTCACCTATCCTGAAACTGTGTCTTTCTTTTGCTGCTACTTCTGCTTGGGAAGTAGTGCGCGCTACCAGCTCTGCTTCTCAGCAAGGGCGAGCTTAGTAAGGACACTCAGCAGCTACAGGCCAGCACAGACTTGGAGAAGAGGTCCACTGCAACCTCCCTTAGGCATGCAACTAGTGATGATCACAGTTGGGTGGGAGCGTGTCAGGGACATGGCCATAACATAAGTGATGAACATGCAGTAGTGATTAATGATGTAGCCGATTGCACATGGGAGCCGGGTGAAGAGGGGGCATCATCATCAGAAGGTGAGGATGGCAGCATGCCTATGAGACTGCAGGGTGGAAGCAGTGGGAGATCTAAAGTCAAACGCGCTTGCGGTAGACCATAGACGCAGAAGCCTACATGTCAGGAAACAACTAACGGTGCACAGGATCATAAAAGCAGTGACAGGTAGTCAACACGGAGTCGTGGAGTTAAAATGCCATAATTTTTTTATCAAGTCGCTCGATGACTTTAGTTTAGCGGTATGCAGGGTATGTGGGCAACATGTGAATATTGGCCAATACTGGCACCACTGCCCTGCATCACAACATGGAACATCACCATAAAGTGGCCTGGGTAAACTGTGGCACTAAAGTAGTGGTACAGCCTGATGCACCAACTGCTGCATCTCCCAGGGGCCCGCACACCTTCTCCAGCAGTCAGGTATCCTCAGAAGAAGGAAAGGGACGTTCCTTCTCTTTGTCTATTGCTCCTGATGCTCCTCTTCATCATATGTTTTGACAACCATCGATCACCAAGGCGTTTGCACAGAGACAACAGAATGCGTGCACTCATCCAACGCAGAAGCTGAACATGTACCTGGCAAAGTTACTGGTACTATAGTCTCTCTTTCCATATCGTTGACTCTGAACATTTCAGAGTACTAATGGCTTGTCACTTCTTCTCTAAAGAAAGCTGTACCAGCCTGCAGACGTATGTTGAGCAGAAGGTGGGCAAGTCCTTGATCCTGTTGCCCTCTAGTACATTTCATGCCAGCACTGATGTGTGGAGCTGTAATTATGGTCAAGGACAATATATGTCCTTTACAGCCCACTTAGTAAAAATGGTTCCGACCCAGGCACACCAGCAACTTGGCCAGGTGGCAATACCGCCTCAGCGTTGTAATCATGGGAATTCTGCGGCATTGTTCTCCTCTGCTTCCTCATACTCAACCTTGTCCTCATTATCCACTGTAGGCACAGTTCAGAGTGGTCCTCCAGCATACCAACTATGCAAAGCACAGCGACATCACGTGCTTCTGCACCTGGTCAGCCTAAGCGAACACAGTCACACCGGGGAGGAACTGCTCTGCGTCCTCAACCAAAAAGTCGAATCCTGACTTTCTCCTTGCCAACTGGAGATGGTCACCAATAACGGGAACAACATTCTGTGTGCACTGCACCAGGGAAGGCTGTCCCATGCACCCTGCATGTCTTTACTCTGCTTACCATGTTCCTGAAGTCTTCCACCCAACTGCAAGAGACTTTGAAAATGTCCTGGAAACTCTGCATGCACTTCAGACACTCTTACCATGCAAAATATGCCCTCCTTCAGCTGCAAAGGCAGAATGATGTTCTACCACATCGCTTCATATGTGACATTTACACACGTTGGAACTCCATGCTCCACATGTTGGACCAACTTTGATGTTAGACAGTGGCAGCTCATGTGCGACACCTGTCGTTTCCTTTGGCCCTTTGAGGAGAACACTATTTGTCAGTTGCCAGGACAATGGGAGGGATAATGTCATTCCACTGCTTTACATGCTGGAGGGGATGACGATAAATCTGAATGGTGAGGGGACAGAATACGTGTTGCCTACATCTCACAGCCACCTGAGCCCTGTGGAGGTTGAACTAGCAGAGGAGTAGGTTGAGGACAAGGAGGAGGACATAAACATCCCAGAATTCCATACAGAATTAGGTGCTTTATCCTCCCAAGTAACAGTAGAGGTGAAGTAGAAGCATGAGGAGCCAGAGGGCGACGACGAAGACAACGTAGATGACCCAGACAGACCGTGGCAGTATGCATAGGAGATGGGGCAGGGAATCCCTCCGAGTCCCTTGCACAAATGGCCAGATGCATGCACAGTTTCTTGCATGGTGGCAGCCTCAATCATCATTCGGCAGAGGGATGACTACTGGTTCTCCACAATGTTAGACCCTCGGTACTGGTCCAAAATCAGGGACTTTTTTCCCCCCCCAACTTCTGAGAAGGATGAAAAATTTAACTACTGTGAAGACATCCTTTATAGTTGGTTGGTCGCTGCTTCTGTGCTCTATTGCCCATCCTGACGAAGGCCTAATCGGCAGGACCCTCTGAGCTCACGCTCCACTTCCATAGCTGCTGGAGGGCAGGAGCAGCACCAGCTGCATAAGCAGCATCTTAAGTCATGGAACAAAACCTGAACCAGCATTACTGGGAGCAATGCCTTGGAGACTACTCAAAAAAACAATAGCTGATCTTGGGGAGACCAGCTATGTAAAAAAAAAAAAAAACCCCACCACAGAGCCTTATTTTAGAGTCACAACACATATAATGATAATTGATAATGGTAAATTTGAGTCAATATATTTCATTCCTATTTATAAAAAACAAATTTACCCCCCAAAAATTGGAAAAATTCACAACTTTACAAAATTTCAATTTCTCTGCTTTTAAAACAGATGGTGATACCTCATAAAATAGTTATTACTTTACATTTCCCATATGTCTATGATTTTTGGATCATTTTGTAAATGCCATTTTTTTTTGGGGGGGGGGGGGTAGGGAGACATTAGAAGGCTTAGAATTTTAGAAGCAACTCTTAAAATTTTTAAGAAAATTTCCAAAACCCACTTTTTAAGGAGCAGTTCAGTTATGAAGTCGCTGTTGGGCTTTCATAGTAGAAACCACCTATAAATAACCCCATTTTAGAAACTACACCCCTCAAGGTATTCAAAACTGAGTTTAGTAGACGATATTTCACAATTTCACTTTATTGGCAGATTTTCCATTTTAATCAATTTTTCCTATAAAACAGCAAGGGTTAACAGCGAAACAAAATTTAATATTACCCTGATTCTGTAGTTTACAGAAACAGGAACTGCTGTATGGGCACATGGCAGGGCACAGAAGAGAAGGAGCAATATATGGTTTTTGGAGGGCAAATTTCACTGGGATAATTTTAAGTTACCATGTCACATTTAAAAACACCCTGATGCACCCCTAGAGTACAAGCTACAGGATAAGGTGGCAGTTTTGTTGGTACTATTTTGGAGTACATATGATTTTTGATTGTTCTATATTATGCTGTTTGTGAGGTAAGGTAACAAAAAATGGCTGTTCTGGTACCGTTTTTAGTTTTAGTTTTTTACAATGTTCATCTGACAGGCTAGATGTGCTATTTTTATATTACAGATTGATACGGACGCAAAAATACCAAATATGACTACTTTTTTTTGTTTCCGTTTAACATAATAAAGCATTTTTGAGAAATGTCTCCATTTTCCATCCTGTGTAGGGGCTCGTTTTTTTTGAGAGAAAAGTTGACATTTTTATTGGTACCATTTTTGGTTACATATGATTTTTTGATCATTCAATATTACACTTTTTGGGATGATTGGTACTATTTTGGGGTACATATGTCTATTTTATCACTTGGCATAACACTTTGTGATGTAAGGTGACAAAAAAAAAAAATATGGATATTTTAGCACAGTTTTTATTTTTAATTTTTTTTTACGTTGTTCAGGTGACATGGGTGAAACATGTGATAATTTTATGGAGCCAGTCATTATGGATGCGGCAAGACCCAATATTTCTGTTTTACTTTTTTTTTTTTATTTTACAGTGCCTTGCGAAAGTATTCGGCCCCTTGGAACTTCTTAACCTTTTTGCCGCATTTCAGGCTTCAAACAAAAAGCAGCGGAAAGGTAGAAATGGGACAATTAAATTGAAATTGCAGAAGTGTTTGGACAGTTCTATGAACTGGGTAGAAGCTTTGTTGGTGGTATTATATGCCATCCGCACTGGGCAAGAAAAGCTCAGTCCTTTTGAAATTTTAATTTGGCTCTGCGCCAAGGACAGGGTTATATTTTCCCCAACAGCTACAGGCAGATTACTCTACTCTGACCTCATACCTGGAGGAGTTGCATGAACATCTGTCAAAAGGTGCATTCACATGTTTTCTCTTCCATACCAGATCCTAACTCCACATTTCAGGCTTCAAACAAAAAGATATTTTAAATTTTTGGTGAAGAATAAACAAGTGGGTCACAATTGTGAAGTGGAACGAAATTTATTGGATCATTTAAACTTTTTTTGTAATAATAAAACTGAAAAGTGGGGCATGCAAAATTATTCGGCCCCCTTGCATTAATACTTTGTTGCGCCACCTTTTGCTGCGATTACAGCTGCAAGTCACTTGGGGTCTGTCTCTATCAGTTTTGCACATCTAGAGACTGAAATTCTTGCCCATTCTTCCTTGCAAAACAGCTCAAGCTCTTTGAGGTTGGATGGAGAGCGTTTGTGAACAGCAGTTTTCAGCTCTTTCCACATATACTTCTTCCATTTTAATATGATCGCTTTGCACAGTGCTCCTTTGAATGTTTAAAGCTTGGGAAATCTTTTGGTATCCAAATCCGGCTTTAAAGTTCTCCACAACAGTATCACGGACCTGCCTGGTGTGTTCCTTGGTCTTCATGATGCTCTCTGTGCTTTAACCCCTTCACGCCCAGCGCCATACATGTACGGCGCGCTGATCGGGCGGGTGCAGGAGATGCGCCCGCCCGATCAGCGGCGGGGGTCCGGCAGTGCCCAGGTGCTGGACCCCTGGGGAATGCGCCAGCATCGGTGAAAACACAGATGCCGGCGCATTAACCCTTCATGTGCCGCGGTCAGCGCTGACCGCGGCACATGAGGTGTGCCGCAAGTTCAGGATGCCGAGCGGGGGGCCATCGGGTCCCCGCGCTGCTGTGACGGGGACCCGATGGCTTGGATGGCAGCCCGATGCCTTCCTTAGGCATCGTGGCTGCCATCCCTGCGAGCCTGTGCGATCCAGCCCCCTGGATCGCACAGGAAGCAGGCTGTAAGTGTATTACTGTGAGTAATACACTTACAGCCAATGCATTACAATACAAAGTATTGTAATGCATTGTGAAGGGGATCAGAACCCCCAAAAGTTCAAAAAAGAAGTGTAAAAAAGGTGAAAAAAATGTTAAAAAATAAAGTAAAAAAAATAAGAATAAAAGTTTCAAGTAAAAAAAAAAAGAAAAACACCATTTTCCCCCCAATAAAGTAAAAAAATTGTTAAAAAAAGAAAAAAAAAAAAGAAAAAGTAGACATATTAGGTATCGCCGCGTCCGTATCGACCGGCTCTATAAAAATATCTCATAATCCATCCCGCCAGGTGAACACAGTAAAAAATAAAAAATAAAAACAGTGCCAAAACAGCCATTTTTTGGTCACATTCCCCCATAAAAAGTGTAATAGCAGGCGATCAAAAAGGCGTATTTACCCCAAAATGGTACCAATCAAACCGTCATCTTGTCCCGCAAAAATGATACCCTACCTGAGACAATCGCCCAAAAACTGAAAAAAATATGGCTCTTTGAAAATGGCAACACAAAATAATGATTTTATTCTGTTCAAAAAATAAATCTATCGTGTAAAACTATCCAAAAATAAAAATGTTAGACATATTGGGTATCGCCACGTCCGTAACAACCTGCTCTATAAAAATATCACATGATTTGCCCCCCTTGGTGAATTCTGTAAAAAAAAAATTTTAAAAACCATGCCAAAACAGCTATTTTTTTTCACCTTGACTCACAAAAAGTGTAATACCAAGCGATCAAAAAGTGTTATGTACCCCAAAATGGTACCAATGAAAACATCAGCTCATCCTGCAAAAAATGAGCCCCCACATAAGACAATAACTCAAAATTAAAAAAAAAAACGTGGCTCCTGCAAACCATTCCATCAAAATCTGTGTTGTAAAATCCATATGGCGCTCCTTCTGTTTTGAGTCCTGCCATGTGCCCCCACAGCAGTTTACCACCACATATGGGGTGTTGCCGCATTCAGGAGAAAATGGGTAACTAATTATGGGGTGCTTTTCTCCTGTTACCCCTTATGAAAATACAAAACATTTGGGGCTAAAGCAGCATTTTATTGGAAGAAATTAAATTTTTCATTTTCACAGCCAAGTGTTTCCAAATTCCGTAAAACACTTAGGGGGTCAAAGTGGCCAGTACCCCCTTAATATATTCGTTGAAGGGTGTAGTTTCCAAAATGGGGTCACTTTTTGAGGGTTTCCACTGTAGGGGTACGTCAGGGTCTCTCAATTACAAAATGGTGCCTAATAACTATTCTAGCAAAATCTGCCTCCAAAATCCGTATGGCGCTCCTTTCCTTCTGACCACTGCCACAAACCCATAGAGACGTTTACCACCACATATGGGGTATTTCTGTAAACTGCAGGATCAGAGCAATGTATATTGAGGTTTAGTTTGCTGTTAATCCTTGCTGTGTTGGAAGAAAAAAATTATTAACATGAATAATCTACCAAAAAAGTGAAATTTTGAAAATTCACCTCCATATTCCACTAATTCTTGTGGAACACCTCAAGGGTTAACAAAGTTTGTAACAGCAGTTTTTTATAATTTGAGGGGTGTAGTTTCTAAAATGGGGTCATTTATGGGGGGTTTCATTATGTAAGCCCCTCAAAATCACTTTATATCTGAATTGGTGCTTAAAAAAATGGTTTTGGAAAATTTGGTGAAAATGTGAAAAATGGCTTCTAAACTTCTAAGCCCTCTAACGTCCTAAAAAAGTAAAATGACATTTATAAAATGATGCCAACATAAAGTAGACATATGGGGAATGTAAAATAATAACTATTTTTGGAGGTATTACTATGTATTTTGAAAGTAGAGAAATTGAAATTTGGAAATTTTTCCAAATTTTTGGTAAATTTGGTATTTTTTTATAAATAAAAATGAAATATTTTGCCAAAAATTTACTACTGTCGTGAAGCACAATATGTGACGAGAAAACAATCTCAGAATGGCCTGGATAAGTAAAAGCGTTCCAAAGTTATTACCACATAAAGTGACACATGTCAGATTTGCAAAAAATGGCCTGGGCATGAAGGTGAAAACAGGCCCGGGGCTGAAGGGGTTAAACAGAACCCTGAGACTATCACAGAGCAGGTGCATTTATACGGAGACTTGATTACACACAGGTGGATTCTATTTATCTTCATCAGTCATTTAGGACAACATTGGATCATTCAGAGATCCTCAATGAACTTCTGGAGTGAGTTTTCTGAACTGAAAGTAAATGGGCCGAATAATTTTGCACGCCCCACTTTTCAGTTTTATTATTACAAAAAAAGTTTAAATGATGCAATAAATTTCGTTCCACTTCACAATTGTGACCCACTTGTTGATTCTTCACCAAAAATTTAAAATGTTATATCTTTTTGTTTGAAGCCTGAAATGTGGCAAAAGGTTAAGAAGTTCAAGGGGGCCGAATACTTTCGCAAGGCACTGTACATGTATTTTATTATGGGAAAGTGGCTTTTTTTTTTTTTTTTTACTTGAAACTTTATTTTTTATTCCGAAAAACACTTTTTTTTACGTTTTGTTTTTGTCCCACTCTCGGACTTCAACTTCTGGGTATCTGATCCCCTCTGCAATGCATTACAATACATCTGTATTGTAATGCATTGCCTGTCAGCTTTTACACTGATAGATGAGACCTAGCCTAAGGGCCTTCTCAGCCATTGGGTCCCAGTCACTGCAGCGTGGTGAACCGGATGGGGATGTGGAGGGAAGCCATGCCCTTCGCAAACCCCTGCATGCTGCGTGGCATACAAGGGGTTAATGTGCCGGCATCGGTGTTTTCATCGATGTCGGCATATGCAGCAGGGGCATAAGTGCCACTGACTGCTGTGTCTGTTCCGCTGATCAGGCTGGCGTAGCCATAGCTGTGTGGCGCTGGTTCTTAAGTCACGGATCCTGGCGCCGTACATGTATGGTGGGTGTCCTCTATGGGTTAAAAAAGTACACACACACACACACACACACACCTCTGCAGTACACATATTAAACACACACAGTTCTGATGCATGCACAGCACACAGACAGCTTTGCTGCACACAGAGCTGACACACACATACAAAGCTTGGATGTATAGATAGTGGACACACAGAATATTATTTTTAATAAAAAAAATCATATTTCTGTACACTGAGGTCCACTGTAGCTTCCTGGTGTAGCCCCTCCCATTAATAACATCATCAAAGGTCCTCAAGCTGCAATTAGTCAGAAGTTTACATAGTAACATAGTTTGTAAGGCCGAAAAAAGACATCTGTCCATCCAGTTCAGCCTGTTTTCCTACAAGTTGATCCAGAGGAAGGCAAAAAAAACCCTGTGAGGTAGAAGCCAATTTTCCTCACTTTAGGGGGAAAAATTCCTTCCTGACTCCAATCAGGCAATCAGAATAACTCCCTGGATCAACGACCCCTCTCTAGTAACTATAACCTGTAATACCCTCCAGAAATACATCCAGGCCCTTCTTGAACTCTTTTAGTGAACTTACCATCACCATCTCCTCAGGCAGAGAGTTCCATAGTCTCACTGCTCTTACCGTAAACAATCCTCTTCTATGTTTATGTACAAACCTTCTTTCCTCCAGACGCAGAGGATGTCCCCTCGTCACAGTCACAGTCCTCGGGATAAATAGATCATGGGAGAGATCTCTGTACTCACCCCTGATATATTTATACATAGTTATTAGATCTCCCCTCAGTTTAATCATCTTTCCTGCAGTTTAGGACTTTCAGTATAGAGAGGGCTATGCTTGAAATCGGATTAAAGGTGTTCTGCAGGAATTAAAATTTATATTTTGACTGGGGAGCAATTATTAGGAGAAATAAAATGGCCTCTGTCCTATTAGTGCACAAAAAACCTGTTCTAATCACAAAGGAGGACAAGTTACTTCAGACCACTGAGCTAAAGAGCCAACCAGCCTCCTCTTCTACTTGGGATTATGATCCTGAATACAGCTGATAAGATCTTCAGCTGAATCTCTGTAGGAATGACGTTAGTGTGGAGCTCCTGTGCAAACCAATAATCTCTACTCAATCATATATTAATTATATACAATTAAAAGAAATTTTGGATTTAACATTAACATATAGCCATTTCAGTAGAACAAAAACTTATACGACCACAGGTGACAATGTTAGTAATTCAAAAGTTAGCTTTAGCACTTACCTTATCTACCATCCCGAAATAAAGAGCTGGAAATAGAGTGTACAGCATGGCATTCAGTGTCAGGAACCATAAATCGCTTACAGGCTATTGATTAAATAAAAATATATATTAGAATAGAATATTTTTATACCAAACATCTAAGTAAAATATTTGACCAGCAGTATTTTGATCAGCATTTTTGACACTCTGCTGTCCCCTGGCTCTATACAGCCATAGTGGGCCCAAAGGTACAGTAGAAAAAAAAACAATTGGCTGCCTTTGGAGCTATTCATTTTTCACTAGGGTCTACGTCTTTGATTAAAAACCTTTTGGTGCGTTTTCAAGGCTTTTGTAGGACACCGCTTTGCAGACAAGATTAGGCATTTCTAGAAAGAAGCTGTGGCATGCACATGGCTGTTATCCATATTTCATGTTATATGCATGTAGCCTTATTATGAATACAGGGATACAAATTCTGTTTTGCAATATTTAGCAGTACGTATGTTACAAAAAACCCCACATTTATTGTAATGATTTTTACTTATCTTTTCTTTTAGCAACATTAACTTAAAATACATCATTTGTATTCTAACAGACAATCTGGAAAATAAAAGTTAATTTTTTCTGCCAAAACAGAAGACATTCCACAAGTATGCACTGGGAACTGAGCCCTAGATATTAACCACAACTGTATAAAAGTGCTCTGTAGTAAAGGATTTTCTGTTTAACATCTGCAAAGTCGTATTACTGTTTTCTTCACAGACATAATATTGAATAAATAGTAAATTTGCTTATGATGCTCTGGGGTCTTCTAGAACTCAACTAATTTTTTTTCTTATGTCTTTTTCTTTTAACATTTTCTAGTGAATGTTGAACCTGCTTTTAGGTTATTACAATTACATCATGATAGTATTAGGTTTACAGGTTGCTTTTTATCCAATTCCAGACCTTCACTGTACATGCACAATGCAGCCATACACATGTATAGGAGCGATCTGTCCCATTGAAATGAATGGGACGGTTAGGTGTAATTACACCTACTCACCGCTGCGGATGTTACGGCGAGCAGGTAAACAATGAAGAGGAGGCAGTGATGGCATGGCGTGCGCCTCCACTTCAAACAGCTGATCATTGGGGTGCTGGGTGTCGGACCCCCGCCGGTCTGATATTGATGACCTATCCTGAGGATAGGTTATCAATAAATAGAACTTGGACAACCCCTTAAAAAAACACTCCATACCATTTGTGCAAGGATAGAGCAGTCACAGGAGCTAATTAGAGTCTCGGCCCCTGCTATATCCGATGGCAAACTTTTATGCTGGTGGATTAACGCCTTAAATCACTAGTCAGACCACACAAAATCACTAGTCAGACCACACAAGGAGTACTGTGTACAGTTCTGGTCTTCTGTGAACAAGGCAGACATAGCAGAGCTGGAGAGGGTTCAGAGGAGGGCAACCAAAGTAATAACTGGAATGGGTGGACTACAGTACCCAGAAAGATTATCAAAATTAGGGTTATTTACTTTAGAAAAAAGACAACTGAGGGGAGATTTAATAACCATGTATAAATATATCAGGGGTCAGTACAGAGATCTCTCCCATGATCTATGTATCCCCAGGACTGTGACTGTGACGAGGGGACATCCTCTGCGTCAGGAGGAAAGAAGGTTTGTACATAAACATAGAAGAGGATTCTTTACGGTAAGAGCAGTGAGACTATGGAACTCTCTGCCTGAGGAGGTGATGATGGTAAGTTCACTAAAAGAGTTCAAGAGGGGCTTGGATGTATTTCTGGAGTGTAATAATATTACAGGTTATAGCTACTAGAGATGGGTCGTTGACCCGGGGAGTTATTCTGATTGCCCGATTGGAGTCAGGAAGGAATTTTTCTTTCCCTAAAGTGGGGAAAATTGGCTTCTACCTCACAGGGTTTTTTTTGCCTCCCTCTGGATCAACTTGCAGGATAACTGGATGGACAGATGTTTTTTTTCCGCCTTATAAACTATGCCACTATGATGCTATAGTCAATACTGACTGCCACATCTAAGGGGTAAACAGAGGGATGAATCTCCCTTTCTGAACCCATTAGATCCACAACTTGGCTCAGAGCCTGCCAGCTATGGAAGACTATGAAACAAAGCTCTCAGGCAACTGTCAGTGTGAAACACACAGATCCAAGGCAGTACAATACAAAATGTATTATACTACATTCAAAAAGGGATCAGAACCACCAAGAGTTAAAGTCTCCAAGTGGAACAAACATTTAAAGTTCAAGAAAAATGAAGGAAAAAAAAAAAAAAGGAAATAGACAGATATAGCCACATCTGCTCTATAAAAATATTACATGATCTACCCCAACCAACAAATGCCATAAAAAAATTAAAAAAAAAACAGTCCAAGAATAGTTACTTTTTGGTCTCCTCAAGCAATCAAAGTCATATATACCCCAAAATGGTACTGATTTAAAAAAAAAAAAAAAAAAAAAAAATCACTTCATTCCACACGAAACAAGACTATCACCAGAAACGAGTATATTTCATCTGTTTCATTTAATGTTTGTGTGTGTTGTTAAAATATATTAACAATATCCCCCATAATAGTGACCTCTACAGCACCCTGACCACTTAACAGTGACCTACATAGCCTCCCCAATCCTTAACACTGACCCACCCCAGTGCCCCGCCTCCTGAAAATGGGACCTCTACAGCTGCCCCTTTAATAGTGACCTCCACAGACCCCTGTCCCCTTAACAGTAACCTCTACAGCAACCCGCCCCTTAATACTGACCTCCATAGCGGAATGTCCCCTTAACTGTGACCTCCACCACTCCCTGCCCCCTTAACAGAGACCTCCACAGTGTCTGCTCCTTTAACAGTGACCTCCACAGTGGCCACCCCTTTATTAGTGATCTCAATAGTACCCCATCTCCTTACCAGTGATTTTCACAACACCCCGCCTCATTAACTGTGGCCGCTACAGCAATCTTCCCCTTTAATACTGACCTCCACAGCAGCCTTCCCCCTTAACTGTGACCTCCACAGCACCCTGACCCTTTAAAGCTGACCTATAGCAGTGAAGAAAAATGGGTTGTTATGGAAACCTGAGGCCGAAAAAAGACATCTGTCCATCCAGTTAGATAGATAGAGATATATATCTATATATATATATATATATATATATATATATATCTCTCTCTATCTCTATATATATATATATATATATATCTATATATCTATCTATATATCTATCTATCTATATATATCTATATCTATATATCTCTATATCTATATCTATATATCTCTATATCTATCTATATATATATATATCTCTCTATATCTCTATCTCTCTATCTCTATATCTCTCTCTCTATATATCTCTATCTCTCTATATATATATCTATATCTATCTATATCTCTCTCTATATATATATATCTCTATATCTATCTATATATATATATATATATATATATATATATATATACATACATACACACACTCACCGGCCACTTTATTAGGTACACCTGTCCAACTGCTCGTTAACACTTAATTTCTAATCAGCCAATCACATGGCGGCAACTCAGTGCATTTAGGCATGTAGACATGGTCAAGACAATCTCCTGCAGTTCAAACCGAGCATCAGTATGGGGAAGAAAGGTGATTTGAGTGCCTATGAACGTGGCATGGTTGTTGGTGCCAGAAGGGCTGGTCTGAGTATTTCAGAAACTGCTGATCTACTGGGATTTTCACGCACAACCATCTCTAGGGTTTACAGAGAATGTCCGAAAAAGAAAAAACATCCAGTGAGCGGCAGTTCTGTGGGCGGAAATGCCTTGTTGATGCCAGAGGTCAGAGGAGAATGGGCAGACTGGTTCGAGCTGATAGAAAGGCAACAGTGACTCAAATTGCCACCCTTTACAACCAAGGTAGGCAGAAGAGCATCTCTGAACGCACAGTACGTCGAACTTTGAGGCAGATGGGCTACAGCAGCAGAAAGACCACACCGGGTGCCACTCCTTTCAGCTAAGAACAGGAAACTGAGGCTACAATTTGCACAAGCTCATCGAAATTGGACAGTAGAAGATGGAAAAACGTTGCCTGGTCTGATGAGTCTCGATTTCTGCTGCGACATTCGGATGGTAGGGTCAGAATTTGCATCAACAACATGAAAGCATGGATCCATCCTGCCTTGTATCAACGGTTCAAGCTGGTGGTGGTGGTGTCATGGTGTGGGGGAATATTTTCTTGGCACTCTTTGGGCCCCTTGGTACCAATTGAGCATCGTTGCAATGCCACAGCCTACCTGAGTATTGTTGCTGACCATGTCCATCCCTTTATGACCACAATGTACCCAACATCTGATGGCTACTTTCAGCAGGATAATGCGCCATGTCATAAAGCTGGAATCATCTCAGACTGGTTTCTTGAACATGACAATGAGTTCACTGTACTCAAATGGCCTCCACAGTCACCAGATCTCAATCCAATAGAGCATCTTTGGGATGTGGTGGAATGGGAGATTCGCATCATGGATGTGCAGCCGACAAATCTGCGGCAACTGTGTGATGCCATCATGTCAATATGGACCAAAATCTCTGAGGAATGCTTCCAGCACCTTGTTGAATCTATGCCACGAAGAATTGAGGCAGTTCTGAAGGCAAAAGGGGGTCCAACCCATTACTAGCATGGTGTACCTAATAAAGTGGCCGGTGAGTGTATATCTCTATCTCTCTCTATCTCTCTCTCTCTATCTCTATATATCTCTATATCTATATCTCTATATCTCTATATATATATATTTTAGCAGAAGGATTTCATCTAATACATTTAATGTTTGTGTGTGAGGTTAAGAGATATCTACAGTGTTCTCCATCACAGTGACCTCCACAGCATCCCACCCCTTTAACAGCGGCTTCCACAGTACCCTGCTCCCTTAACAGTGACCTCCACAGTACCCTGCTGCCTCAACAGTGACCTCCACAGTACCCTGCTGCCTTAACAGTGACCTCCACAGCAGCTGCCCCTTTAATAGTGGCCTCCACAGCAGCCTAGCCCCTTAACAGTAACATCCACAGTGCCCACCACTTTAAAAGGGACCCCCACAACAGCTGCCCCTTTATTAGTGAACTCCATAGTACCCTGTTACCTAAACAGTGATTTCCACAATAAACCGCCCCCTTAACAGTGACCTTCACCATTCCCTGCTCCCTTAACAAAGGCCCCTACAGAATCCCGCCGCTTTAACAGTGATCTACAGTGTCCACCCCTGAAACAGTGACCTCCACATCGACTGCCCCTTTAACAGTGACCTCCACAGCTGCCTGATCCGTTAACAGTAACATTAACAGCACCCACCCTTTTAACAGTGACCTCCACAGCAGGCGCCCCTTTAACAGTGGCTGCCACAGTACCCCACTCCCTTAACAGTAACCTCCACAGTACCCCACTGCCTTAAAAGTGACCACCCCCACAGCTGCTGCCCCTTTAACCCTTTCACGACCGGAGGTTTTTTCGGTTCTGCATTTTCGTTTTGCGCTCCCTGCCTTCAAACAGCCATAACTGTTTTATTTTTCTGTTCACATAGCTGTACGAGGGCTTGTTTTTTGCGGGACAAGTTGTACTTTCCAACGCCACCATTTAATATTACATATGGTGTAGTGGGAAGCGGGAAAAAAATTCCAAATGGGGTGAAATTGCAAGAAAACCGCTATTCCGCTACAGTTCTACGGGTTTCTTATTTACAGCGTTCGATGTGCATTAAAACTGACCGGTTACTTTCATTCTACTGGTCAGTACGAATCCGGCAATACCTAATATGTATAGTTTTTCCTGCGTTTAGATGGTGATAAAATAATTAGAAAGTTGCCCTTTTTTTTTTTTTTTTTCCTTGTCATATCTTGACCCCTATAACTTTTTGGTATTTATGTGTACAGAGCTGTATGGGGGCTCATTTTTTGTGGGGCGGTCTGAAGTTTTTATTGATACCATTCTGGGGTGTGTATGACTTTTTGATCACTTTTTATTTAATTTTTTTTAGAAAAAAAAAGCGACAAAAAAAATGCAAATCGCCATTTGGACGCTTTTTTCCGCCACACAATTCGCCGTATTGAAATTTTTTTTTTATATTTTAAAAGTACTGGCGTTTTCGGTCACGGTGATACCCATGATGTCTATATTTATTGTTATTTAGGTATTTATTTTTTATTTATACGGAAAGGGGGGTGATTTGAACTTTTATATCTTTTTTATTTTTTATATATTTTAACATTTTTTTTTAATTTTTCTGTGATTATTTTAAAGCTCAAACATCATCTGATCTATTGTGTTTAGTTTTTTTTCTTTATGAGCAATCATGGATTTACTAGATGCAGTTAAATCCATGAATTGCTCATTTCTTATCCTGGCCTGCCATCTAGTGGCCAGAATAAGAATTGCAGTATGAAAACTGTAATCCTCACCAGCGAGGATTACAGTTTTCATATGGTGTACAGACACCCCGATTGGCCAATCGGGGTGTCTGTACACCCCGATTGGCCCCGATGGTGTCAGTATCCCCCATAACAGTGAACTCCACAGCTCCCCACCCCTTAACACTGACTCTCCACAATGCCCCGCCTCCTTAAAATGGAACCTCCACAGCAGCCCAGTCCTTAAATTTGACCTTCACAGCAGCCTAGCCCAACAGTGACCTCTACAGTACCCCATCCCTTAACACTGACCTCCATAGGGGATCATCCCCTTATCTGTGACCTCTACTGTTCCCTTCCCTTTAACAGTGACTGCCACAGTACCCTATCTTAACAGTGACCTCCACAGAAGCTGTCCATTTAAAAGTGGCCCCTGCCCCCTTAACAGTGACCTCCACAGCGCCCTGCCCCTTTAAGGTAAGGACTACACGATGACATGTGTTGCACGACATTTTGTTGCACCAATATCGCACGACAATCTTTATAATGATAGGCTATGGTGTCGCACTGCGACATGCTGCAACACGACAGTCGCAAAAAATCTATTCAAGATGGATTTTCGACTGTTGCATCGCAGTCACATCATGTTGCATGTCATATTGCAATACTATAGACTATGATTATAAAAATTGCTGTTCAACATTGGTGAGACACATGTCGTCGTGTAGCCTTAGCCTAAAGCTGACCTACAGCAGTGAAAAAAAATGGCTGGGTTGTTATGGAAACCTGGAGTAAAACTGTGTGCATGTGACCATGTGCATGGCAGTTGGGATATGAATGCAGGTTTCTGTTGGCTAATGCGGGTAATTTTTAGGTAATATCTCAGGACTGGTACGTCCTAGATAGCTGAGACCCAGTTTAAAACCTTCCCAGACACCTGATGTACCTGTGTGCCAAATTTAGAGAAGATCGGTCCAGTTTGGTCGTGCATAAAGAACAGACAGACGGACAGAAACTCATCTTCTTCTAATATATAAAGCGGAGTGTATGTGTGTATGTACAGTATCTCACAAAAGTGAGTACACCCCTCACATTTTTGTAAATATTTTATTCTATCTTGTCATGGGACTACACTGAAGATATGACACTGACACAATATAAAGTCAGTGTACAGCTTGTATAACAGTGCGAATTTGGTGTGCCCTCAAAATAACCCAACACAGAGCCATTAATGTCTAAACCACTGGTAACAAAGTGAGTACACTGCCCAATTAGCTGTGCCCAATTAGCCATTTTTCCTCCCCAGTGTCATGCGACTCATTAGTATTACAAGGTCTCAGGTGTGAATGGGGAGCAGATGTGTTAAATTTGATGTTATCGCTCTCACACACTCGCTCTAGCACCTCATGGCAAAGAACTCTCTCAGGATCCCTAAAAATTAAATTATTGCTCTACATAAAGATGTCCGAGACAATGAGAAGATTGCCAACACAGTATGGTCTTATGAAAATTAATAGGTCAGAGGCTCTCCCAACAATACAAAATATGGAAATGCTCACTCCTGCGGTGCACCCTCACTGAACAGATATAGACCAATTATTTCTCAATGTATTCTTTGAAGTATTTATTACAGCACACAGGTCAACCTCCTAACAAAATACACAATTAAAAAAGAATCGAATAAACACGATTGAAAATAATCAAAAATGTGAGATCCTTCCCCTCAGAAACATGATTAACAATTGCATAAGGTAAGTACTCAAAAGACCCCCTCAATTACATCTTTGTCTATAAAATACGAAGTTTGATCATTCCACATGACACCACTGAGAAAGGAGGAAGATGCTCTTATTGTGTAAAACGTAAAAAATATAAAATAAAACAGACATATTTGGTATTGTTGCGTCTAACAACTGGCTCTACAAAAATATCACATGATCTACCCCATCAAGTGAACGATGTAAAAAAATAAAAAAATATAGAAAAATGCCCCTAAACTGCTTTTTTTGTGACTTAACCTCCCAAAAATGAGATTAAAAAGTGATCAAAAAGCCGGATGTACCCCAAAATGGTGCCAATAAAAAGCACAGCTTGTCCCGCAAAAAATAAGCCCTCACGCAGCTCAGTCCACAAAAAAAAAAATGTAAAAAAGTTATCACTCTTAAAAACAATGACAGAAAATTCCATGTTAGAAAATGCAGATGCTGCTCCTCCCCTTCTGAGCCCTGGCGTATCCCCAAATAACAGTTTACGACCACATGTGGGGTGTTTCTGCAAACTGCAGAATCGGGGGTAATAAATATTGAGATTTGTTTTGTTGTTAACCCTTGATATGTTACAGGACTATTTTGCTTTAATTCCTGTGGAATACTTAAAGGGTTAACAACATTTCTAAAACCAGTTTTGAATAGTTTGAGGGGTGTAGATTCTAAAATGGGGTAATTTATGGGCGGTTTCTAATATGTAAGCCTCACAAACTGACTTCAAAACGGAACTGGTCCTTAAAAAAGTTGATTTTGGGAATTTGCAAAAATTGCGTCTAAAATTCTAAATCTTCTACTGTCCTAAAAATAAAATTACAGTACCAAAAGTAGACATATGGAGAATGTCAATTAATGAGTATTTTATGAGGCATCACTATCTGTCTTAAAAGCAGAGAGATTCAAATTTAGAAAACAGTGAATTTTTTCAAATTTTTGTTAACTTTTGGATTTTTTTTATAAATAAAATTAAAATATATCGACTCAAATTTACCATTAACATGAAGTTCAATGTGTCACGAGAAAACAATCTCAGAATCGCTTGGATAAATAAAAGCGTTCCAAAGTTATTACCACATGAAGTGACACGTCAGATTTGCAAAATTAGGCCTAGTCAGGAAGGGGGTAAATGGCTCAGATATGAAGTGGTTAAAAGACTTTTTTCCCTTACAGGACCTGCATATTGAGAATCACGTGACTGAAAGATCAGGGCACACGAGCGGTCACGTGGGACGCCCTGGTTGACGCCGCGTGTTATCCGCAATACAGGAGACCAGCTTCATACTCCTTTCAACTATAATACGGAGGGTAAAGTACAAAAGAATACCATCTTTGTATTATATCAAATATTGTCTCCAAAATTTGAATGCCCAGGTACTTATACATGTATGTTAAATAGCAATGCAATTTTATGCATGTAGACTGCATTGACTTTATAATAAGACTGCTGACAACAGTGGGTATAAAACGTATGAGTCTTTATTGAATCACATTGAGGGGCATGTTTATATAAATACATATGCATGTGATCTTTATCAAAACATATACGGTACAGACCAAAAGTTTGGACACACCTTCTCATTCAAGGAGTTTTCTGTATTTTCAGGACTATGAAAATTGTCCAGTCACACTGAAGGCATCAAAACTATGAATTAACAAATGTGGAATTATATACTTAAAGTGTGAAACAACTGAAAATATGTCTTATATTCTAGGTTCTTCAAAGTAGCCACCTTTTGCTTTGATTACTGCTTTGTACACTCTTGGCATTCTCTTGATGAGCTTCAAGAGGTAGTCACCTAAACGCAAACCGGATGGAATAGCATGCCGCTGCAAGATGCTGTGGTAGCCATGCTGGTTCAGTATGCCTTGAATTTTGAATAAATCCCCAACAGTGTCACCAGCAAAGCACCCCCACACCATCACACCTCCTCCTCCACGCTTCACGGTGGGAACCAGGCATGTAGAGTCCATCTGTTCACCTTTTCTGTGTCGCACAAAGACACAGTGGTTGGAACCAAAGATCTCAAATTTGGACTCATGGTAAAATAGCTGCTAGGAAACCACTGCTAAGGACAGGGAACAAGCAGAAGAAACTTGTTTGGGCTAAAGAACACAAGGAATGGACATTAGACCAGTGGAAATCTGTGCTTTGGTCTGATGAGTCCAAATTTGAGATCTTTGGTTTCAACCACCGTGTCTTTGTTTGACGCAGAAAAGGTGAACAGATGGGCTATTTGACCAAGAAGGAGAGTGATGGGGTGCTACGCCAGATGACCTGGCCTCCACAGTCACCAGACCTGAACCCAATCAAGATGGTTTGGGGTGAGCTGGACCGCAGAGTGAAGGCAAAGGGCCAACAAGTGCTAAGCATCTCTGGGAACTCCTTCAAGACTGTTGGAATACCATTTCAGGTGACTACCTCTTGAAGCTCATCAAGAGAATGCCAAGAGTGTGCAAAGCAGTAAACAAAGCAAAAGGTGGCTACTTTGAAGAACCTAGAATATAAGAAATTTTCAGTTGTTTCACACTTTTTTGTTAAGTATATAATTCCACATGTGTTAATTCATAGTTTTGATGCCTTCAGTGTGAATCTACAATTTTCATAGTCATGAAAATACAGAAAACTCTTTTGAATGAGGTGTGTCCCAAACTTTTGTATATATATATATATATATATATATATATATATATATATATATATATATATATATATATATATTTCCAATTAATGGAGAGGCACAGAGACGAACTATCGATTACAGTATGAATGAAATTTTTAAAACGTTTTTATTTCTTGTATTTTTTGGTATTTATTTGATTTTATATTTTGAGTACTTACCTTATGCAATTGTTAATCATGTTTCTGAGGGGAAGGATCTCACATTTTTAATTATTTTCAATCATGGTGTTTATTTGATTTTTTTTTTTTAATTGTGTATTTTATTAGGAGGTTGACCTGTGTGCTATAATAAATACTTTAAAGAATACATTGAGAAATAATTGGTCTGTTTGACTCTGGCTGGTAGTGTGCCCTCCTACAATATTATTCACTACAGTATGGTCTTAGCCACCGTCTTGCCTGAAACTGAGCTGCAAGACGGTGGCTAAGACCATACTGTGGTTTAACAATACAGGTTGCACTCAGAACAGGCCTCGCCAGGGTCGACCAAAGAAGTTGAGTGCACACGCTTAGTGTTATATCCAGAGGTTGTCTATTTTAAACAGACATATGAGTGCTGCCAGCATTGCTGCAGAGATTACAGGGGTGGGGGGACAGCCTGTCAGTGCTCAGACCATACACTGCATTAAATTGGTCTGCATGGCTGTCATCCCAGAAGGAAGCCTGGTTTAAAGATGATGCACAAGAAAGCCCGCAAACAGTTTGCTGAAGACAAGCAGACTAAGGGCATGGATTACTGGAACCATGTCCTATGGTCTAATGAGACCAAGTTAAACCTATATGGTTTAGATGGTGTCAAGGCGTGTATGGCGGCAACCAGGTGAGGAGTACAAAGACAAGTGTGTCTTGCCTACGGTCAAGCATGGAGATGGGAGTGTCATGGTTTGGTGCTGCATGAGTGCTGCCG
>ONZH01013469.1:0-87433 GCA_900303285.1 Rhinella marina
TACCGGAATAAAAGAGGAGACGTTATCTTTATACCGGGGGTCCAGGAGTGCGAAGACCCAGTACAGTTTGTCTCCCACTATCCGGACAACACGTGTGTCCCGGGAAAAGCAGCCCAGCATGAAGTCAGCCATGTGTGCCAGACTCTGAATAGGCATGACCTCACTGCCCCCACCAGAAGGATCACTTGCCATTTCCTCCTCTTCCTCTTCCGCCTCCTCTCCGCCCCATCCGCGCTGAACCAATGGGACGCACACAGCCTGACTGCTACCCTCGCCGCCAGCATCCTCCTCCTCTTCCACAGCCACCTCCACGTCGTCCTCCTCTCCTCATCCTCCTCCTCCTGCAACTGCCACCGTGAAGCAGACAAAAGTGTGGTCTGACTGTGTAGCTCCGTTGCGTCTCCTCCTACCCCCGTCTCCTCTGCGTGCAATGCGTTCTCCCTTATTGCGATGAGCGATTCTTTAAGGACGCCTAGGAGCGGGATGGTTACGCTCACTATATAGCGTCCTCGCTGCTGACCTTCTTGGTGGACTCCTCAAAGATACGCAGTACATCGCATATGTCTGCCATCCATGGCCACTCGTGGTTGGCAAACTGAGGGAGCTGAGTTGGAGGCACGCGTGGATTCATAATCTGGTACTCCATCAATGCTCTCTGCTGCTCACACACCCTGGCCAACATGGAATAGGTGGAATTCCAGCGAGTCGGGCAGGTCGCACAACAGCCGATGTTCAGGCAAATGGAGGCGTTGCTGGAGTTTTTTTAAGCTAGCAGCAGCTACAGTTGACTTCCGAAAGTGAGCGCACAAGCGCCGCACTTTCACCAGTAGCTCTGCCAGGTTGGGGTAAGTCTTCAGAAATTTTTGGACTACCAGATTAAAAACGTGGGCCAGGCATGGTACGTGATTGAGTTCGGCAAGCTCCAGAGCCGCCACCAGGTTACGGCCGTTATCGCACACGACCATGCCTGGTCCTAGCTGCAGCGGCGACAGCCACATCTCCGTCTGCTGCAATATGGCGTCCCTCACCTCTGGGGCGCTGTGCTTCCTGTCGCCCAAGCTGATGAGCTTTAGCACCGCCTGCTGACGTCTCCCCGCGCCAGTGCTGCAACGCTTCCAGCTAGCGGCTGAGGGAGATGTTAAGGCACAGGAGGAGGAGGAGGAGGAGGAGGAGGGGGGTTTATCAGAACCCATGCTGGCAATCTTGGGCGGGGGTGGTAGGTAGGCCGTCTCTGTTTGCGACCCCGTCCCCGCTTCCACTACATTCACCCAGTGTGCCGTCAAAGAGATGTAGCGTCCCTGGCCGCAAGCGCTTGTCCACGAGTCGGTGGTCAAGTGGACCTTTGCGCTGACTGCGTACCTCAGGGCCCGCCTGATGTTACGCGACACGTGCTGGTGCAGGGCGGGGACGGCACTCCGGGAAAAGTAGTGGCGGCTGGGGACGGAATAGCGAGGTGCGGCAGCCGCCATCAGGTCGCGGGAAGGCCTGCGTCTCCACAAGCCTAAACGGCAACATCTCCAGGGCCAGCAGTTTGGAGATGTGGCAGTTTAAGGCTTGGGCTTGGGGGTGACTCGAGGCGTACTTCCGCCTGCGGTCGAACGCCTGCGAGATGGACAGTTGTTGGGACGAGGAGTGTGAGGGTGCAGGCGAAGAGGCGGGGGAAGGGGAGGCTGAAGGAGAAGGCCCCAAAGTAGCCGAGGCAGAGGCAGATGTGGAGGTGTCCTGGCTGGAGGTCTGGACCGCAGTGGCAGCACACAACAAAGGGAAGAGGCAGTGGCAGCAGGACCGGGCGCAGTTTGTATTGCGTTTGCTCTCTCCCACTCAGCCCAGTGCTTGACTTCCAAGTGACGCCGCATGCCTGAGGTGGTCAGATTGCTCTTCTCAGAGCCCCTACTCAGTTTTGAGTGGCAGAGTGTGCAAACCGCGCTCAGTTTGTCATCCGCACAAACATTAAAAAATCTCCACACCACAGAAGTACGAGCCTCGATGGGGGAGCTTCGCGCGACTGCCCGCTGCCGGGAACAGCTTCGGCCGTGCTGGCTGTGGCCTCACTACTCTGTCTGGACTGTCCTCTGCCTCTGGACATCCCTCTGCCTGTGGACATCCCTCTGCCTGTGGACATCCCTCTGCCTGTGGACATCCCTCTGCCTCTGGACATCCCTCTGCCTCTTGCTGCCTTTTTCGGTGCTGCGCAGACCACCACCTCTCCACTGCTTTCCCCGCTGGACATCACCCCTGGCCAAGTGGGGTCGGTCATTTCGTCATCCACCACCTCCTCTTCCTCACTCTGCTCCTCCTCCTGCCCACTGGACATTCCAACAGCCTCCCTTTGATGGCAACTGCGTCTCATCATCATCATCGCTCATGATAACAGATGCTGGCTCAGGGTCCACATCAGCAGGAGATGGCGAAAAACTCAAGTGTTTGGGCATCACTACAAACAAATTCCTCTGCTAGCTCTGGGATTCTTCCGGCACATCTGAAAAAGGACCCGAAAAGAGCTCCTGGGAGGGGTCAAGGGTGGGATGACTCTGTTGGCCAGGTGTGGAGGAAGGAGGGTCAGAGTGAGACTGTGTGGATGACTGGCTGGTGGACAACTGTGTGGAAGCGCTATCGGCTATCCATTGCACCACCTGTTCAACCTGCTCAGGCCTCAACAGCGGTGTAACCCGCCCCCTGCTTAACTGTCCCATAAAGGCAGGGATTCTGGATGAGCGGGATCCTGGCTGACCCTCACCAGCACGCATTGTATCCCCACTGGCTTCAACAAGGCCCCCAACAGCATTTCCGCGCCCCCGTCCTCGTCCACGTCCGATTCCGCTAGCCCCCCTCCGCATTTTATTTTTTTTTTGTTGCAAATACAATATTTGGGTATATAATTAGGTATGTGAAATAATTTAGCAAGAGAACGCACAGTACAGTGGCCAATTAAAAGGCCTAGATATTGTATATTTCAAGGTACACAGCCGTGTAGTAACAGAACAGACGGTGGGTATTTACACCAGGTATGTGAGATAATTTAGCAAGAGAACGCACAGTACAGTGGCCTATTAAAATGCCTAGATATTGTATATTTCAAGGTACACAGCCGTGTAGTAACAGAACAGACGGTGGGTATTTACACCAGGTATGTGAGATAATTTAGCAAGAGAACGCACAGTACAGTGGCCTATTAAAATGCCTAGATATTGTATATTTCAAGGTACACAGCCGTGTAGTAACAGAACAGACGGTGGGTATTTACACCAGGTATGTGAGATAATTTAGCAAGAGAACGCACAGTACAGTGGCCTATTAAAATGCCTAGATATTGTATATTTCAAGGTACACAGCCGTGTAGTAACTGAACAGACGGTGGGTATTTACACCAGGTATGTGAAATAATTTAACAAGAGAACGCACAGTACAGTGGCCTATTAAATGGCCTAGATATTGTATATTTCAAGGTACACAGCCGTGTAGTAACAGAACAGACGGTGGGTATTTACACCAGGTATGTGAGATAATTTAACAAGAGAACGCACAGTACAGTGGCCTATTAAATGGCCTAGATATTGTATATTTCAAGGTACACAGCCGTGTAGTAACTGAACAGACGGTGGGTATTTACACCAGGTATGTGAGATAATTTAGCTAGAGAACGCACAGTACAGTGGCCTATTAAAATGCCTAGATATTGTATATTTCAAGGTACACAGCCGTGTAGTAACAGAACAGACGGTGGGTATTTACACCAGGTATGTGAGATAATTTAGCAAGAGAACGCACAGTACAGTGGCCTATTAAAATGCCTAGATATTGTATATTTCAAGGTACACAGCCGTGTAGTAACTGAACAGACGGTGGGTATTTACACCAGGTATGTGAAATAATTTAAAGGGGTTGTCCGGGTTCAGAGAAGAACCCGGACATACCTGCAATTTCACCCAGGCAGCCTGCCTGAAGAGGACATCGGAGCATCTCATGCTCCGATGCCCCCCCCTTGCCCTGCGCTAGATCGCGCAGGGCAAGGTCTCTTGTTTTGAAAATACTCGCTGCCGGGCGGGTACTTCCGCCCGGCAGTGAGTTCGGTGACGTCAACCGGCCTTAATGGGCCGGCTTTAGCGCTGCCCTAGCCGTTTTACTGGCTAGGGCAGCGCTGAAGCCTGTCCATCAGCGCCGATGACGTCACCGACTCACTGCCGGGCGAAGCCTCTGCCCGGCAGGGACCGGTACGTCACCGGAACCCGGCGAAATTCCTTTGCCCTGCGCTAATTAGCGCAGGGCAAAGGAGGGCATCGGAGCATAGGATGCTCCGATGCCCTCTTCAGGCGGGCTGCCTGGGTGAAATTGGCAGGTATGTCCGGGTTCTTCTCTGAACCCGGACAACCCCTTTAACAAGAGAACGCACAGTACAGTGGCCTATTAAATGGCCTAGATATTGTATATTTCAAGGTACACAGCCGTGTAGTAACAGAACAGACGGTGGGTATTTACACCAGGTATGTGAGATAATTTAGCAAGAGAACGCACAGTACAGTGGCCTATTAAAATGCCTAGATATTGTATATTTCAAGGTACACAGCCGTGTAGTAACTGAACAGACGGTGGGTATTTACACCAGGTATGTGAAATATTTAACAAGAGAACGCACAGTACAGTGGCCTATTAAATGGCCTAGATATTGTATATTTCAAGGTACACAGCCGTGTAGTAACAGAACAGACGGTGGGTATTTACACCAGGTATGTGAGATAATTTAGCAAGAGAACGCACAGTACAGTGGCCTATTAAAATGCCTAGATATTGTATATTTCAAGGTACACAGCCGTGTAGTAACAGAACAGACGGTGGGTATTTACACCAGGTATGTGAGATAATTTAACAAGAGAACGCACAGTACAGTGGCCTATTAAATGGCCTAGATATTGTATATTTCAAGGTACACAGCCGTGTAGTAACAGAACAGACGGTGGGTATTTACACCAGGTATGTGAGATAATTTAGCAAGAGAACGCACAGTACAGTGGCCTATTAAAATGCCTAGATATTGTATATTTCAAGGTACACAGCCGTGTAGTAACAGAACAGACGGTGGGTATTTACACCAGGTATGTGAGATAATTTAGCAAGAGAACGCACAGTACAGTGGCCTATTAAAATGCCTAGATATTGTATATTTCAAGGTACACAGCCGTGTAGTAACAGAACAGACGGTGGGTATTTACACCAGGTATGTGAGATAATTTAGCAAGAGAACGCACAGTACAGTGGCCTATTAAAATGCCTAGATATTGTATATTTCAAGGTACACAGCCGTGTAGTAACAGAACAGACGGTGGGTATTTACACCAGGTATGTGAAATAATTTAACAAGAGAACGCACAGTACAGTGGCCTATTAAAATGCCTAGATATTGTATATTTCAAAGTACACAGCCGTGTAGTAACAGAACAGACGGTGGGTATTTACACCAGGTATGTGAGATAATTTAACAAGAGAACGCACAGTACAGTGGCCTATTAAATGGCCTAGATATTGTATATTTCAAGGTACACAGCCGTGTAGTAACAGAACAGACGGTGGGTATTTACACCAGGTATGTGAGATAATTTAGCAAGAGAACGCACAGTACAGTGGCCTATTAAAATGCCTAGATATTGTATATTTCAAGGTACACAGCCGTGTAGTAACTGAACAGACGGTGGGTATTTACACCAGGTATGTGAGATAATTTAGCAAGAGAACGCACAGTACAGTGGCCTATTAAAATGCCTAGATATTGTATATTTCAAGGTACACAGCCGTGTAGTAACAGAACAGACGGTGGGTATTTACACCAGGTATGTGAGATAATTTAGCAAGAGAACGCACAGTACAGTGGCCTATTAAAATGCCTAGATATTGTATATTTCAAGGTACACAGCCGTGTAGTAACAGAACAGACGGTGGGTATTTACACCAGGTATGTGAGATAATTTAGCAAGAGAACGCACAGTACAGTGGCCTATTAAAATGCCTAGATATTGTATATTTCAAGGTACACAGCCGTGTAGTAACAGAACAGACGGTGGGTATTTACACCAGGTATGTGAGATAATTTAGCAAGAGAACGCACAGTACAGTGGCCTATTAAAATGCCTAGATATTGTATATTTCAAGGTACACAGCCGTGTAGTAACAGAACAGACGGTGGGTATTTACACCAGGTATGTGAGATAATTTAGCAAGAGAACGCACAGTACAGTGGCCTATTAAAATGCCTAGATATTGTATATTTCAAGGTACACAGCCGTGTAGTAACAGAACAGACGGTGGGTATTTACACCAGGTATGTGAGATAATTTAGCAAGAGAACGCACAGTACAGTGGCCTATTAAAATGCCTAGATATTGTATATTTCAAGGTACACAGCCGTGTAGTAACTGAACAGACGGTGGGTATTTACACCAGGTATGTGAGATAATTTAGCAAGAGAACGCACAGTACAGTGGCCTATTAAAATGCCTAGATATTGTATATTTCAAGGTACACAGCCGTGTAGTAACAGAACAGACGGTGGGTATTTACACCAGGTATGTGAAATAATTTAGCAAGAAAACGCACAGTACAGTGGCCTATTAAATGGCCTAGATATTGTATATTTCAAGGTACACAGCCGTTTACTAACTTAACAGACGGTGGGTATTTACACCTGGTATACAAAAAGGGTATTGCAGGCACACAGAACCCAGAACACTAGAGCCAAATAAACTGTATTTAAAAAAATAAAATAAAATTCACAGCCGTATACTGCCAGATCAGATGGTGCATATACACACTAGTTATATAACAGGGTTTTTCAGCCAAAAAGAACGCTGAACAGTAGTGCCAAATATAGTTTGGTATGTAGCAGAGCACCTAATACACCACTAATGCCTCTCTCTGTCCCTACTCCAGCAGCTATCCCTGAATACGGCAGCCGTTCTCTGTAAAGTGTATCTTGTAGTAAAGCTATCACTGTAGTGCACTATAGTAGCCCTGATAAGGGCTTTTAATCACGCTCCTGCCTGTCCAACTGCTAAAACCTGTCTGTCCCTTCTCCAGCCTCTGTCCCTGACTAAGTTCACGCAGCATATGCGTACGAGCAGGAAGAGCTGAGTTTTTAATATTCGAGGTCACATGGTTTTCCCAGCCAATCCATGTAGACGCTGTTTTCGCGCTACCAGCGTGCTCAGCGTGCCTGTCATACCCCCCCTGCATGTTGATTGGTGGAAAAAGAGCGCCAGGGAAGGTGGGAGGGGAAACGAATTCTAAGTGCGCCATCGCCGTTATACTCGATTGAAATCGAGTATGCCGAATAGCGTAGTATTCGATCGAATACCGGCTCGATCGAACACTACTCGCTCATCTCTAGTCAAAACTAACTAAGGCAGTAACTGTAGCTAGAATACACTGCTAGGCACATCCAGCTTCAGCTTCTCACTTCTCACTCCTTGGCTGACACCAATTTTCAACACTACAAAACTGGCATAAACTTTAATAAATCCACCTTGTTTTTGGTCCCATTTAATTCAGTATCCCCCTCCCTCCTCGTGTACCAGTCCTCATTCTAGATTTAGATGAAGCTACTTTGTATACCTCACTTCAACTTTCTGATACCTTTTCTCCACAAAGCCAATTGTAATTGATGCAATTGTTTTTTTTAATTTTTTTTTTTATCTCTTTGGATAGGTCATCAATATCAGATTCATGGGGATTCGACACCTGGCACCCAACTACACTGTAAATCTCAGTTCCCATTGACTTGCAGTTCTTCAGCACAGCCACTACACAGTGTAAGGAGCTCCATATATTGTGCTGTGACCAAAGCCATATTGGGCAAAAACAACTGAACAGCGGGGATACCTTGTGTCCAGGGGTGGATTGGTCATAGACCTTACAGGGACATTTCCTGGTGGGCCAATGCCCCGGAGGCCGTCTGAGCCATGGGGGCCTCCTCCTAGATGTATTTGGTGCTGCTGGCAGTATTTTGTGATGGACTGTGGCATTTGGCTCTGTTGGGGTGGTATAATGTGCCACAATATGGTATTGCTGGCCCTGCCTTTCATCAGTTTGGACCCAACTAGACTATGGGGCCACTTTTAGTATTTTTTCCAGGGCTGCTTTAGGTTCCCAGTCCACCCCTGTTTGTGTCAGACTTCTACCGATCTGATATTGATGACCTAATGGGAGGATGGGTTATCAGTGCCTGTAGTCCTATTTAACCATGATAAAATAAGGATTATGGAAATGCTCTTCAAAAATTTTCCCTTTCATTTTTTGCACCATTTTCATTTTATTTTGTAGCTCTGCATTTATTCCATTTTGTGTTAATTTAAAATAAACTCTATTTAATTTCCGAGTACTTTTGGGACAAGTATGATGTTTTAGAACAATTACATACTAATGGCACCTCTGGATATTACAGGCCTCATAGGAGCATGGTGATAAGTCCTTATGGAGTCCCTATTATCTATTGTACTACTGTATAAATGCTTCCTGATAGTGTGTGGCATTTTGCAGGAAGGCTTTCTAGGGTCATTTCTGTGAGAGTTGTGTTGGAAGAAAAAGGCCCTCCTATACAGAAGGTATGCATGAACAGAAATCCCTCACATCAGAGGTAAGTCCTTCTGTATTGTTGTCCCATAAATTGATCTTTTTCATATATACAGGTGTGGGAAAATGCTGCAAATAATGCTTTTAAAAGTAGAAGTGTTAATAGTTTAAATGTAAAATTATTATAAGAACTATCCTCTTCATAAAGAACAAGGAGCCCTGAAAGTGATGATATGGCCCACAAACAGCCCTTATCTCCACATCATCTAGCCTGTATTGGATGACATGAAGAGACAGATGGATTTGAGCAAGCCTACATCCACAGAAGATCTGTGTTTAGTTCTCCAAGATGTCTCGAACAACCTCCCTGCTGAGTTCCTTCATAAACTGTGTGCAAGTTAAGAACTGATGCTGAAGACAAAGGGAGATGACACCAAACATTGACTGGATTTAGATTTCTCCTTTGTTCATTCACTTTGCAAATTATTAATTGATAAGAATAAACTATTAACCCTTCTATTTTTTACATAAGTCTTACTGTGCAGCATTTTCACTCACCTGCCTAAAACGCTTGCCGAGTATTGTACATATTTTTTGTTACTATAGGAGGTGTTTCATACTTTTAAACATTTGTGCAGAATTAGTAGAAATAAGTAGTATTGGGACACCTACATGTTTCACCTTCAGGAACTTTTATGACCTCCCATTCTAACTCACATGACATTAATATGGAGCTGTTCCCCCTTTGCTCTTCTGCAAAAGCTTTCTACATGAATTTGGAGTGCATATAGTGACAAAGTAGCATAGTTTACAAGGCTGAAAAAAGATATCTGTCCATCCAGTTCAGCCTATTATCCTATAAGAGGATCATATGTGAGAATTTTTGCCCAATCGTCTAACAGAAAATCGAAATAAGAGCCTTCCCCAAACTGTTACCACAAAGTTGTCAAAATACTATTATCCACAAAGTCTTGTCTGCAAAAGCATTAAGATTCCCCTTCATTGCTACTAAGGAGCCAAGGCTGACCCCTAAAAAACAGACCCATAGCATTATCCTTCCTCCACCAAACTTTACAGCTGGCAGAATGCAATCAGACAGGTAACATTCACCTGGTATTCATCAAACCCAGACTTGTCTATAAGACCAACAGACAGAGAAACATGTAGATGTCTCCAGTGCTCCGGAGTCCTCTGGTGGTGTGCTCTAAAACACTTCATCCTATACTGGACATTGTACTTGGTGCTGAAAAGGTTCCATGCAGTGGCGACATGAACCCGTATCATGAATCTCCCAGCACAGCAGTTTTTGTGCTGATGGTAATGGCAGAGGAGGTCTGGACTCTGCAGTTATAGAGTTAGCAGAGTGTTTGTGGCTTTATGCACTATGCTCCTCAGCACTCAGCAACTCTGTACCTAGTCTCCACTGGTCTCCACTTTGTGGCTGAGTTGCTGTGGTCTCTTCCATGTTATAGTAACACCACTCACAAGTAATGGTGGAATATCTAGGAAGGAAGATGTTTCAGGAAGTGACTTGTGGCAGCTGTGGCACCTATTACAGGACCACACTGGAATTCACAAAGCTCTTCACAATGTTTCAAATGTTTCTAAAGGCGACTCCACAGCAACGGGAACACTTGATGTCAAGGATTAAGACTTGTGCCCCAATACCGTTGTCCATGTAGTATATAATCAATTAGAAGATATATGTCCTCTTCAGAAATTGTACAATCTTTTTAGAATAAAAATTATTCGATATAACATACCCCCAGTTTAATAACATTTTAAGCAAATGTGTTTCAATATAAAAATGATAATATGATAAGATATGGTAAAAAAGGAAAAAAAATAAATTGAAAGGAAATGAAAATACTTATTTAAATATATATATAATTAATTAATATTTGACTTCTTTTTTAGAATTTAATTATCCTCATGCTTCAAAGTAAATATTTTAACAACTACTACAACTACTACTAATAATAATAATATTATAATTTATTTAACCCCTTCCCGACCAACAGCGTACATGTATGGCGCTGCGGGAAGGGACTTGCCGCCCAGCGCCGTACTAGTACGGCGCGCTGATCGGGCCGGTGCAGGAGCTGCGCCTGCCCGATCAGTTGCAGGGGGACCGGCTGTGCCCAGTAGCTGGACCCCTGTTGCGTACGCCCGCATCGGTGTTTTCACCGATGTGGGCGTATTAATCCTCGATGTGCCGCGGTCAGCGCTGACCACGGCACATGCGATGCGGGCGGGAGGAAGGGGAGTCCATTGGGTCCCCGCGCTGCTGTCATGGCTGCTATCCCTGCTTGCCTGTGCGATCCAGCCCCCTGGATTGATCAGTAAGCAGGTTGTAAGTGTATTACATTGAGTAATACACTTATAGCCAATGCATTACAATACAACAGTATTGTAATGCATTGTTAAGGGGATCAGACCCCCAAAAGTTAAATAAAGTGGAAAAAAAAAGTGAAAAAAAAGTTTTACAAAAAAATAAAAGTTTCAAGTAATAAAAAAAGTACACTTTTCCCAAAATAAAGTTAAAAAAATTGTAAAAAAAAAGGGGAAAAGGAAAAGTATACATTTTAGGTATCGCCGCGTCCGTATCAACCGGCTCTATAAAAATATGACATCATCCACCCTGCCAGGTGAACGCAGTAAAAAAAACAGTGCCAAAACAGCCATTTTTTGGTCACCTTCCCTCACAAAAAGTGTAGCAGGCGATCAAAAAGGCGTATTTAACCCAAAATGGTACCAATCAAACCATCATCTTGTCTCGCAAAAATGATACCCTACCTGAGACAATCGCCCAAAAAATTTTAAAAAATATGGCTCTCAGAAAATGGCAACACAAAAAAAGATTTTATTCTGTTCAAAAACAAATCTAATGTGTAAAACTTTCCAAAAATAAAAATGTTAGGAATATTGGGTATCACCGCGTCTGTAACAACCTGCTCTATAAAAATATTACATGAGATGGCACCCCAGGTGAATGCTGTAAAAAAATTTTTTAAAAACTATGCCAAAACGGCTATTTTTTTCACCTTGACTCACAAAAAGTGTAATACCAAGCAATCAAAAAGTCTTATGTACCCCAAAATAGTACCAATGAAAACGTCACCTCATCCTGCAAAAAATGAGCCCCCACATAAGACAATCACTCAAAAAAATAAAAATCAATGGCTCCCGCAAACCAATCCATCAAAATCTGTTCTGCAAAATCCATATGGAGCTTGTTCTGTTCTGAGTCTTGCCATGTGCTCCCACAGCAGTTTACCACCACATAAAGGGTGTTGCCTTATTCAGGAGAAAATGGGGAACAACTTATGGGGTGCTTTTCTCCTGTTACCCTTTGTCAAAATGAAAAATTTGGGGCTAAAGCAACATTTTATTGGAAGAAATGAAACTTTTGATTTTCACAGCCAAGTGTTTCCAAATACCTTAAAACGCTTAGGGGGTCAAACTGGTCAGTAACCCCCTTAATATATTCTTTAAAGGGTGTAGTTTCCAAAACGGGGTCACTTTTTGAGGGTTTCCACTGTAGGGGTACGTCAGGGTCTCTCAATTACAAAATGGTGTCTAAAAACCATTCTAGCAAAATCTGCCTCCAAAATCCATATGGCGCTCCTTTCCTTCTGACCACTGCCACAAACCCATAGAGATGTTTACCACCATATATGGGGTATTTCTGTAAACTACAGAATCAGAGTAATGTATATTGAGGATTAGTTTGCTATTAACCCTTGCTGTGTTGCAACAAAAAAAATATTAACATGAATAATCTACCAAAAAGTGAAATTTAGAAATTTCACCCTCATTTTCCTTTAATTCTTGTGGAACACCTCAAGGGTTAACAAACTTTGTAACATCAGTTTTTTATAATTTGAGGGGTGTAGTTTCTAAAATGGGGTCATTTATGGGTGGTTTCCATTACATATGCCCCTCAAAATCACTTTATATCTGAATTGGTGCTTAAAAAAATGGTTTTGGAAATTTTGTTGAAAATTTGAAAATTTGCTTCTAAACTTCTAAGCCTTCTAACGTCTGAAAAAAGTAAAATGACATTTATCAAATGATGCCAACATAAAGTAGACATATGGGGAATGTAAAATAATAACTATTTTTGGAGGTATTTCTATGTATTTTGAAAGTAGAAAAATTGAAATTTGGAAATTTGCTAATTTTTCAAAAATTTTGCTAAATTTTGTATTTTTTATAAATAAAAATGAAATATTTTGCCACAAATTTACTACTGTCATGAAGCACAATATGTGACAAGAAAACAATCTCAGAATGGCCTGCGTAAGTAAAAGCATTCTAAAGTTATTACCACATGAAGTGACATGTTAGATTAGCAAAAAATGGTCTGGGCAGGAAGGTGAAAACAGGCCCGGGGTTGAAGGGGTTAAAAGTGTAAAGAAAAAAGCTAATGAATAGGTAATCATGATACAAAAAAAATAAATGAAGCATGTGTTTAATTCTACTGCATCTGAAATAAATATTTAACATGTGCATTATATCTTTATGTTCTTACATTTTAGCTCACTATAATGTAATACACAACCTTTATGTTTAATACTGTGTAATACAATTTTTCTACTGTCACACTTTTGCCTATAGCCAATGACTTATGTAAGCGCTTTTTGGCCTCTATGGACAGTTTCTTAATAATTGCATTTTCGGGTTGTATGTTGCATCAGTATTTGGACACCAAAGCTA
Organism: Rhinella marina; assembly: GCA_900303285.1. Taxonomy (NCBI): domain Eukaryota; kingdom Metazoa; phylum Chordata; class Amphibia; order Anura; family Bufonidae; genus Rhinella; species Rhinella marina. The sequence goes on from ONZH01013469.1 coordinate 13,276, forward strand.
AGAGTGGAGTATGGAGAAAGAACAATTATAAAGGAAATATTTCTACCTCCTCCATAATGTGGATCCACTCCTGGTTTGGAGTTAGAAATTCTGGTGCAAAATATAGTTGTGTAAAAGTGACCAAGCACACAATGTACCAGGGTAACAGTTACATGTAACAATTACTCTCCATCTAACTGGACGGTGGATTTTCAGCTGTCTCTATTGAGACCCTTTATCATTTTGTTATGTTACAACTGGTTGCTACAGCCATTAACTACAAGATAAATGGAAGATAATAAAGATTCAATGGGTGTTTTATTAATTTTCTCTGAATTATATTATAATGTAACATTCAGAAATAATTATTTAGTTGAACAAATCAAAAACTATCCTTATATTTCACATTATTATTTGCCTCCATCGTACATCATTGTTGAAAGTCCCCTTTATGTAAAGTTGATGCTCAAGTCTGGACCTGCTTTGGTAATCTTCTTTCCATGTTACATTGTGATAGGCCTGACTAAACTTGAAGTTTGGTACGACTTTATTATTCTACCACTTTCCACTATAAGGTCTTTACCGGAAAACTACATTTTGCAGCAAAAAATCTGTTGTTGTACTCATGAACTAAACCATATCTTTGCCAATCTAGCAAAATTAAAAAAAAAAAAAATACCTTCAGTGCACCTCCTCCCCTGCTCCTTCTGCAACCTCACACTGCCCTGCAGAGCTATACTAAAAGTACTCAGCTGATAGGGTTTGAAGCTTTAATTCTGCATTCAAATTGCTGCTGGATGATGTTCTCTTTCTGTCACTGCAGAAACAAAGAAGCCTGCAAGTTGTGCTAAGATGTGTGATATTTCAGCAGCAGCAGGGGAGGAGATAGAGCTAGATTGGAAAAGGTTGATTTTGTCTCCTAAATACTCTGAACTCACAAGTTCTCTTAGTCTTTAGCTGGACTCATAGAATGCTGATTTTAATATCAGATGGAAAAATATAAATAATATTGTACAGATAGATTTGGAAAGCAAGTACATCAGCCTCATCAGGTAAATGATATCCATGTATTAAAGGGGTTGTCCCATGAAAAATATTGTACAGTTTTCAAACCAGCCCCTGGATCTGAATACTTTTGTAATTACATGTCATTAAAAATTTTGTACAGCTACTGAGTTATTCAATAAAATGTATCTGTATAGGACCACTTAATTTCTTATTTCTTTGACCTATTCACTGAGCAGGCCGCACATGCTCAATTTCAACTTTTAACTGTCTCCTGAGCTGTGATAGGGAGAGCACTGACACACCTCCTGCTGTGATAGGGAGAGCATGGACACGCCTCCGAGCTGTGATAGGGAGGGCATGGACACGCCTCCTGAGCTGTGATAGACAGAGCATGGACACGCCTCCTGAGCTGCAGCAGAAAAGACACTCCCTGAGCTGTCAGCTTGATATGAATCTAGCAGAGCAATGAATATCTCTGGATCCATTTGAGGTACAGGGCTGGTTCTAGCTTTGTTAACCACTTCAGCTCTGAGCCATTTACCCCCTTCCTGACCAGGCCTAATTTTTCAAATCTGACATGTGTCACTTCATGTGGTAATAACTTTGGAACGCTTTTACTTAGCCAAGCGATTCTGAGATTGTTTTCTCGTGACACATTGTACTTCAAGTTAATGGCAAACTTGAGTCGATAAGTTTTAATTTTATTTATAAAAAAATCCAAAAGTTACCGAAAATTTGAAAAAATTCACTGTTTTCTAAATTTCAATCTCTCTGCTTTTAAGACAGATAGTGATACCCCATAATATCCTTTTTAATTTACATTCCCCATATGTCAACTTTATGTTGGCATCATTTTGGTAGTGTCATTTTATTTTTTTAGGACAGTAGAAGGTTTAGAATTTTAGACGCAATTTTTGCTAATTTGCAAAATCAACTTTTTTAAGGACCAGTTCAGTTCTGAAGTCAGTTTGTGGGCTTACATAATAAAAACCACCCATAAATGACCCCATTTTAGAAACTACACCCCTCAAACTATTCAAAACTGATTTTAGAAATGTTGTTAACCCTTTAAGTATTCCACAGGAATGAAAGCAAAATAGATGTGAAATTTCAAAATTTCACTTTTTTTGCAGATTTTCCATTTTAATAATTTTTTCCTGTAACACATCAAGGGTTAACAACAAAACAAACTCAATATTTATTACCCCGATTCTGCAGTTTGCAGAAACACCCCACATGTGGTCGTAAACTGTTATTTGGGGATACGCCAGGGCTCAGAAGGGGAGGAGCAGCATCTGCATTTTCTAACATGGAATTTTTTTGTCATGGTTTGTAAGAGTGATAACTTTTTAATTTTTTTGTGGACTGAGCTGCGTGAGGTCTTACTTTTGGGGGGCAAGCTGTGCTTTTTATTGGCACCATTTTGGGGTACATATGGCTTTCTGATCACTTTTTAATCTAATTTTTGGGAGGTTAACTAAAAAAAAAAGCAATTTAGGGGCATTTTTCTATATTTTTTTTTTACACAGTTCACTTGATGGGGTAGATCATGTGATATTTTTATAGAGCCAGTTGTTACGGACGCAACGATACCAAATATGCCTATTTTTTATTTATTTTTTTACGTTTTACACAATAAGAGCATTTTTAGAAGAAAAATCATGTTTTTGTGTTGCAGTTTTTTAAGAGCCATTTTTTTTTCATTTTTCGGGCTATAATCTTGTGTGGGGGCTCATTTTTTGTGGGATGAGGTGACGTTTTTATTGCTACCATTTTGGGATGCATACGACTTTTTGATTGTTTAATATTATGCTTTTTGGTAGGTGATGCGACAAAAAAAGCTGTTTTGGCTTAATTTTTATTAGATTTTTTTTACGCAGTTCACTTTATGGGGTAGATCATGTGATATTTTTATAGAGACGGTCGTTTCGGACGCGGTGATACCAAATATATGTATCTTATTTATTTATTTTTATTTGTAACTTTTTTAATGAAATATTTGGGGGGAAATTATTTTTTTTTATATATATGTGATTTATTTTTATTTTTTTATGATACTATTTTTTTTTATTTTTATTTTTTATACTTTGTGTCCCCCATAAGGTCATACAAGACCTCAGGGGGACATTTAACTTCACTTATTTTATTTTTTTTTTTTTTACACTTGATTTCTCCTGTAACTGAGGCTGACATAGTGGCCCCAGTTACAGGGGAAATACATCCCCAGAGAGGCTGTACAGCATAATACTATGCTGTACAGCCTCAGTGCAGGGCTGATCGGGTCTATGAGAGACCCGGCAGCTCCTGCACTCTCCCGGCCCCGGCGATCACGTGACCGCCGGGCCGGAACAGGAAGCGCAATAGCGCTTCCTGATATGTATACACAGCGCTCGTTGAGCACTGTGTATACAGCGATCTAGAAGGCAGGGACCCCTGGGAACGGTCCCTGCCTTCTCTTTGGGGTACCCTGCTGTCACTGACAGCAGGTACCCCACTGTGCAGCTGCACGATTAGCGTGCAGCTGCTATCTCTGAATGGCCGTTTATAAACGGCCATTCAGAGATAGATAACCACTTCCCGGACGTTTATAGTCAACGTGCGGACGGGAAGTGGTTAAAAAGAGGTTGTCATGTGCTATATGATGTCTGATTTTCATTTTTTACATTATTCGTGGGATCAGGGCCGGCCTTAGGGTAGATGGCGCCCTGTGCGAAACTATCTCTCGGCGCCCCCCCCCCCTGAGTGACAGTACTAATGTCATACAGTATAGAGCTATAAATACAGTGCAGAGATATATAGAGTGATATAGGTAGGTAGAGTAGGACAGTATATATATATATATATGTATGTATTTATAGCTCTCTATACTGTCCTATATCACACTATATATCTCTGCACTGTATTTATAGCTTTCTATATTGAAATGTAACCTAATATAGCGCACATACCTCTTACATCCAGTGACGTCTCCTCTCATGTAGATCTTCTCTTTCCTCATCTTCTCCTTTCAGACCAGACGCCATTTTTCAGCCATTTCTCATCTCTGCAGTTAGACAGAAAAAAAATCTTAGTTTACACAGTGTCCTAAAATAACTGCGCCCAGCAAATAGTGTCCTGTAATAGTGTAAACATAACGCTCCCCAGAAATAACTGCGCTGATACTGTGCCAGGGTGCCCCCACAGTAATAGTGCCCCCCACAGTAATAGTGCCCCCCACAGTAATAGTGCCCCCACAGTAATAGTGCCCCCACAGTAATAGTGCCCCCCAAAGTCCCAACTAATAATTCTCTGCCAGAGTGCACTTGTTAGTAATAGTGCCCCCAACAGTACTAATGTCCCCACTGTGCCCCAGAAGTAATAATGCTTCCAATGTGCCAGTAAGAAGTGCCCCCCATTGATTCCCCCCCAAAATCATGTGCCAGTAAAAAGTGTCCCACCCCCATAGATGCCCCCCAAATTATGTGCCAGTAAGAAATGCCTCAGTGCCCCCATGTGCCAGTAAGAAATGCCCCAGTGCCAGTAAAAATGCCCCAGTGCCCCCATGTGCCAGTAAAATGCTCCCATGTGCCAATAAAAATGCCCCCAGTGCCCCCTTGTGCCAGTAAAAATACCCCCAGTGCCAGTAAAATGCCCCCATGTGCCAGTAAAAATGCCCACAATACCCCTATGTGCCAGTAAAATGCCACTATGTGCCAGTAAAAATGCCCCCAGTGCCCCTTGTGCCAGTAAAAATGCCCCCAGTGCCAGTAAAATGCCCCAGTGCCCCATTTGCCAGTAAAAATGCCCCCAGTGCCAGTAAAATGCTCCCATGTGCCAATAAAAATGCCCCCAGTGCCCCCTTGTGCCAGTAAAAATGCCCCCAGTGCCCCCTTGTGCCAGTAAAATGCCCCCAGTGCTCCCATGTGCCAGTAAAAATGCCCCCAGTGCCAGTAAAATGCTCCCATGTGCCAGTAAAAATGCCCCCAGTGCCCCCTTGTGCCAGTAAAATGCCCCCAGTGCTCCCATGTGCCAGTAAAAATGCCCCCAGTGCCAGTAAAATGCTCCCATGTGCCAATAAAAATGCCCCCAGTGCCCCCTTGTGCCAGTAAAAATGCCCCCAGTGCTCCCATGTGCCAGTAAAAATGCCCCCAGTGCCAGTAAAATGCTCCCATGTGCCAATAAAAATGCCCCCAGTGCCCCCTTGTGCCAGTAAAATGCCCCCAGTGCTCCCATGTGCCAGTAAAAATGCCCCCAGTGCCAGTAAAATGCTCCCATGTGCCAATAAAAATGCCCCCAGTGCCCCCTTGTGCCAGTAAAAATGCCCCCAGTGCCAGTAAAATGCTCCCATGTGCCAATAAAAATGCCCCCAGTGCCCCCTTGTACCAGTAAAATGCCCCCAGTGCCCCCTTGTGCCAGTAAAAATGCCCCCAGTGCCCCCTTGTGCCAGTAAAAATGCCCCCAGTGCCCCCTTGTGCCAGTAAAAATTCCCCAGTGCCAGTAAAATGCCCCCAGTGCCCCCATGTGCCAGTAAAATGCCCCATGTGCCAATAAAAATGCCCCCAGTGCCCCCTTGTGCCATTAAAAATGCCCCCAGTGCCCCCTTGTGCCAGTAAAATGCCCCCAGTGCCCCCATGTGCCAGTAAAATGCCCCCAGTGCCCCTTGTGCCAGTAAAAATGCCCCCAGTGCCCCCTTGTGCCAGTAAAAATGCCCCCAGTGCCCCCTTGTGCCAGTAAAAATTCCCCCAGTGCCAGTAAAATGCCCCCATGTGCCAATAAAAATGCCCCCAGTGCCCCCTTGTTCCAGTAAAAATGCCCCCAGTGCCAGTAAAATGCCCCCATGTGCCAGTAACAATGCCCACAATACCCCCATGTGCCAGTAAAAATGCCCCCAGTGCCCCCTTGTGCCAGTAAAAATGCCCCCAGTACCCCATGTGCCAGTAAAAATGCCCCAGTGCCCCCTTGTGCCAGTAAAAATGCCCCCAGTGCCCCCTTGTGCCAGTAAAAATGCCCCCATGTGCCAGTAAAAATGCCCCCAGTGCCCCCCATGTGCCAATAAAAATGCCCCCATAAAAAAAAATAAACACTTACTTACCTCCAGCAGCGATGCGATGCAGGCCTCTTCCGGCCTGTGTCCAGCGCTGTACGGCTCGGGCGGCGCGATGACGTCATCGCGTCGCCTGAGCTGGCCTCTGATAGGCTGCAGGCCTAGGGCCTGCAGCCTATCAGAGGAACGGGCAGGGGAGACGCCTCTCCCTCCCCTGCCCCGCATCTCCAAAGGCAGACTATGGAGATGAGCGCTTCCACAATGGAAGCGCTCATCTCCCTCTGCCCCACCGCCGCACTTGCAGGGCACGGCCGGGCCATTAAGGGGGCGCTCTGGCAGGGCGCCCCCTTAACTGGCCGGGAGTGAAGCGCCCTGTGCAACCGCACAGGTCGCACACCCCTAAGGCCGGCCCTGCGTGGGATAACCCCTTTAAAGTTTAGGAAGTTTACATCATGAAATCCAGTGGCATCAAATTGAATCTTTTTTTTTCTTCTCCATTTCTAAAGGTAAAACTTGGAAGCAACGTCAGCAGAATAACAACAGTGATCCTCATGGGGTTTCCTAATGCTGAAAGCTTCAGGCTGATTCTTTTCACTCTTCTCTTGTTGATCTACTGTGGGACAATATGTGGAAACCTTGTGATTATCACCCTAGTGTCCATCAGCAAGAACCTCCATACTCCAATGTACTTCTTCCTGACACAAGTCTCCATATCTGATGTCATACTGATAACAGCCATTGTGCCCAATACTCTCCATTTCTTACTCATTCAGCCACGACTGATGCCTTTTACATGCTGCATCGCTCAATATTTAGGTTTCTCTTTTGCTGTAGGCTCAGAATGCTTTTTTCTGACAGTCATGGCATTTGATCGATATTTGGCCATCTGTAACCCCTTACGTTATACATCTATAATGGACCTGAAGTGTTGTCTGTCTCTGGATGCTTTGTCCTGGTCTTTGACCCTACTAGTAATATCTGTGAAAATCACTAATGTATCTCTGTTACGGTTTTGTGGACCTAATGTTATTCACCATTTCTTCTGTGATCTTAACCCTATCTTGCAGCTTTCGTGTTCAGACACCTCCATATTCCAAATGCAAATTACAATTATCATCATCGCATTTGTCATTATACCAGTAATTCTTATAGTTACATCATATACTTGTATTATTTCCTCCATATTAAAAATCCAGTCACTGACAAGGAGACGTAAAGTTTTCTCCACATGCAGCTCCCACCTGACTGTAGTTTGTATTTTTTATGGGACATTATGTGCCATTTACATTCTTCCGAACAAAGGACAAGCGTTCAGTATCAGTTCAGCCTTTTCCCTCTTTTACACAGTGGTAACTCCCTTATTAAACCCCATTGTATACTGCCTCCGAAATAAGGAGATAAATGCGGCATTTAAAACAATCATTCGACAACTATCATTTTGCATAGAGCATAGATAGACAGATATAGTAAACATGGAATGGATATGTTGGAAAGTTCTTTCCCTGCTAAAATCTTTCAAATACTTAGAAGTGATGGATACCTGCATTCAGAGATCATACCCGATGCTTAAAGAGCCTTTTGCCAGCATGGTAAACACAATCAAACCATGCGTTCTGCTGGTTAAAGTCGATCATGCTAGTAAAGTAATGTATTTCTATGCAGAGATATCTGCATTTTATTCATATAAAAAGTAGCAAGTTTTAGAACAAGGGGCCCAGACTGAGTCCTAGGAGCACTGCTTCTATAGAGCCTCTGTATTCTGCACACTCCTCCCTTAGAGGAGGACTAGACATCAGCATGAAGAGTGCAAAAGCAGCAGATACAATCATGCTTCCCATATCTGTGACAATCAGATTTAGGAAACAGATCTTGAACTAGTTAAGGAAGGTATTATGTATAAGTATCAGTAAAAAAGTAAAATTCATCCTAAAGCATCATATATACCCATGCCACCTTGCAAGTTTAGCATCAGGCCATTTAATTAAAATCAACTTTAATTATGGTTTACATAAGGTAGAAATACAAGTCTCTTTAAAGACTTGAACTTTTATCCCTTAATATGGAAGGCAGAACATTTACTACCAGGCTATATTCCAAGCCCATTGAGGGGAAGGGTTTTCTATGCTTAGAAATCTAATACATATCACTAATACATATCACTATATTAGCTTTCTAAGCATAGAAAACCACTCTCTCTCTCTCTCTCTAACATGGAAGTTCTATAGCATAGAGTTAAGCATTCTGCCTTCCATATAAATGCCATTCATCAGTTGTTTTTTTTCCTTCATTTAATCCATAATATAAGTTTATAGACATTAAGAGCTTATGCCAACAGTGAAATGGCCTGCTGCAAGAAATACTGTACTTGCTAGGCTGTGATTATTGTATGTAATATAATGCTATGCAGCTCTTGGGTGAGTTCAAGTTCTGTTTCTGTTTCTCTGTTTTAAGGTGCAATGTGAATTAGAGCTGTGTGTCACAGATATTAGATGTATGATTGCATCTACTACTTCTGTCCTCAACATGCTTGATGTCTAGCCATTTCAATCACTTGGACATTATAGAAGCAGTGCTCCAAAGACTCATTCCAGCCCCCCGATGCTCAAACTGAATTATTTTCATATGAATAAAAATTCAGATATCTCTGTGGCTGTTTGACATACAGGCAAAAGAAAAGTATGGTTGTAATAAGCAATATGCCTAGTTTAAGAGTGTTGATCATGCTCACAGAGGCCCTTTAAGCTCCACTTAAGATAAGAAGTTAAGAGTCAAAAATTGTGTGGGGCAATTTAATGGACTCTATGTGGCTTTTATTTTGATGCCATGCAAGATTTTAGACATTTGTGTGTATGATTAAAGGCACATTATGGATAATTCTCAAGTGATCCTTTAACTGAATGATGGTCATTGAAGGTTGTGAAACTGAAGGGATCTGTGTACTGCCTGGTCATTCCATACCTTAATACTATTGAGGCACAACAGACACAATACAGTAATATTTACCAAGAGGAAGAAAAAACAAGTAGGTGCACAGTACAGTATAAGGTTTGGAGAACACCTCTTCTTGTTGTCAATTTAAAGGATCTGATCAACACACTTCCTACACTCCTTCACTTCCTGTCCTTAGAAATACCAACCCTTATCTTGGGAGACTTCAGTATCAACATAAACAGTCCCATTTCCCCATCTGACTCCCAGCTTCTCTCTCTAACCTCCTCTCTCAGCCTATTACAACCTTCTAACTCTCAAACACATAAAGATGGTAATCCACTTGAACTGGTCATCTTCTGGCTTTGTTCAATCTCCAACTATAATAACTCACCTCTCCCACTCTCTGACCACAACATCCTGTCCTTTACTCTCAGAAATCCGCACCTATCCCAGCATACTCCTGCTGAGAGTGCTACTGCTGTGTCCATCCAGGCCCTGTGCATGACAGAGGACAGGGAGTCTGAAAGCCAGACTGTCCAGCCTAAAACAAGACCTCTGGCCACCCTAGGGGCAGGCTGATGTTAGGGTGGCCAGATGTCCGGCTTTAGGCTGGACAGTCCAGTTTTCTGGCTACCTGTTCTCCGTCTGACGCAGTGCCTGGACAGGCACAGGGATGTCCACCCTTTCAGTAGCTCACACTCAGACAGCTTCTCCTTCATGTCTTCATGGAGCCAGGGGGGGGGGCGTGGCCTCATGTTTAGTGATGTGTCTTCATGGGAACTGGGGGCGCTGTTTCACGTTTGGGGGAATGGCCGGTGAGGTCTGGCTTTCTGGGGTGAATACAGTGGCCACTCTAGCTGCTGTGGAGGTCATAGTTAAAGGGGCGGGCTTCTGTAGAGGTCACTGTTAAAGGGGTGGGCAGCTGTAGAGCTCACTGTTGAAGGGGCAGGCTGCTGTAGAGATCACTGATAAAGGGGCGGGCTGCTGTAGAGGTCACTGTTAAAGGGGCAGGCTGCTGTAGAGGTCACTGTTTAAGGGGCGGGCAGCTGTAGAGGTCACTGTTAAAGGGGCGGGCTGCTGTAGAGGTCACTGTTAAAGGGGCGGGCCGCTGTAGAGGTCACTGTTAAAGAGGTGGGCCGCTGTAGAGGTCTCTGTTAAAGGGGTGGGTCGCTGTAGAGGTCACTGTTAAAGGGGCGGGCCACTGTAGAGGTCACTGTTAAAGGGGCGGGCCACTGTAGAGGTCACTGTTAAAGGGGCAGGCACTGTAGAGGGCACTCTCAAAATCTTTTAACGACACACACACATAAACTGTATAAGAAATAAATTAAATATACCCGGGCAAAGCCGGGTCCTTCAGCTAGTATATATATATATATATATATATTAGATATTCAAATAATCAGACCTTACTTATTTTACATGTATAGTTAGTGTTACTGTACATTGTGTCCAATAGACAGGGTCTACCAAAGGAACAAGCAGTGGCAAACATATTGCTGGTTGTCTGAGTCTTCAATATTATCTCTAAAGATGAGTGAATCGAAGGTGACGAAGTGGAATTCGACCCGAATTTAAGGAAATATTCGATTTATACCGATCAATCCGAATTTGCTCCCACTTCTTGGTAACAAATCAAATTTTTTTTTCTAAAATGGCTGCTGCACATGTTAGGACATGGATCAAGGAACTCTGGGAACGAGGAATCACCCACAATGCCATGCATGCAGCCAATCAGCAGCCAGCCAGCCCCTGTGATGTCACAGCCCTATAATTAACCTCAGCCATCTTGAATTCTGCCATTTTTCAGTGAACTTAGTGTAGGTAGAGACGTTTGCAGGTGCTAGGGACTGTGCTAGGAAAGACTTGAAAACTTAAATTTTGCTCAATAGAAGTTCAGGAAAAGAGCATTAGAAGTGTAAGGAAAGGATAAGGAGGAATTATTCCACAGTATTAAACCAGAACAGGGTTCAGTAAAGGAGTGTAAAGCCTGGGTAGTAGGAGCAATCTTATTACACCTTGCTGCACTGATTGGGGATCCAAATTGCCATTATACAGCTCTGTAATTCCAGAAAGCCTTTCTTGTTATTAGGGTCTTATTAGCCCTTGTGTGGTGTAGTTACATGTTCTAAGGCCTTTTGTGGCTTGTATTAGTGGCAAAAAAAAATTATTTTCCATTTAGCGCCGCAGTTATATGTTCTAAAGCCGTTTTTTGGCGTGAATTAGTGGGGGGAAAAAGAAAGGGCTTATTAGCCGTTGAGTGGTGAAGTGAGAAGATTACAGCCCTTTTTGGCTGGTTTTAATTTACATTTTTTTTATTAATTTGATCTAACAGTATGTGAGACAGAGAAGTGACAGGCCCTGCAAAGGGGAGTGGCAGAGGCCTAAATATTTCTGGCGCAGGCACAGGTCACAGCAGAGTAATGGGGGTGATAGCAGGAGTTTGCAGCGAGAGGCCTGAGCTCCCTGTGTCATCTAGCGGCCATGTTTTGATCAGCAACCCAGTGGTTCTCGAATGGTTAACTCGGTCAACCTCTTTGTCCCAAATAACATCAGACACCCCCAGCCAAGAGTCGGTGGGTTCTTCAGACACAACCCTTAGTTGCTATGGCCCGGGAGCAGGCCCTGTGCCCTCATCTGTCCTTAACCTGCCTCTGTCCATTTCTGTTCCCTCAGCTAGACAAGTATTATATGCTGTGGGCTCAGCTCCACTTTACAGCGAGGATGAGCTACTAGAGGATAGTCAGCAGCTAATGCTCAGCCAAGATGTGGAGGAGACATTCACAGCTTCCTCAGTTAGTCGGGCAAGTAGTGATGAGGAGAGTGGCATGGTATCTGGTGTTGGAAGCGGTCAGGATTTCGGGTGTCAAACGTACCCGAGGTAAACCACCCGCTTCTCTTGAGCCTACCAGGCCACAAAGTAGTGGGCAGCCATACTGGATTTGTGGCCCCAACTGGCCAAGTTTGCCCTGGAAAAGCCTTCCTGCATGGCCAATAGTTTGGCATCAGAGCGGGTGTTTAGTGCAGCGGGGGCCATAGTTACTCCAAAGAGAACTCATCTGTCACCAAAAATGTGTAAAGATTGAACTTTGTAAAGATGAATCAGGCTTGGATCAGCCGGGGTTTCCACCCACCAATGCCTGATGCATCAGATTAAATCATCCATGCTGCCTCACCCAAACCTTGATAAAATAGATCGCTTTCTTCTGGCTACCTGCCTCAGCTACTATTCTGATGCTGCCACCCTCCTGATGCAACACATCTGATGTCAGGTGCTCCTTCTTATACCCACCGTCAGCAGGTACTGTTGTTGTCACCAACCTTCCCACTCTGTCAACGGGTCATTCTGTGGTCTCCTGATGCTGCTGCCGCCTCTCCACTCAGGTCTCCTGTTGCTGCTGCTCCCACCTCCACGGTCTGTCATTGTGCCACTCTATGGCCTCCTGGTGCTGCTGCTGCCACCTCCACACTATCATTGTGTCACTCTGTGAACTCCTGATGATGCTGCTGCCACCTTCACACTCTGTCATTGTGCCACTCTGTGGCCTCCTGATGCTGCTGCCACCTTCACACTATGTCATTGTGCCACTTTGTGGCCTCCTCCTGATGCTTTTGCCACCTCCAGACTCTGTCATTGCACCACTCTGTGGCCTCCTGATGATGCTGCTACTGCTGCTGCCACCTCCAGACTCTCTCATTGGGCGACTCTGTGGTCTCCTCATGCTGCTTCTATCTTACCACTATGTGATTGTGCCACTCTGTGGACTTCTCGTGCTGTTCCCACCCACCCCACTTCATGACTGGGCCACTATTTTGCCTTTCAGCCTGGCTGACATCATAATTTATTTGATCCTTCTTCAGATCTGTCAGAAGGAAGGAAAAATTAGACACACAATGGATCCTGTCTATGTAGCAGCTGTAAGGCCTGCATGATGGTCCCTATTTTCATCAGAATTGGCTTATGATTTGTTAGCCAAAAGCAGGAGTGGGTACAAAACACAGAAGACATTCAAATATTTCATTCACATGTCATTTCTGTTTTGGATCCACTACTATTTTTTTTTGGGCTTTGGGTTACTGACCAAATGCTGATCGAGTGAAGGCGGATGCTCCACAGACAGGATCCTTTTTTGAGGGGTTATTGTTCTTATGGATCAGAGGATGGGCAAAATAATCAGTGACATCAGCACAAACTTACTGCTGACACTCTCTCCATTCTGTCTATTAAACAGAACTCTACTTGTATAAGCGTTTAATAGAACAATTCCTGTAGAATACTATCTGGAGTCGGTGAATCACTTTAAAAGGAGTGTTCTCTTTAAGCAAGGAAGATATTATTGAGGACAGTCAGCAGTTACTGGCATTTTTCTTGCAGGGTAAGGCCTGTTTCACACTAGCGGCAGCACAAATCCAGCAGGTGAAGGGTGCTGCCGGATCCGTGCTGCCGCATGGATATGTGTGGGGCTGGAACCGCGCTCAGGCCCCAAACATGCCACACCGTGCATACACACAGAAAAACACACACAGACATATGAACATACAAATACACACACATACTTACATGCTCCCGGCAGGTCTCCACAGCGCAGGAGGAGCAGGACGGCGCACATAGGACGATTCCACCCAGCGCCCTCTGTGGAATCGTCCTATGTGCGCCGTCCTGCTCCTCCTGCACTGTGGAGACCTGCCGGGAGCATGTAAGTATGTATGTGTATTTGTATGTGTATATGTCTGTGTATGTTTATGTGTATGTCTGTATGTGTGTATGTACACTCACCGGCCACTTTATTAGGTACACCATGCTAGTAACGGGTTGGGCCCCCTTTTGCCTTCAGAACTGCCTCAATTCTTCGTGGCATAGATTCAACAAGGTGCTGGAAGCATTCCTCAGAGATTTTGGTCCATATTGACATGATGGCATCACACAGTTGCCGCAGATTTGTCGGCTGCACATCCATGATGCGAATCTCCCGTTCCACCACATCCCAAAGATGCTCTATTGGATTGAGATCTGGTGACTGTGGAGGCCATTTGAGTACAGTGAACTCATTGTCATGTTCAAGAAACCAGTCTGAGATGATTCCAGCTTTATGACATGGCGCATTATCCTGCTGAAAGTAGCCATCAGATGTTGGGTACATTGTGGTCATAAAGGGATGGACATGGTCAGCAACAATACTCAGGTAGGCTGTGGCGTTGCAACGATGCTCAATTGGTACCAAGGGGCCCAAAGAGTGCCAAGAAAATATTCCCCACACCATGACACCACCACCACCAGCTTGAACCGTTGATACAAGGCAGGATGGATCCATGCTTTCATGTTGTTGACGCCAAATTCTGACCCTACCATCCGAATGTCGCAGCAGAAATCGAGACTCATCAGACCAGGCAACGTTTTTCCAATCTTCTACTGTCCAATTTCGATGAGCTTGTGCAAATTGTAGCCTCAGTTTCCTGTTCTTAGCTGAAAGGAGTGGCACCCGGTGTGGTCTTCTGCTGCTGTAGCCCATCTGCCTCAAAGTTCGACGTACTGTGCGTTCAGAGATGCTCTTCTGCCTACCTTGGTTGTAACGGGTGGCAATTTGAGTCACTGTTGCCTTTCTATCAGCTCGAACCAGTCTGCCCATTCTCCTCTGACCTCTGGCATCAACAAGGCATTTCCGCCCACAGAACTGCCGCTCACTGGATGTTTTTTCTTTTTCGGACCATTCTCTGTAAACCCTAGAGATGGTTGTGCGTGAAAATCCCAGTAGATCAGCAGTTTCTGAAATACTCAGACCAGCCCTTCTGGCACCAACAACCATGCCACGTTCAAAGGCACTCAAATCACCTTTCTTCCCCATACTGATGCTCGGTTTGAACTGCAGGAGATTGTCTTGACCATGTCTACATGCCTAAATGCACTGAGTTGCCGCCATGTGATTGGCTGATTAGAAATTAAGTGTTAACGAGCAGTTGGACAGGTGTACCTAATAAAGTGGCCGGTGAGTGTATGTATGTGTGTATGTGTCTGTCATGTTTGGTGTGCTGTGGACGGATCCGTAATGAACTCCATTGAAAGTCAATGGAGGACGGATCCGTTTACTGAGTGTGTCACACTGAACGGATCTGTCCCCGTTGTCTTGGTGCGGATGCCTGGACCGGAGAGCAAACTGCATCATGCTGTGGTTTGCTCTCCGGTCTGCAGACGGAACGGAATGCTTTTCGGAGCCTCCGTTGTGTTCACTTCAATTTTGTCCCCATTGACAATGAATGGGGACAAAACTGAAGCGTTTCATTACGGTATTGAGCCCCTATGACGGAACTCAATACCGGAATATTAAAACTCTAGTGTGAAAGTAGGCTTAGTTTTGTAATGCAGACCTACTAGGATGAGCTTCTGTAGCAGCACGCAGCTTATGCACGATGTGACCAGTCCCTTACTCCCTCAAAACATTTCTTGAACAAATTCCCTAAAATCTACACATTTATATATTTATTTTCTTTCCCTATAGTGTTTCTATCATATTACATTAGTTGCTTGTGACTCTGTAATTGTTTTAGGCAGACGCTGCAGACACACTCCTGATCAGAAGATGGACACACTATGGTGCCTCTACTGGTTCAGCATAGGCATCTCCCTGCCTATTGCCCTCTGAATGGCTGATGAGGCTATTATTCAGAGGAAGGCAACCCCATCATTTCCTCTCAGTGTCCTTTGATCCTACATCTACATTTTTCGTTTTTATATGATTTCTCTGAAGCAAATCGAAAAAGCTTCAGATTCATTAGGAGAACAAATTTTAGTGAAATTCTCAACTTATCTGATTAATTTAGAATTTGTTCCAATTTTTTTTTTAAATTCAGTACAAATTCTGAATTGATTCACTCATATGTACTCTGTGGTAATCATTAAGCCACATTTTTTACCTCTGTCTTCTGATCTGTGTAATGGCAGCAAAGTTTTGGATTCTCTGAAATCTGAAACTTTTAGGAAATTCATAACAACTTGATTCACCCAACTGGGAAATAGTCAAAGATGTCATAAGGTGTATGACCCACAGTCACAGCCATCTACCAGATCATGCCTATTAAATATGGTGGGGGAGAATTATCAAACTGGTGTAAAGTAGAAGTGGCTTAGTTGCACATATTAACCAGATTCCACCTTTCATTTTCCAAAGAGCTATGAAAAATGAAAGGTGGAATCTGACTGGTTACTATGGCTAACTAAGCCAGTTCTACTTTTTCTCCAGTTTGATAAATCGCCCCCAGTATTTTCTGCAGCTTTTACTTTCTGCAACTTCTAGCAGTCAGAAGTATTTGATGAAGTTTAACTTTTTACTAAATAAACTTTTAGTGATCTATTGACAACTAATTATCAGAAATTCCTTCTCAGTGAGCTGGAGCTCAGGAGACACATGAGGTCATGGTGAAAACTTCCATAGTGTACAGTATATATACAGAAGCTTCATAAATGTATGTAATAATCATGTGCCTGATCTCCTCACACCTCATCTCCACATCAAAAGAATCTGTATTTTAACCCTTAACTGGTGTTTTATTTATTGATGTATTACTCATGGAAAGATGGAACAGTATTTCCAATGAAAGATTAGAGAAACATGTAATGAAAATGGAGACATTTGATGTAAGTATATTATTATTATTATTATTATTATTATTAGTAGTAGTAGTAGTAGTAGTAGTAGTAGTAGTAGCAGTAGTAGTGGTAGTAGTAGTAGTAGTAGTAGTAGTAGTAGTAGTATTTCAGCCCCGCACCTAGTAGAGAACGTCAACGAGTTGTGGACTTGCCGCCTAGGGCTCCAATGCAAGTAGGCAGGGAAAGTGTGTTGGGTTCTAATTAGGGCTCACTGACTGTGTTCCTGCCTACTGTGCTGACAGAGCCAGTTACTTACCCACATATACACATTTTCTCCCAGTCCAAGCATTCTCATTTTTGTGTGGCACAGCATCAAATGCTTTGGAGAAGTCAAGATACATGACACCCATTGACTAACTCCGGTCATGTATAGAACTTACCTTAGAAACTGTGGTTAACTCTACTTTGGGTCATTATACTGTTACTAATACTAATACTATACTAATTTATTCCAGTAGGTAACAAGTATAAATCGCTAAGGTTAAACCTTGCTAAAGTTAAAACTACATGGCTTAACGATAATAAAAAGAAGGCAAAAAATGACAAAAAAGGATACTTAAAAAATATGATCTGCAGGGGCCAGATGTAGCCTTGGAATTTACAAAGGGTTTAATAAAATCTGTAAAAAAAAACAAAAAGAAATAAAACAGGCAAAAATACAACATAAATGGCCAAAGACAGCAAAACAAATCTCTAAATATTCTTTGAATGAATGAATAAATGGTTAAAAAAAAATGGTCAGAGCAGATTTGTTTTTAGTAGCAGGTAGTAGAATTCTTGACAGAGCAGTTAATGTGGATCATTATACTCTGTTCCTTCACAGGGTTACAGCCACCGATGCAACCCAGCAGTGATGGCCATACTTGTGTATGATAAGTAAAAGTCCTGCCTCTCTGTATGTATAGCCTGTATAGACGCGCATGCACAGATGCTTTTGTCTCGGCCACTTTGTATCTGCACTGCAGTGGTGGAAACAAGCAGAGTACAATGCAATGGAAAAATTAATCAAGCAAGCAAAAAGGACAATATGAGCAAGCACAATACATTAATAAGTGCATTGTATTACCTTTGTCTATATGATAAATGCCATTTGCGGAAAAGAGACAACCCCCTGTAGAAATCTGATTCTCAACCTCCCCTTTCCTAAAATTTCCATCCCCACCCATACCTCAATTGAACTTGATGGACTTGTGTTTTTTCACAATGTTACTATGTAACTGTCTATATGTTCTGTTACAAACACCATAATAAACTTGGGAATGGAAAGTGAAAATGAACATTGATCGTATAAAACCTCATGGTTACCACTGAGGGCCATTCCACAATTTGCTATAATATCAGAAAACCCCATTAATTTAATAATACTTGTAATGCTGAGAGATTTAGGCTTACAACATATGGTCCCCTGGTCTACACCAAAAAGATGTGCAGTCTCCTCACTACTAATTTGGTCTAAGTTCAGACAATCTTAATGTAATGTGAAGTTTTCTTTACTTTCTTATTGTACTTACAGACAAATCTGACTGCTGTCACAGAATTTTTCTTCTTAGGATTTCAAGGCGGACAACTTTTGAGAAATATTCTATTCCTTCTGTTCCTTCTTGTCTTTGTTGCCACAATATGTGGGAATCTCCTGATCATCACCCTGGTGTCCTCCAGCCAGACCCTCCACACTCCAATGTACTTCTTCATCTCACAACTGGCCATCAGTGACATCTTATTAACCACAGATATTGTCCCCAACCTTCTCCACATCTTACTGAATAATGGAGGATCCATCAGTTTTATTGGTTGTATTGCTCAGTTGTATGTAGTTGCAGGCACTGAAGCATTTGAATGTCTTCTTCTCGCTGTGATGTCTTATGACAGATATGTGGCCATCTGTAATCCCCTCCGCTACTCCTCCATCATGACTAATAGATTTTGTGTTAAATCACTCATTATGTGTTGGTTGTTGGGTAATTTTGATTCATTCATTGTCACTGTTACACCGTCTAAGCTAAACTTTTGTGGACTAAATATCATTGACCATTTTTTCTGTGACCTTATCCCCTTACTAGGACTTTCCTGTTCTGACACCTTCATTGTTCATTTGGAGATGTATCTTATGGCATCTCCTACTACTCTAATCCCAACCACAATCATTGTAGTGTCTTATACTTACATTGTTATATCAGTCTTAAGGATCCCATCCAGTACTGGTAGACAGAAAGCCTTCTCCACCTGTAGCTCCCACCTCATTGTGGTCTCCATATTTTACTGGTCTATCTTCAGTGTGTATGTTCTCCCATCAAGAGGACAAACATCAGATGTTAATAAGATCCTCTCCCTCCTGTATACTGTATGTACTCCACTGATTAACCCCATTATATACAGTCTGAGGAATAAAGACATTAAGAAATCTATACAGCAAGCATTCTATAAATGTATCACGTAATAAACATCCATTGTCATTAATATCATTATTCATTAATCATTTAATATGGGTGTCTAATATTTGGCTGCATAATCCTTTTTTTCCCCAGAAATACCATTTACCCATATTTAACCCCTTAAAAAAGGAGGCTTATTTATTTTTTTATGCATTTTTCATCTCAATTTCAAAAGCAATAACATTTCTGTTTCTTCATCGACAACCATAATCTGTTTTGTTTTCTTGCCAGTATTTTTTAATTGCAATAATTTTGTAGGATTTAGAATGTGTAACTTTAAAAAAGTTTTGGGGGGAGATGATGTGAAAGAAGAGTCTCAGATTTTATCAGTAGAGTGAGGGCTTAGTCCATATGTTGCTTGCATCTATTGTTTTAGTGCATTGTTTTTTTTCCGTGAATTTCTAAATCTAGCCTTGTACATCCGCACATTTCACTATCACATGGTGCAGGATGTTTGTATCTGTTTTCCGTAAATATTTTTTTGATGTGGCACCTTCTGGTGTGAATACGCTCCTATAATCAGGGGAGTAGCATTCATGTGCACTTTTGCCCCACCTATCTAAGAGGTGACCTTGATTAAGGTGGTACATATAGTTGTGCGTGATCCTCCTCTCATTGGTTGCTGATGCACACAGAGGTAACTAGGAGCAGCACACTATATGTGCAGGGTCTACGCACCTAAACATAGATGCACAACCACATAGGAAGGTTTAGCGTAGGACCTGCCTGGACTGAGACCACCGTGGCGCTGGGTAGGTGGGCACAGATGTATTTTGATCAAAATGTATTGGCTAAGAGTCTCAGACTTTATCCATAGAGTGAGGGCTTAGTCCATATGTTGTTTGCATCTATTGTTTTAGTGCATTGTTTTTTTTCCGTGAATTTGGAGATGATGTGAAAGAACTTTGATTCACCTTGAAGTATAAATGTCTTTATTTTATTTTGTTTGCCAGTACAATTCAATTATCAAACTTCTATAATCTTTTTTTAGGTTTTTGCAGTTTTGTATTGCATCACTCATTCTTGTTTTTTATTTTATTTTCTATGTAATTGCATTTAAAGATCTGTAACATTTTTATTTTTCTGTTCCTGGGGCTGTTTGATGGGGTTTTTTTGTACAAGTTGTGTGTTTTTGATTTTTGGTACATACTATTTTTTATCTATTTATATTGTATATTTATCCTTGTTTTTTTACTCTATTCACCAAACAGTATAAAAATGTGATCATTTCATTCATAATTCATTACAGGAATAAACATGTTTTCAATGGAAATAATTCTATTAGCAATCTTTTATTTTTATACTTTATGTATTTATTTTTAAGTAGTTGTGTAGAGGTTTTAAATTAATTACTTATTCTCAGGACCAGTCATAAATATCTGATCGGCAGGGGTCAAACATCCCTGCTGATCAGATGTTTGAAGAGGAGATGGCATTTTATGCGGGTGCAACTTCTCCCCTATTGCAGTGGTGTAGTTTAACTACAAGTACTCGCTCCTTTCAAGTGAATGGAGCGAATGCATTTAATTACACTCACTTCTAAGATGAAGTGCAGTGTAATGAAGAGGAGCTCTCACACAGAGTGCTGATGCTTCTTCAAACAGCTGAAGTGCCAGGTGTGGGATCCCCACCGATCAAATATTGATGACCTATCCTGCGGATAAGTATGTATATTAGCTTTCCTTCCAAAAATAAAAGAACTCTAGGCATATCTGATGACAGTAGATGTAAATTATTCTAATTAGCATATATGTTTCCAAGAAACACAGAGCAGCATTGACTGGACTACAATACTCCCCATGCATACTAGGTGGTCTCCCTAATGAAGAGCGCCCCAAAGGATACTTGGCTGAACAGAGCAATTTTCTCTTGAGACCCTCATTACTCTTGTCCTTTTGAAAGGAAAACTAGCTTGCATGTCTCAATCAGAGAAAAGTAATAATGGGGCATTCAGTACTCTTGTCCTTTTGGAAAAAGAACTGGTTTGCATGTCACTGGCTGACATCAGAGAAATATTACATGTGGATCTCTCTCTCTTAATTGTAAGACATTATTTTTTATCTTGTTTTAGAGAGAATAATCTGATTAATAGAAGATCTTAATGTGTTATATACCGATTTTCAGGACAATTACACTAGATTTTATTTAGATAGAATTGATTAAGACCTAAATAAAAAAAAAAAAAAGATGAATTAAAACCAAAACAAATTTTAAGAAGTTTGATCATCTGTAATAAACATTTATAGCCCACTCTACTGATGCCAGTGATCTTGTGTTGCCCACGTATCAATATGGAACAATTTCACTTTCTAGACTGGACTGCTGTGCCCCTGATTCATTTGTATTTTCTATCTGGTGTGAAGCAGCCAGAAGATGACCAAGTTCCATTCTCCACTCAGATTTTTAAGCACATGAGGTAGGAAGGTTAGGAGAGACTTGCATGTGGATCCCATTTAAGAGGGTAGCAGATAACCGGGCCAGTACCCTCAGATATACCGAAAGATCCATTGCTTTCAGAAACGTGTATTTTGAAGAGGAGAGCTGACTCTGTGTCTATCACTCCTGAGGGACACTCTTAAGGAAGATCTTGAGTTTTCTGATTCTTGTGGATAGTGAGGAGAGTTCATCTGTGGACTATGCTTTAATTCATTTGCTGTGTATCCTGGCCTACTGGACTGTATTCTACTCCATGGACTATTCTGTCCTATGTAATGTGTTTCTCCTTCTAGACTGTCTGTTCCAGCTCTGGATGATTCTTGAAGCCGCAACAAATCTTGTTAGTGCATTTCTCTCATTTGAGAGGAACTGTTACTCCTGTGAAATCAATTTCATTCCTCGTCAGTGGTTAAAAAAAAAGAAAAAAAGAAAATGTGTAACTATTAGCTTGAGAGGCTTGACAAAAAAAATTAAAAAACTTTTGATAATAAAAAAAAAATAATAATAAAATAACCCCCATTACCCCCAAAAAAATTGCATTATGGGCATTGCTGCATGTGAAAAGGCCTAGACTATTAAGATATTAAAAAGGTTAGCCCATATGGTGAATGGTGTAACAGAAAAAAAATTAGAGGCTGATTCACATTTTTTCATCACTTTATCTCCCAAGAAAATTGAATAAAAAGTGATCAAGTAATACACACCCCAACATGGCATTGTCAAAATATTCCCACAAAAAAGACCTAACTGAAAAAACGTTTTGAGGGCCAGAATATCACGATGAAAAGACAAAAAAGAAAGAAAAAATTATGAAGTGAGTCTTTATAAGGCTAACTGAAAGGATTGAGCCATTAGACATCCTGAGCGGGGGTTCTGTTATGGTTGCCACCTTTCCAAACAAAAAAATACTAGTTTTACAAGTTAAAAAGGTTGATGTGGGTTAATCCGGGTGTCATTCGATCATTTTTGTTTTCAATAAAATCAAACTTTTCACTGTTAGGACACCCTGTGTATTTAAGTTTTATTTAGCCTTTATTTTTAACATGTTGTTGTGGGGATTTAAGCGCACAACCATGTAATTTAAAGGCAAGAACCTTAACCACTGGGCTACAGAGCTCAATGCTAAGTCATTGCAGAAAAAACTCATAGAAGTTTATTTAAAAATTTTATAGCAGTTTCTCTTGTATTACATATATCACTACTTGGTCAGGAGCAAAATATGCCAGGGGTAGACCACCCACTTCGCAAGGAGTCTTCCTGCCAGGAGAGTAGTGGTGCAGGGGTTCACGGAGGCAGCAGTAGCAGGCAGTCAGATTTGGTGTGACAATTTTTTGTTAGGCCACCGAAGGAAGTGAACATGGCCATTTCAGAAGATAAAGTGTGGCCAGGGTTCCAATGTTAGCACCATGGCCCAGGGTCAACACATGCAGCGTCACCATAAAGTGGCTTGGGAGAACTGTGGCTCCAATGTAGTGGTCCAGCCTGCTGCAGCAACTGCTGTATCACCTAGTGGCATGAACCCAATTTCATTCACTCAAGGCTCCCTCAGATGAAGGGATCCTTCCATCATCTATTGGCCCTGATGCTCCGGCTCCTCATCAGTCATTTTGTCAGCAACTGATCACCTAAGCGATTGCTCCAGGTCTTCATCAAGAAATCAAATCCAGCAGCAGCTAGACATAGAGCAGAACTTGAACCAGCAAGTTGTGTTATATTTAGAGTGCACCCTGCCATCCCACATCGAAGATGAACTACATACTTGGCAGCCAAAATCTATTTGTGGCCGGAACTGTCCGAGTTTGCACTGGATAAGCTTTACTGCCCGGCCAGTTTTGTGGCATCAGAGCGGGTGTTTAGTGTGGCGTGGGCCATAGTTACCCCAAGGAGAACTTCCTGTCCACCCAAAATGTGGAGAAACTGACCTTTGTGAAAATGAATCAGGTAAGGATCAGCCAGGATTTCCACACACCAGTGCCTGATACATCACACTAGGTCATCCAAGGTGCCACACTTAAACTTTGTCGAAAGAGACCTGCTTCTTCTGGCTACCTGCTTCAGCCACTATTCTGTTGACACCCACCTGATGCAATACACCTGCTTCCAGATGCTCCTACTGCCACCCACCATCTTCAACTAGTACTGGTATTGCCCCGCACCTTACTATTATGTCACTGGAGCAATCTGTAGTCTCTGCATGCTGCTGTCACCTTGACACTATGTCACTGGTCCACTCTGTGGTTTCCTCATGCTGCTGTCATTTCACCACTATGCCACTGGGACACTCTGTAGTCTCCTGATGCTTCTGCCACCTCACCACTATGTCACTGGGCTAATCTGTGTTCTCCTCATGCCAATTCCACCTTACCACTCTGTTGTCTCCTCATGCTGCTGCCACACCTCACCACTCTGTTGTCTCCTCATGCTGTTGCCACCTCAACACTCTGTCACTGGGCCACTCTGTGGTCTCCTCATGCTGCTGCTACTTCACCACTAAGTCACTGGGCCACTCTGTGGTCTCCACATGCTGCTGCCAATTTAACACTCTGTCATTGGGCAACTCTGTGGTTTCCTCATGTTGCTCCCAACTCAACACTCTGTCACAGGGCCACTATTTGGTCCCCTCATGCTGTTGCCACCTCAACACTATGTCACTGGGCTACTCTGTAGTCTCTCTATGCTGCTTCCACCTCAACAATTTATGGTCTCATCCTGATGCTGCTACCTGACCACTCTGTCACTGGACCAACCTGTGGACTCTTCCTGCTGTTCCCACCCTCCCCACTTCATGACTGGACCACTATTTTGCCTGTTTGACCAGGATGACACCACCATTTATTTGACCATTCTTCTTATCTGTCAGAAAGAAGAAAAAATGAGACACATAATGGATCCTGTCTGTGTAGCAGCTGTAAGCCTGTATTACATGGTCCCTATTTTGCATCACAATTGGCTAATGATTTGGTAGCCAAAAGCAGGAATGGGTACAAATCACAGAAGACATGCGAATATCCCATTTATGGGTCATCTCAGTTTTGGATCTACTCCTGATTTTATTTTAGCCTTAGCAACACTCATGGATTACTGACCAAATACTGACCATATGAAGGCAGAAGCTCAACGGACAGTATCCGTTTTTGGGGGTTATTGGTCTGACGGATCAGAAGATGGGCAAAATAATCAGTGACGTCAACACAAACTTACTGCTGACACCCACTCCACTCTGTCAGGGGAGCTTTACTTGTATAAGCATTTAATAAAACAGGTTCTCTAGAAATCTGTGGAATCAGCTGATGATTGTGTAAAAGGAGTGCACTCTCTCACGGTATAGTAGTATCTTGGGCCACTGCATGGTTCTTCATACCTAGCGCTAACATTGACCTGTAAGGCTAAGTTCACACTTGAGTTATTTGGCCCCATAACTGCCCAAATACATTAAGTGTGCAGTGATTCTATGAGCAACGCCTGTCATCTGCATGTCATACTGACTCTACTGTTTTACTACCACAGCAGACTCCCTATGTGTGTTACTGCAAGTCACAGTGTTCTACACCACTATACAGGCTCTCTGCAACCAGGAAATAGCTGTTTTTTAACAAGATTCACCACAAATAAATTTGGATCTACTCAAGTCTTTTTGGAAAATTCACCAAACCAATTTTTTGAGAAATTTGCTAAATTATTATTATTATTATTATTATTATTATTATTATTATTATTATTATTATATAATAAATGTAAAAAAAATCATAGCAATAGACATGAATAATAATAATAATAATTAAGATTTAGATTAGCCATTGGACTTACTAAACAATTAAATATATAAATTGAAATTTACTAATATAAATAGAGATTTACTAATTAGCCAACATTTATTCATACAACATATTCCTCAGAAGACTGATTATCTCAATGGGATACATTGGGACACTTATCTCTGCAGAATTGTTCACCATGGAGCCTTACCTGAATATATATAATATAGCAGACCAACTAAGATGTCATAAAGTCAGTGACTCTAACACTGACTTTATGTCATGGAAACTCCAAGTATATGGAAATGCTTTAAGAAAAAGAATCAGACACAATTCCAGAAATTCAGAATTTCAAAATTCATTCACGGAGCATGACATTGCCATATGTAAGTATTTTGCACCTTTTAATGGAACATATTAATGATGTGATTAATGTATCTATAGAGAAGGTTATGGAAATAACCAATTATTGTCAGAAAAATGTTATTGATGCAAAACTAAAACTGTTTAAACAGTAAAATAGACAAATATGTGCTGTAATGTTTTCCAAGGATTTCCACTTTTCAATATTAACCCATTCTATCTTTACAATCAGGGAAAAAATCTGACAGGGGTCACAGAGTTTTTCCTTATTGGGTTTAAAAGCAGCCAAAATGTAAAACTTTTAATATTTTCTCTGCTCCTTGGGATTAATTGTTGGACAATTTCTATGAATTTTTTTTTAATCGCCCTGGTGTCCACCAGCAAGAACCTCCACACTCCAATGTACTTCTTCATCTCACAACTATTTATTAATGATATCTTGTTGACTACAGACATTGTCCCCAACTTGCTCCACGTCCTACAAAATAATGGGGGGACCATTACTTTTGCTAACTGCATTACACAGCTTTATTTTTTTAGTGCCTCAGAAGCATCTGAATGTCTTCTCCTCACAGTTATGTCTTATGACAGATACGTGGCCATCTGCAATCCCCTCCGTTACACCTCCATCATGACAAGTGCACATTGTGTACAACTGTCCATTTTCTCTTGGATGGTTGGCTTTTCTATTATTTGGATTGGGATATTAACAACATCGATGCTATACTTTTGTGGACCAAATATCATTGACCATTTGTTCTGTGATCTTGTTCCCTTACTTGATATTTCTTGTTCCGATACTTTCCTTGTTCAGTTAGAAGTCTCCTTAATGAGTATAGTGCTAGTTATAATCCCAAGTATAATAATCGTTATGTCTTATGTTAATATTATTATCACTATTTTAAGGATCCCATCCAATACTGGTAGACAGAAAGCCTTCTCCACCTGTAGCTCCCACCTCATTGTGGTCTCCATATTCTACTGGACATTGTTCAGTGTTTATGTTTTCCCAACCAAAGGACAATCATCGACCATCAGTAAAGTCCTCTCACTTCTGTATACTGTATTTACCCCTCTGACCAACCCCATCATCTATACATTAAGAAATAAAGACATTCAGAAAGCCATACATGAAAGAAGCCACAAATGTATAATTTACTTCAATTATAGAGAAAACAGTGTTTAGGTTGTACCCCTACAACAATATCAGAGTGTCTCCTGTCTGGCTGAGCAATTATTAAACATGACTGGAAACAACCTGGTCATGGAATGATGTCTCTATAAGGATGTTCTTGTATTTTAGCCTCTAATTTAGCCTCTCTAAATTATTACAAGCCATATTTGTAGACAGGACAACCTACCAGAATCGATACAAGTTTCTATTGGAGATAAGCACATTTCTTAAAATTAATTTTAGGTCCAATTTGTCTGAATCAACCTTTTGATTTGATTTGAATCAAAAGTATTTTGACTGCTTGGGAAGGAATCTCTCCAATCTCTAAATAATTTACCCAAATCGATTCTCAAGAAATTCTGATTCTAACAATTCTGAATTTTTTTAATTACTCAGGTTGAATTTCAATTCTAAAGATTCACTCATCTCTGGCTTCTATAAATGAATAAACAGTAAACCATACAACTATTAAATTTGCCTATTTCAATGATATCTTGGGAACCTAAATGTATAACATTTTAATACAAAAATGTGCAGTGTCTGGGTTTGGGGAGGCCCCAATGATACACTGAGTCCCCCAGACACTGTTGAGGTGTCACCGCGTGTTGCTGCTCTCTGGAAGGGATGGTAAGGCGTGGTGCACCCCAATGGGAAATAAGTCCAGAGAGTCAGGGTCTGCAGTAATCAGGGGGCTTCTTTACTGTAGGAACTCAAGTAGAAAACAGTACAGGTGAGGCATAGGGCTGGCTTCTCTAGTATCCTCCCTGGCAGAAGAGGGGTTTAATGCTGAGGAAAGTCCTGAGCTAGCTGTCCCTCTCTCTCTCTTTCTCTCTCAGAAGGCCGGTATCCTGGCCAAAGGCTGGAGGCCCTCAGTCTGTCACTTGGTCACAGGGCAGATGACCCATGGTCTGTGGCTGAGGGTCCCCATATCAGGGTCTTCTTCTG
Organism: Rhinella marina; assembly: GCA_900303285.1. Classification (NCBI taxonomy): domain Eukaryota; kingdom Metazoa; phylum Chordata; class Amphibia; order Anura; family Bufonidae; genus Rhinella; species Rhinella marina. Next base: position 40,961 of record ONZH01013469.1, read on the forward strand.
GTCACTCATGTAGACTGGCATGTCTTCCCCTCCAAGCACTGGTCCTACCAGCAGAACACTAGGGGCTCTGACTGCTCTTCTTATACACAGTTTTAGCTAAACTAGAACCTTCTAGTGGGATGGGTGGAGTGGAGAAGCTCAGCACAAACAGATACAATGTTACACTTTCTGTCTCTCATAGACTTACATCAGAGCTTCAATGATATTCAATGGCAATGACACAACAGCTTTTCCAGACAAAAACAAGTTTCCAGACATAACAACAGAGCTAAAACCAGACATTCAAAAGGTCAGGCTGTATAGTTTTAGGTTAAAAAAAAATCTGACTTTTTCCCTCCAAAATATGGTCTTTTCTTAAACTCTATGGTAGCTGTGGAAAATTATCAGCTTCTTATTCAAAGTCTTAACAGTCTCTCAGTGTTCATTTACCCTTTCCACAGAGCCATGTAAATACAGTGATACTGAACAAGAAAAATATCACAACATGCATATAAAATGTAGTTACACAGTATTAAACAGTGCACGTTAACCCTTTGAAGGGAAGTAAAGTAATACGTTTATAACTTTGCATTGGGAAAATAGACAAATGTCCACAAATGTCCAAGTACCCCTGCTTAAGGGTACTACAAATGTAAACTTTTTTTATTTACCTATGAATCAAAGAAGCATTTTCTTTTGAATCACATTGTTATATTTCCCACACTGAGATCCTGGTGATGATCCTTAAGAGGATGGTTGCCATTGGCAGCTGCTCTATCTACTGTGTTAATAAAATCAGCTGACGGAATTCTACTTTCACTTGTGTTTAATGGAATGTTCTGCAAAGTTGTTGGTGCAGTTTATTGGAGCACAAACTCTGTGTTATAGCAGAAATAATGAAATATTGGTCAAAAGTGTAAAGCAAAATATAAAAATGTCTACAAAAAAGGGGGGGATTTATGAAGGTGTCTTCATAGGGTTTTGTGACATTTTGGGTTTATACGCACATACATTTTTTAACAGTTATTACAGACAAGTATAGGACTGTTCTATTATGGGTCAGACGTTCTGTTCAGCAAAATACGGAACGCACGCGGCTGCGAACTTTGTTTTGCTTATCGCAAAAATAGCTACGGCCATGTGCATGAGTACTAAGCTAGATTTATCAACTACAACTTTTTAAAAGTCACAAAAACGCACAAACAGTGGGTCCATAATATATGGGCACTGGCTGTTTAAGCTCCATATGATCGATACGGACTAGAGATGAGCGAGCACTAAAATGCTCGGGTGCTCGTTATTCGAGTCGAACTTTTCCCGATGCTCGGGTGCTCGTTTCGAATAACGAACCCCATTGAAGTCAATGGGAGACTCAAGTATTTTTGCGGGGGACCAAGGCTCTGCCTAGGGAAGGCTGGGTGAAAACCTGGAAACCTCAGAAAATGATGGAAACACCACGGAAATGGACAGGAAACAGCAGGGGCAGCATGCATGGATGCCTCTAAGGCTGCCTAATCCCACCATTACCCCAAATTCTCAGGCAACAGCCTGGTGGTTACCCTCATGGCATTTGTGCTCACCCTCACCAAGAAAGACGAGGCAAATACCCTTCACATGTTAGGGAAGCACCAAAATAGGTGCAACGAAGGTCCGTCACCGCCTGCAGGTGACACCACTGCTCATGCTGGCACTGCAGCTGACATCAAGTTTAGTATCTGTTCTTATCAGTTGCTGTGGCTGTTGGTGGTAAAGTGGTGAGCATAGCTGCTTTCCAATCAGTTGACCCCTGTTCCATTCCCGTCTATCGCAGGAGGCAATTAAAAAATCAGTACAATATCTAATGTGTCCCCTACCCGGGTAAATTGTTTGGAGAGTGGGCCTGTAGGTGGGGGGGAAGGAGGTTTCGCTGGAAAAGCCAGAGGAGTGCCCCCTGGGCTAGTGTGTGTGGTGGTGACAACAGCCGGAATGGATTTGGGAAAACTGTTGCTTTAACCCGTATGGTATCGATTCTTCTCAGTTTAATACCGTATACGTCCCCTATCTTGGGACCCTATATTTAATGGATTTTTCAAACACGGAAAACGGAAAAAGAGCTTGCTCTGGCCAGGGGAGTGTCTTTCCCACTGCAGCTAAGGGGACGTGTCCATGCTCTGCCTATCACAGGTCAGGAGGCAATTAAAAGAAGAAAAACAAAAAACATCGGTAAAATATCTAATACATCCCCTATCCGGGTAAATAGTATGGAGAGAGGGCCTATAGGTGGGGGGTAGGAGGTTTCGCTGGAAGAGCCAGAGGAGTGCCCCCTGGGCTAGCGTGTATGGTGGTGACAACAGCCAGAATGGATTTAGCAAAACTGTTGCATCAACCGGTATGGTATCGATTCTTCTCAATTTAATAACGTATACGTCCCCTATCTTAGGACCTTATAGTTCATGGATTTTTCCACCACGGAAAACGGAAAAAGAGCTTGCTCTGGCCAGGGGAGTATCTTTCCCACTGCAGCTAAGGGGACGTGTCCATGCTCTGCCTATCACAGGTCAGGAGGCAATTAAAAGAAGAAAAACAAAAAACATCAGTACAATATCTAATACGTCCCCTATCCGGGTAAATAGTTTGGAGAGAGGGCCTGTAGGTGGGGGGAAGGAGGTTTTGCTGGAAGAGCCAGAGGAGTGCCCCCTGGGCTAGCGTGTGTGGTGGTGATAACAGCCAGATGGATTTAGAATGACGACGCAGGACCCCAACTTAAAAATTTAGCATCAACCGGTACAGTTGTAAATTATGAGATTGATCAAGTGTGGTATGTATACTACTCAATTTAAAACCATATATGGCAGCTATCCGGAAAAATGGTTTGGAGAGAGAGAAAGATAGGACAAAGACGTAAATTGTTTGGAGAGAGGGCCTGTAGGTGGGGAGGGCAGGCTGGGGGGAAGGAGGTTGAGCTGGAAGAGCCAGAGGAGTGCCCACTGGGCTAGCGTGTGTGGTGGTGACAACTGCCGGATGGAGTTAGAATGACGACACAGGACCCCAACTAGCATCAACCGGTACAGTCGTAAATTATGAGATTGATCAAGCGTGGCATGACTTTTTAGATGGAGATTGCATGTGGTCACGTACTCCCTGGAACCCCATAGTCACCCCTTCTCTGATGTGCTAGCCCAGAACATTCTCTGCCCCAATTCGCAAGACCTTTTGCTGTTTCTGTGTGCAGACAGTGTGGATTTACCAGTGTTGTCTGAGGAGGTGGTGGACAACGGCGAGACACAGGTGTCGGGGGGTAAGGTAGTTGTATGGGAAGCAAGTTACAGTGGGGACTCCTTGGGGGGGACTTTCTCATGATGGGACAGATTTAACTTGGGTGGATCAGGCACAGGAACAGATACATTTTTTGGGGGGTTTATTTAACTTTTATTTAGCAAAAATAACCACAGAGATATTTATTCGTTATCTTCTCTGAGCAGTCTGGCGTTGGGGTTCGTCACTTTGATGGCGAGCTGTGCCGCTCTCTCCACAATGGTCTGTAGATTCTTAGATGGAGACTTTGTCGGCGATTTCAGTACAGAAAGACTTGTTGCTCATCCACAGAACCTCGACCTCCTTGACATTGTGGACAAGGAATTTGCGGGTGGACCAGGAATTTGCGGAACCCTGTGGGCAGTATGTGTTTGGTCTTCTACTTGCTACCGTATCCAATGTTGGGCAATATAGATTCGCAAGTAATATTATTTTTCACACCTATCCCAAAAATAAAAATGTATGCAGTTTGCGCAAATAAAACTGGAAACTGGAATTGGAGAGAGGGCCTGTAGGTGGGGGAGCAGGCTGGGGGGAAGGAGGTTGAGCTGGAAGAGCCAGGGGAGTGCCCCCTGGGGCTAGCGTGTGTGGTGGTGATAACAGCTGGATGTAGTTAGAATGACGACGCAGGACCCCAACTTAAAAATTTAGCATCAACCGGTACAATTGTCAATTATGAGCTACATCAAGTGTGGCATGACTTTTAAATGGATATTGCATGTGGTCACGTACTCCCTGGAACCCCATAGTCACCCCTTCCCTGATGTGCTAGCCCAGAACATTCTCTGCCCCAATTCGCAAGACCTTTTGCTGTTTCCGTGTGCTGACAGTGGGGATTTACCAGTGTTGTCTGAGGAGGTGGTGGACAATGGCGAGACAAAGGTGTCGGGGGATGAGGTAGTTGTATGGGAAGCAAGTTACAGTGGGGACTCCTTGGGGGGGAATTTCTCATGATGGGACAGATTCAACTTGGGTGGATCAGGCACAGGAACAGATGAATTTTTTGGGGGGTTTATTTAACTTTTATTTAGCAAAAATAACCACAGAGATATTTATTCGTTATCTTCTCTGCGCAGTCTGGCGTTGGGGTTCGTCACTTTGATAGCGAGCTGTGCCGTTCTCTCCACAATGGTCTGTAGGTTCTTAGATGGAGACGTTGTCGGCGATTTCAGTACAGAAGGACTTGTTGCTCATCAACAGAACCTCGACCTCCTTGATATTGTGGACAAGGAATTTGCGGGTGGACCAGGAATTTGCGGAACCCTGTGGGCAGCATGTGTTTGGTCTTCTACTTGCTACCGTATCCAATGTTGGGCAATATAGATTCGCAAGTAATATTATTTTTCACACCTATCCCCAAAAATAAAAATGTATGCAGTTTGTGCAAATAAAACTGGAAACTGGAATTGGAGACAGGACCTGTAGGTGGAACTCCGGAAAAATTGTTTGGAGAGAGGGCCTGTAGGTGGAACTCCGGAAAAATTGTTTGGAGAGAGGGCCTGTAGGTGGACCTCCGGAAAAATTGTTTGGAGAGAGGGCCTGTAGGTGGACCTCCGGAAAAATTGTTTGGAGAGAGGGCCTGTAGGTGGAACTCCGGAAAAATTGTTTTGGACAGAGGGCCTGTAGGTGGACCTCCGGAAAAATTGTTTGAAGAGAGAGCCTGTAGGTGGACCTCCGGAAAAATTTCTTGGAGAGAGGGCCTGTAGGTGGACCTCTGGAAAAATTGTTTGAATAGAGGGCCTGTAGTGGGCCCTCCTGTAAAAGAGTGCCAGTTAGACCTCTAAAAAATGGTGTGTTTTGGGTCAGCGTTAGGCAAAGACGATATGTAGGAGGAGGAGGATTAGAGAAGAGGAATCGGATACATAAGTTATTTAAATCTTTAGCTGCTTTCCCCCGGAGGAGATTTGAATTCCGGTGAAATCCATACTTTGTTCATTTTAATAAGCGTCAGCCTGTCAGCGCTGTCTGTTGACAGGCGTGTACGCTTATCTGTGATGACGCCACCAGCTGCACTGAATACCCGCTCTGACAGCACGCTAGCGGCAGGGCAGGCCAGCACCTCCAAGGCGTACAGCGCCAGTTCATGCCACGTGTCCAGCTTTGAAACCCAGTAGTTGTATGGAGCAGAGTGATCGCTACGGACGTTGGTATGGTTAGCTAGGTACTCCCTCACCATCTTTCTGTACAGCTCCCCCCTACTCTGCCTAGACTGGGGACAGGTGACAGTGTCTTGCTGGGGTAACATATAACTGGCAAAGGCCTTGGACAGCGTTCCCCTGCCAGTGCTGGACAAGCTGCCTGCTCGCCTTCTCTCCCCCGCTACTTGGCCCACAGAACCATGCCCTCTGCCGCTAGCGGCGTCAGATGGGAAGAATTGTTTCAGCTTGTGCACCAGGGCCTGTTGATATCTTTTCACTCTCATACTCCTTTCCTCTGCAGGGATGAGAGTGGAAAGGTTCTGCTTGTACCGTGGGTCCAGGAGAGTGAACACCCAGAAATCGGTGTTTGAAAAAATTCTTCTAACGCGAGGGTCACGGGATAGTCAGCCTAACATGAAGTCTACCATGTGCGCCAGAGTCCCAACACGCAAGAATTCCCTCTTGTCACTGGCCTGACGCTCCATTTCCTCCTCCTCCTCCTCCAAGTCCTCCTCTTCAGCCCATACACGCTCAAGAGTTAAGGACTGAGCACTTGTACCCTCTACTGTCTCGCCGACATTCTCCTCCTCTTCCTCCTCATCCTCATCCCCCTCTTCCGATACGCGCTTAGAAACAGACCGGAGGGTGCTCTGGCTATCAAGAGACATATCTTCCTCCACCGTCTCTTGTGACAAGCGCAAAGCATCCGACTTGATGCTGAGCAGTGAATTTTTCAACAGGCAAAGCAGCGGGATGGTGAGGCTGATAATGGTGGCATCACAGCTGACCATCTGTGTTGACTCCTCAAAGTTGCTCAACACCTGGCAGATATTAGACATCCACGTCCACTCTTTATTGTAGACTTGAGGAATCTGAGAGACCTGACTACCAGTTCTGGTGGAAGATGACATCTGGCAGTCTACAATTGCTCTGCCCTGCTGGTAAACTCTGGATAACATGTTTAATGTCGAATTCCATCTCGTGGGCACATCGCACAACAGTCGGTGAGCGGGCAGTTGTAGGCGGCGCTGCGCTGCCCTGAGAGTGGCAGCATCTGTGGTGGACTTGCGGAAATGCGCACAGATGCGGCGCACCTTGGTGAGCAAATCAGACAGATTGGGGTATGTCTTGAGGAACCGCTGAACTATTAGATTGAACACGTGGGCCAGGCATGGCACATGTGTCAGTCTGCCGAGTTGCAGAGCCGCCACCAGGTTACGCCCGTTGTCACACACAACCATGCCTGGCTTGAGGTTCAGCGGTGCCAGCCACACATCGGTCTGCGCCGTGATGCCCTGTAACAGCTCTTGGGCGGAGTGCCTTTTGTCTCCTAAGCTCAGCAGTTTGAGCACCGCCTGCTGGCGCTTACCCACGGCACTGCTGCTGCGCCTAGAGCTACCGACTGAAGGCGCCGTGCCCACGGATGGTAATTCGGTGGAGGAGGAGGAGAAGGGGTCGGAGGAGGGGGAGGAATAGTATGTCTGAGAGACCGTGAACAAGGAAGGCCCCGCAATCCTCGGTGTGGGCAGTACATGAGCGGCCCCAGGGTCATTCTCGGTCCCAGCCTCCACCAAGTTAACCCAATGTGCCGTCAGTGAGATATAGTGTCCCTGCCCGGCAGCACTTGTCCACGTGTCCGTGGTTAGGTGGACCTTCTCAGAAAAAGCGTTGGTCAGGGCACGGACGATGTTCTGTGACACGTGCTGGTGTAGGGCTGGGACGGCAAATCGGGAAAAATAGTGGCGGCTGGGGACGGAATACCGAGGGGCAGCCACCGCCATGAGATTTCGAAAGACCTCGGTCTCTAGCAGCCTATAGGGCAGCATCTCCAGGCTAAGCAATTTGGAGATGTGGACGTTGAGGGCTTGGGATGTGGGTGGGTGGAACTGTATTTTCTCTTGCACTCCAGCGTCTGCTGTAAAGACAGCTGAACGCTGCGCTGGGACACGTTGGTGGACACTGTGGAGGATCGTGGAGGCGAAGGTGTGGTTTTCCGGCGGGAGACGCTCGTGCCGGGGTCCTGGGCAGGGGGTTGACTAGCAGAGGCAGCGAGTGACACAGGGGGTTGACTAGCAGAGGCATCGAGTGACACAGGGGAAGGAGCAGTGGTGTGACCCACAGGAGGTGGTGAACGGCCTTGGTTCCATTGAGTGGGGTGTTTAGCACTCATATGCCAGCACATGCTGGTTGTGGTTAGGCTAGTAGTGGTGGCACCCCTGCTGATCCTGGTGTGGCACAGGTTGCACACCACAGTCCGTCGGTCATCCTCACTTTCTTTAAAGAACCTCCAGACTTGCGAACATCTAGGCCTCGACACGGGAGCTTCACTACGTGAAACAGTTGCTGCTGATGCACCAGCTCTGGCCCTGCTTCTCCCTCTGGCCACACCACTGCCTCTTACAACCTGTTCTGGTGCAGCACTCGCCTCCGCCTCAGAAGCACTGTCTTCACTCGGCATATCAACCCAGCTCGGGTCAGTCACCTCGTCATCCTCCGATTCCTCATTCTGCTCCACCCTCGAAATTCCTCTTCTCACAACAACTTCACCACTGTCTGACAACCGTGTCCCCTCATCGTCCGACACCTCTTTACAAACTTCTTCCACTAAGTCAACATTGTCATCATCATCATCACCCACAGACTGCGACAGTTGGAAAACTTGGGCATCTGGAACGAGGTCAGCAGCAACCTGAGAAGTAGTTTGTGACTCTGGGAAGGGTCCAGAAAACAGTTCCTGAGAGTATGCCGATTCGCATTCCAAATTTTCCTGGGAGGGGGCAGACTGGGGGGAAGGAGGTTGAGGTGGAGGAGCCATAGGAGTGCTCCCTTGGGTAACATGGGTGGACTGTGTGGAAGACTGACTGGTGGACAAATTACATGAAGCATTGTCCGCAATCCACGAGATCAGCTGTTCGCACTGTTGTGGTTTCAACAGTCCTCTACCACGTGTCCCTGTAAGTTGAGACATGAAGCTAGGGAGTGTAGCTCTGCGGAATTCCCCTGCTGCCTCATCAGCAGGTACTGTCTCACCCTGCCCAGGACCACTGCCTCTGCCCCCTTCAGTAATTGAATGCCCACGCCACGCCCTCGACCCTTAGCCCTGGGGTTCAACATTTTTTGTATATAAGTGTATGATATATAAAAAAAAAAATTAAACGGGCCTGGTGTACTGAAACCCACAAACTTGTTCAGTCTGGTAGAATTAAGTGACGTACAGAAAGTGTCACCTGGACAGTATATATGGAGCGGAGCGAGTGTGCTGAACTGTGACACACAGAAAGGTTACACGCAGCTGAGTAAAATGGATTTGTATCACTGAGCTAAAACAACTGAAAAACTTATTTTTTTTAATATATATTTTGTTTTTTCTATTTTTTTTAAAACTTAGTTTTTTTTGGGAAGGTGACGTGCAGGAACTATGGTAGAACTGACACCCTGTTAACGGTGGCTATTTAGACTGCGACCCAGACAAATGTCGCACAGAGAGTTTTCTGGATCAAGCTGTAGATGATATTGGTAGCAAATGACTTGGTTGTATTCTGTGACGTACAGAAAGTGTCGCCTGGACAGTATATACGGATCGGAGCGAATGTGCTGAACTGTGACACACAGAAAGGTTTCACGCAGCTGAGTAAAATGGATTTGTATCACTGAGCTAAAACAACTGAAAAACTTATTTTTTTATATATTGTTTTTTATATCTTTTTTTTAAATTTTGTTTTTTTTTGGGAACGTGACGTGCAGGAACTATCGTAGAACTGACTGACACCCTGTTATCGGTGGCTATTTAGACTGCGACCCAGACAAATGTCGCACAGAGAGTTTTCTGGATCAAGCTGTAGATTATATTGGTAGCAAATGACTTGGTTGCATTCTGTGACGTACAGAAAGTGTCGCCTGGACAGTATATACGGATCGGAGCGAGTGTGCTGAACTGTGACATACAGAAAGGTTAAACGCAGCTGAGTAAAATGGATTTGTATCACTGAGCTAAAACAACTGAAATTTTTTTTTTTAATATTTTGTTTTTTATATATTTTTTTAATTTTGTTTTTTTTGGGAACGTGACGTGCAGGAACTATTGTAGAACTGACTGACACCCTGTTAACGGTGGCTATTTAGACTGCGACCCAGACAAATGTCGCACAGAGAGTTTTCTGGATCAAGCGGTAGATGATATTGGTAGCAAATGACTTGGTTGTATTGTGTGACGTACAGAAAGTGTCACCTGGACAGTATATACGGATGGGAGCGAATGTGCTGAACTGTGACACACAGAAAGGTTACACGTAGCTGAGTAAAATGGATTTGTATCACTGAGCTAAAACAACTGAAAAACTTATTTTCTTTTAAATTTAGTTTTTTTGGGAACGTGACGTGCAGAAACTATGGTACAACTGACTGACACCCTGTTAACGGTGGCTATTTAGACTGCGACCCAGACAAATATCGCACAGAGAGTTTTCTGGATCAAGCGGTAGATGATATTGGTAGCAAATGACTTGGTTGTATTCTGTGACGTACATAAAGTGTCACCTGGACAGTATATATGGATTGGAGTGAGTGTGCTGAACTGTGACACACAGAAAGGTTCCACACTGCTGTGTGCAATGGATTTGTATCACTGAGATAGAACAATAAAAAAAAACAGGGTTAGATATGGCGATAGCTGCACTACTAGTGCCAGCCAGCCAGCCAAGCCAGGAGACAAAAAAATAAATTTCTTCTAGCCCTTAGAAGGGCTGTTGGGTTCTTTGTGGATGATTCCTGCCTAACAGAGAACTAAATGAAGGCCCTAACACTGTCCCTGAAAGGCAGCAGCTCTATCCCTAACGACATCCAGACGGCATCTGAGCCGAGCGCCGCGGCCAGTCACTAGTATATTCCATGTTCACCTGATCAGGCCAGCCAACCCCTGCTATCGACATGTGATGTGATAGCAGCCCCACGTGATGCTGGGTGTACCGCAGAGTCTCCTGGCTTGTGATTGGCTGTGTTTATAGGTGCCAAAAAAGCACGATGCGGAAGTTGCCATTTCCTCGAGTATGGCGAGATACTCGTCCGAGCAGCGAGCACTTACGAGTACCTTAATACTCGAACGAGCACCAAGCTCGGATGAGTATGCTCGCTCATCTCTAGTTGAAAAGTTCCAGGGGCCCGAATACTTTCGAAAGGTAAAGGTACTGTATGTAAGATGCAGCTCCTGATGTCCCCGCCTACTTCAGGATGGCCAAGCGGGGGCGTGATATATTGTCCACCCTTCCCTCATTTTCAAGATGGCCGTAGCGTTTAGCAGTGTGTCAGCATAGAGCTGGCACCAATGTCAGCCGTTTAACCCCTTCCATGACGCGGTCCATAGGAACCACTGTATGGAAAGGGATAACAGGAAGGGAGCTCCCTCCCTCTCCCATCGTGCTGCTGCGCCTCTGTGGCATCCGGCTTGCGATGGTATAGCTAAGCCTGATCAGGCTCCTGCTAAGGCCTCTTTCACATGACAGCATTTTTTGCCGGCTCTGATCCGCATTCATTTCTATGGTTCTGCAAAAAATACTGAGAGCATACTGTGTGCTGTCCGCATCCATATGCCCGTTCCGTAGCCCTGCAAACAAAATAGAATATGTCCTATTCTTGTCCATTTTTCGTACAATGATAGGCATTGTTACAATGGATCCGCAAAAAAAAACAGATGCCATATGGACGCCATCCGTTTTTTTTTCGGATTCACAATTTGCGGACCGCAAAACACAACGTTCGTGTGAAACTAGCCTAAAGGCGAGAGTAAAATCACAATACACTGCATTACACTATGCAGTGTACTACTGTGTATTATAGATGCCTCAGACCCACTGGATCTTCAAGAACTAAGTGGGTCTAGATAAAAAAAATCTTATTTCTTCTTATAGCCACACATTTATAACTGATTGAAAATTAAAAAATAAAATACAGTACACATGTTTGATATCACCACGTCTATAATGACCTGATCTATGAAAGGGTCATGTTACTTTCCACGAACATTAAAATGCCATTAAAAAAAAAAACTATGATGGAATTGAAATTTTGCCCACCTCACTTCTCTAAAAAAGGTATTGAAAGTGATCCAAAAAGTTGAATGTACTGTATGTCAAAATAGTACCAATCAAACCGTCACCATCCAGCAAAATATGAGCCCCTACATGAGACAATAGCCGAAAAAATGAAAAAGATATGGATTTCAGAAAATGGAAACACAAAAACGTTTATTTGTTTATTTTTTTCTAAAATGCTTTTATTTTGTAAAACCAAAATGAATAAAAAAAATAGACATATTAGATATCACTGCATCCACAATTATCTGCACTATAAAAAAATAACACTCTTCACCCACAAAAGGTAAATGGTGTAAAAAAAAATAAAAAAAATCTCTGCCAGACAAGCCGTTTTTTGTCACCTTACATCACAAAAAGTGTAATACCAAGTGATCAAAAAGACTAATGTATCCCAAAATAATACCAGTCAAACATCTCATTTCATCCCACAAAATAAGCCCCTACATGAGACAATTGCCCCCCCCCCCGCAAAAAAACTATAGCTCTTAGAATATGGAAACACTAAAACATGATTTTTTTGTGTATCAAATGCTTTTATTGTGTTAAAGTGAAATGAATTAAAAAGTGTATATATTAGGTATTGGCACATAACATCCAGCTCTATAAAAATATCACGTGACCTCAAGTGAACACTGTAAAATAAATAAATAAATAAAAACTGTGCCAAAAAAACAAACCAACATCACAAAAAGTGTAATACCAAGCAATCAAAAAGTCATATGTAACCCAAAATAGTACCACTCAAACCATTACCTCATCCCGCAAAAAACAAGACACTACCTAAGACAATCACCCAAAGAATAAATAAAAATATATAGCTTTCAGAAAATGGAGACACAAAAATATGATTTTTTTCTAAAATGATTTTATTGTGTAAAACCAAAATAAAAAAATAGGCATATTAGGTTTTGCTGCATCCATAACAACCTCCTCCTTAAAATAACACATGATCTAACCCCTAAGGTGAATGCTTTAAGAAAAATCAAATAAAAACTCTGCCAAAACAACCAATTTTATTGGTTTATTTTCCCAATAAAGTGCAATATTGAATGATCAAAAATATTACATAACCAAAATTGGGAGCAATGAAAATGTCAATTCTTCCAGCAAAAAAAGGGGGCCCCTACACAAGACAATCGGCGGAAAAATAGAAAAAAAATATGTCTTTCAGAAAATGGATTACCGTTCTGATAGATATAGACATCAAAAGTCAGGTAGTCACTAGTGTGACCAAATTACAATAAATCACAGCCTACCATCACCAGTGTAAAACATAACCTTTACTGATGATCATTAAAAGTCACCTAAATTGTGCCTATAAAAACATTGAGCAACTGGGCAGAATAAGAAAAGGAAATATGTCTCACCCTAACAATTGCCCTTAACAAACTGTAGGCTCTGTCTACCAAAATGAAATGACTGCCCAGATAGGTGTCAGGAACCTCCTGATATGCGGAAGAGGCAGTTATAGAGGACGTGGTCATGGTAGAGGTATTAGGAAATACCAAAAGGAGACATCTACAGGATGGGGCGTTGTTGACATTGCAAATGAGTCTGGTGCAACTCTCTGGTCCCTGTGATGGAACAGTTCATGCCTAACCAGTTGTTTGAGGCCTAAAGACAAGTGGACTGCACCTTGTGGCAGGTGCAACACTGTCCCACATCCTTTCTCCCTTCCCAGACTTATCCCCTAGCCCAGCCCTATCCTCCACCCCAGCCCTATATTCCAGCCCAGCCCCATTCCACTCCCACCCCTCACCACCACTCCCACCCCATCCCAAACCCCTGAGCTACTCCCTCACTATTTCTCACCTTCTCCTTCTAACTATTTTCCTCCCACTTCTTTTACAACTCCCATCTATGAGTGGTAAACTCCATCTCCTGCCCCATCCTCTACCCTACACGTTCTCATGTCCACAGTGGCAGAACAACATGAGGACAGAGGGATCCCAGCCGGGGAGAAAAGCATGCTGCTGCTTACATAATCTCCCTACATTGGAGGAGCAACACAAGTATTTGTCACTCCAACAACGTGGGGAGAGGAGCGCACTACTGCTCTCATGATCTCCCTACACTGGCAGAGAGACACAAGTATTTGTTGCTCCAACAGCATGGGGAGAAGAGAACACTTCTGCTCACATAATCTCCCTACACAGGTGGAGCTACACAAGTACTTATCAGTCCTCCAGCTTGGGGAAATCAACCAATGCATTCAGACTCTGATACACAGTCGAGAAACTAATTTAATAAATTGCAAAAAAAATTAACATAACTGTTTATCAAAGTAAAAAAACAGCCTCGACTGTAAATGCCCACCGACATAAAAGCCCACCCATACTGTAAAGATAATATATTTGCACAATATTATTTTTGCCACCAACAAAAAATTTGAACCATTTGGTCCTTCCAGTCCACTCTTCCAGCAGCAGAGCTGAAATATTCTGCAAAGGTGTCTGTGACCCTGGAAACTGCTATTGTGGTCCAAAATATTTAGACTGTCTTCTGGGATCTGATCCACAGGGAGTGTAGTTGTGTAAAACCACACATGCCTTGACAACCTCATCAACTATTTCAATTTTTTGCTTAATGGGTTTGGTGAAAATACGCCATTCAGAGAATTCCGAATGCACACGTTCCACCATTCTTCTGGTCCTAGTCAGACGGTAGTTTAAATTTAAAGGTTTTAGTAGATTGCCACACATTTGGAACGCTTCATCGCCAACCAAGACAAAGGACATGGGTGTGCATCAGTACCTGGCATCAGTACCTGTGCCCCATGTCCAAATTTTTAAAGACCATTGAATCATTGGTTCTGCCAAGCCCCAACACTGATAGCCACAAATTGGTACTAAGCATCATCAATGGTCATTTATGTAATGGAAAAATACTTCTTGTAATTAAAGTACTCTGAACCACTGCCTTGGGGCTTCATAATACAAATACATTTCCCGTCCACTGCCCCAAAACAGTTGGAAACTGGCACACTTAAAAAAAAATTCAGCAATATCTATCCACTGTTGCCTTCTTGGGTGAGGTATAAACTCTTCATGCAACAGCTCCCACAAAGCACGGCAGGTATATTTTAAAACCTTGGAAACTGTGGAAATTCCCAGCCAAAACTAATGCAGGGATGTCAAACTCTTTCCTCCTGCCTGAAATATATCGAAAGACAATAAAAAAAAAGTGTAAATACAAATGAGCCAAGAAGGAAAAACCAGGCAAAACAAATACTACCGTCTATATAATTCGGTTGTCCAGGTTGGGACCACAACCCGTCCATAAACCTATGTTTACACCACCGTCATACTTTGATATGCTCTCCATGTGGAACAATAGGCCACCAACTCTGACATCACCAACTCTGATGAGCGGTTAGGACAGCCACCCTGTATGGCTAGTGCAGGGGTAAAGCCTACCCATCAGAGTCGGTAATGTAACAGGGAACAATGCTATTTCAAAGTCTCCAAATCCCTTGGCATGCGTAACCTAGGGAGGGTATATAACTGTTTCTAGAGATATATGTTCGGGTTCTGAACCCAGACCGCCTCTGTTTATTTAATAATATATTGAGATATTTATGCACACATATAAAACTATCATTTATTTTTCTTTTTAAAAATCAATAATTACCTTTTTTAAGCATTAAGCATTAAGCAGGTGAAATGCTTCTACGGAAAGCAGTGATGATACCTTTGTAGAAGATCGTCATAACCGTAGATAGTTCATAAACTATGATAAACTTGTCCGAATAGTTTTTCAGTTCTGCAACTTCAAATGCACCCCTTCTAATTTGGGCAGAAGTGATAATGTGAATAATCTGACTGGCCAATAAGCTTAACAGTATATGCCACTTCTTGGTCTGTAGAGATCACTTAACTTCAGTTACCTGCTCATCTGTCATTCTAATCCTGCCTGGAATGTTGTCACCTCTGTTTATAGATAAGAAAGGATCCACCAATCACAGTAGGCAATTGTCTATTCTTTCCTTGTATAATGATCTCTGAACAGGTCACAGGGCATGCCTAGAAGACTGTCCCATAGAAGTTAGTGAGGTCTCTTCATGACCATTGTGTCTATGGCCTGGCATGGGGCTGCCATAAAGCAATTTTCTTAATGTTTCTAAATGCTGTTTAAAACAGCTCAGGCAAGAGGGCCATCCCCGTAATCATGTTCAGAATACAATTTTAAAAAATCAGAAAGTGATAGTGTTGCTATCTGGTTTCAACTGGCAGAAGAATTTTTAAGATACATTTCCATCTATCATCATTGATATATATTTGAAAACAGATCAGCCAAGTGGAAATAAAATCTATTAATTAAAAAAGTAAGAAGGTGGCATTTTTTTACAAATATTTTACGTCACAAATGACAAAAAAATATATATTCATGATCCAACCACCCTGGTCAAACTAAAAAAACAAACAAAAAAAAACAGTTTATGAACATTTTTATGAAAAGCTTCTTTGAAGTCTTTGTTCCTCAGGGTGTATATGATAGGATTAAGCAGTGGGGTCACCACAGTGTACATCAGAGAAAGGACCTTATTCAGGGTCAGAGATTGTCTGTTAGTAGGAATTAGGGATGAGCGAACCGAACCGTAACGAACCAGATTCGTTACGAACTTTACCGAACGTTCGGTTCGTCCCCGAACCGAACTTTCGTCAAGTTCGTATGAATCAGGTTCGTAAATAAAGTTTACTTTTTCCACAGAATAGACCAGGATACAAGGGATTATTTATTACTCCTACAATCCCTTGTATCCTGGTGTGACCCTCGTGTCAAACCACCCTTTTGGGAGGAGAATGGCCGAGATGGGTTATTATTTTCGTTCGTCCGAACGTTCGTTCGGACGAGCGAACAGAACCGTAACGAACCAGATTCGTTTAAGAACTTTTAAGACGAATCTGGTTAAAATAAAAACGGCACATCAAAACTGTACCGTTTTCACAGAATAGACCAGGATACAAGGGATTATTTATTACTCCTACAATCCCTTGTATCCTGGTGTGACCCTCGTGTCAAACCACCCTTTTGGGAGGAGAATGGCCGAGATGGGTTATTATTTTCGTTCATCCGAACGTTCGTTCGGACGAGCGAACAGAACCGTAACGAACCAGATTCGTTTAAGAACTTTTAAGACGAATCTGGTTAAAATAAAAACGGCACATCAAAACTGTACCGTTTTCACAGAATAGACCAGGATACAAGGGATTATTTATTACTTCTACAATCCCTTGTATCCTGGTGTGACCCTCGTGTCAAACCACCCTTTTGGGAGGAGAATGGCCGAGATGGGTTATTATTTTCGTTCGTCCGAACGTTCGTTCGGACGAGCGAACAGAACCGTAACGAACCAGATTCGTTTAAGAACTTTTAAGACGAATCTGGTTAAAATAAAAACGGCACATCAAATGCGTACATATTCAGTTAAGTAGCGTACCTTTGACAACGCTAGACTGTATGTTCGTTATTTGTGCGGGAATGTTCGCATTAGCGTACGTATTAGTGTAGATTCTCAAATATGCGTATATTCGTTCGTATAAGGTTCGTTTTAGGTTCGGTTCGTACGAATCCGAACTTCAAGAAAGTTCGCCGAAGCGAACCGAACCGAACTTTTCAAAAGTTCGCTCATCCCTAGTAGGAATCATATAAACAATTATTATTGTCCCATAAAATAAGGAAACCACAATGAGGTGGGAGCTACAGGTGGAGAAGGCTTTATGTCTTCCAGTATTTGATGGGATCTTCAGGATGGCGATGAAAATGTATATATAGGACATCACAATGATTATAAATGGTCCCATAACAACAAATGATGCCAGTATAAGAATCTGAGTATGTAATACAGAGGTATCGGAGCAGGAGAGCTGCAGAATGGGTTCAGCATCACAGTAGAAATGGTCAATGATGTGTGGTCCACAAAAAAACAAACGAGGTATAGAAATGATATCTGTCAGTGATGTCATAAAACCCATGAACCACATTACAGCTACTGATGTCACACAAAACTTATGATTCATGACAGAGTGATACCGGAGGGGGTTACAGATGGCCAGATACCGATCATAGGACATCAGTGACAGCAGAAGACATTCTGAAGACTCTAACATCACAAAGAAACACAACTGGAAGATGCAGTAGATGAGAGAGACAGTGAGTTCTCCATACAGGACTGTGTGAAGAAGGGTGGGGACGACATCAGTGGTCACCAGGAGGTCACACAGTGATAGCTGTGTGATGAAGAAGTACATGGGGGACTGGAGGTTTTTACTCACCAAATACAAAGACATGATGATAAGGTTTACTGCAATGGTTCCAAAGTATAGAAATAGCAGTAATGAGAAAAACAGAAATTTGAAGCTATGAACATCTGGAAATCCTAGAAGGACAATGGATGTAATGTTATTTGGTAATGTCTCCTGTGGAAAGGACAAAAATAAGAATTATTTTTACTAGAGATGAGCAAATCAACCAAAATTTGGCAAATAATCAATGAATTTCTGACAAGATTCATTCTTAATACAAATTTATTCGGTCGAATTTGACTCACGTGGTATACAATTGAATTTTGGACTGTGTTCCAGTGTTTTATCATGCCAAGCAGCCACATCTTGAGGAAAGACTCAAATGTATATCTGAGCCTTTTATGCTTGCAAATGTGAAATTGATTGCACTAAAATGTTTGCATAATTATGTCTTTACAGGTTCAGCAATGTTCAAGCACTTTAGCCCATTGTGTGTATTCTTTTTCAGGTACTGCAATGTGCCCTATTATGCACTTATTGTACAGTGTTTAAAAATAATCGTTGTTCTTTGAACATTCCTACACAAATTACGAACATACAGTCAGCTTTGTTAAAAGTACGCAATATGTATGCATTAGCGTACAAAGTACGTACGAATCCTTAGCGTACTATTGACGCGCGATTCCGTCGTACACACGAGGCTAGGCTGCGGCGTACAGTCTTTAGAGGCAGTCCATATGAGGTAGAAAAGTAAGGTGCTAGCTATCTAGCTACACTACACTACAAATCACTGTACAATAAGTGCATAATAGGGCACATTGCAGTACCTGAAAAAGAATACACACAATGGGCTAAAGTGCTTGAACGTTGCTGAACCTGTAAAAACATTATTGCTAAAATACAGCAAAGACATAATTATGCAAACATTTTAGTGCAATCAATTTGACATTTGCAAGCATAAAAGGCTCAGATATACATTTGAGTCTTTCCTCAAGATGTGGCTGCTTGGCATGATAAAACACTGGAACACAGTGCAAAATTCAATTGTATACCACGTGAGGTAATATTGTAATCCAAACAGGTAAGACTACTTTCACACTTGCGTTTGCAGGATCTGTTTGTGAAGTGGCTCCTGAACTGATCAGTTTTGTCCTAATGCATTCTGAATGGAAAATGATCCGTTCACAATGCATCAGTTTTGCTTCAGTTCAGTCTCCATTCCGTTTTGGAGCTGGACACTAAAACGCTGCTTGCTGCATTTTGGTGTCCGCATGAAGAAACTGATGCAAACGGTATCAATCCCCGAATCCGTCCCCCATTGACTTTCAATGGAGTTCAAGACGGATCCGTCTTTGCTATGTAAAAGATAAACAAACGGATCCGTTCATAACGGATGCAGATGGTTGTATTATCATGACGGATCCATTTGTGAGAGCCTGGACAGATCTCAAAAACGTATTCTGCAAACGCAAGTGTGCAAGTAGCCTAACGTGTAATCCACATGGATAATATAAAACAGCAACAAATAGAGAACCCTCTTTACAAAGGGGGCTCCCAAATACCTGAGAAGGGGGGTGGGGGGAGGAAAATAGGCACGCTTAGGCACAACTGGGAATTTTCTGCAGAATGGGGGGGAGTCCTGACAAGCCATGTCCATCTGGGTGAAAGTCAAACAGGGGGCAAAACAAACTAAACAAAAAAGTGCCAACTAGCTCTAACCCATCAGGTATATAGTATATATATATGGTATAGGCTTTTTGAATGGGGTGCAGTGCTGCGGAACTCACGCCGGGCGGTATTTTGACCTGCAATAATACAGCCGTTTGAATGGGCCCTTAAAGAAACATCTTTCCACCTAACACAACAATTCTCCATTATATAATTTTATGCTAAGAATGCAATTTTCCAAGTTTCTCGAGTCTTCACTTGTAGCAGAGATCCAGGACGTCATTGCTTTTATTTCTCTTTTTGCTTTTGGTAAAACACTAATGTCTCTAACATATAGATAACAGGCTTATAGATATACTAGGCAAATGCACGGCAAAGAGCTGTCCTCTTGGCCTATTTTGGTCAGGACATGTTGGTTTCCTACAGCCCTAAATGTATTGAAAGTGCAGGTGAAGGACGGCAACTGTATAGTCGTAGAGTATAGTCTGACCGTGAGTCCACTTCATACGTTGACCAACAAAATCCCGGTGTGAATTCCACTAAGGCTTCAGTTATTTGATCAATTATTTCCATCAGTGAATGTAAGCCAAAACCAGTAGTGAAGCCTCCCCAGAGATCAGGTATAATGGAAAGATCTGAACCTGTTCTATGTTTTTGACCTGAACTTGGTTTTGGCTCACAATCACTGATGGAAATAACTGACCAAATAACTGAAGTGTGAACTCAGCCTAACTAGTACATCATTGTAGGCATCTTCTCGTGGTCTCCCTGTTGAATTCCATTTCATGTAACTGTCTAGTCTACAAATATAATTTTAAAATTGGCTTGATTTAATCACTCTCATTTCATCAGCACTTTTTTGTCCACACTTCTAATGTTCTACTTGTTTCGTTGTGGTATTTCACAATCAACCTTATTTTATTTTATACTTTTATATTTCAATTTAATTTTACTTTTCTCTTTCCATAATGTTATCATTCAAATAAAAACCGGATCTCTCATCCTCTGACCTCTATTAGTCAGTTTAGCTTTCTCTCCCATTACAGTTCTCCATCACTTGATCAGTTTTCCATTCATACAGAATCCTTGTTCCCCATCTCCTTGTGCTCAGGATTTCTGTACCAGGAGGAAAAATTGGATGTAGTATGTTTCTAAAATCCCACAAGTAAAAATGTACTGTATATTCCTGTCATAGTAAAGTCAATGTCTAATGTTGCCTCCTCATTTTCCCTGTATACATCCCAGATCACTCTTATTACAGCATTTCCGTATATTTTATTGAACAGATTATTTCTTTTACCATCTTACACTCAGGAGAATTCTCATTTACTGCTCTACAGCTTCTGCTTTCATATTTAACCATATTAGTTACATGCACTTTTCTATTTACAGGGTTTAGAACAGAAGTAGATGAGTTTTGGATGAAAGTCATGAAAGCTCCGGAGAACATCACCTTGAAAGGGAAATCACCAAACTGTAATATCACTTACATGAGAAATTCAGACAATGTTATCATCAGTTCTGATTGACCAAATCCAAGTTCTTACATCTCAAAATATATCAAATTTGTTCATGAAATGAAATTCCAGGTTTTTTTCCTTCTGTTTTACCCATTATTCTGTGGATCAGCAGGCACACCCAGGCTCACCTCATCTTTATCTCTGCTCTGTAGAGCGTCCATGTGTCAGTATTACACCGTACACCTGTACAGAGCTTAGTGCGGCCGGCCTAATAGTCAGATAGTGACTGTACATGTATCAGTACATGGTCAATTTATACACTGCCGGTAGACAGCTCAAGATCCAGAGGGATCTCCACAAGACTCCCCATGTGTCCTCCTGGTATATTTAAAATATAATTTAATTAATTCAACTGAGATGTATATTTTTATAATATTTATTTATTTCATAATTTCATCATGTTTGCTTAAAATAACAAACTAAAATTTGAAAAATTTGAAATATAAAAAAAATCAGACTTGTTTAAAGGGGTTTCTGGGATTACTATGCTTTTTAGCAGATATGTTGAGTTGATTACTTCATGGATATCTTCCATGTTTTTTTTTTAAACTCTCTTGACCTGATTTCACAATGTGAACAAATCACTTTGGTTTACATCCTGTATGTAGAACTTCTTGTTGCTGTATCCAACCAAACCCACAATGTGCTTCTACTTTGTCTGCCACTGTTTCAGCACCGCCCCAACAATGCTCAGCTTGTTTATAGCTTTCCCACCCAGCTAGTTACATAGACACTCCTGTACCACTGCCTGACCCATGGAGATAACATCACAGGAAATAAGAAAGAGCAGCGCTGCCACATACAAACAGTACTGCCATATACAAAGGTGGGGAATGGGCACCACCCTGCACCACAACTAGAGTGTAACTCCAAGGGATAACACCGATCCACAGCTCAGTCTTACACTTGCCCACACTCAGATGGGCACTTGAGCAAAACACATATGGCACACTCATTCCACACACCCATGACACACGCTACCACCTACTGAAATCCAGGCCAGTAGATTCCCAACACATGCACTTGCCCTTCTGTTCTATAAAGGATGCTTGGGTTAATTAGGGAAACAAGACAAACCATTAAAGTTTAGGCCTTAGTGTGCAACAGGTACAGTTACAAGCACATGAACTTAGTTACAAAAATAGAAATAAACAGACAAATATGTGCAAAGACAGCTATAAAAGAAGGAGAAAAACAGAAAGTCAATTACTTAGCATGTTGTATAAAAGTCTTCTGCTGTCGTGGAGACAAGGAAGAAGATGTACATAGACCAGTCAGAGGGGGGTCTCCCAAGGGGTGTACAAATAGCATTTCCATGGTCATGTGTTTTCATTTTCCCTCAGCAAATGGGGTGGGTCTATCAGGACAACCTTCTCCCTTCTGGTTAAGCTACTGGCAAGGTGATTTTTATTGTTCGCGCTCACCCCACCTCCCCATCCAACTGGCATATATGAAATATGAACAAACATGACTGCAAGCATGTACTGGAGGAGGTCTTGGCACAGATCTTAAAATAAGCCATGTAGATTCTGCATAAGGTGAGATTCTTGTGTAGTGGAGACACATGCAGTCAGGTATGGGGTTTTTGGGCTTCCGGTGAAGTCTATGGTGTACCAAACATGATTATGAAAGTCTTAACATGTAGGACTTAGCAGGAATGTTTACAGCCTGTTATGTATTCACTCATGTTCCTATGTAGAGCCATGCCTGTCTTTAGGCCTCCTGCTGTGAGTGGAGCTTTATTGTCTAGGCCCTTCATTAATTTCCATGGGATCAAGTGATTTGCATATGTGAGGACCTGTGCATACCTAATTGAACAGTTCAAATGGTGTTGCCATCTGATAGGCAGATGCTATTTGGGTCACAAAGGAAAATGGTTATCTAACCACAAAATAAAGCAAACCTCCAAGGGCTGATGACATAACATCACATAACATATAATTTATGCTACAAGTCTCATCTCCCCCCTTTATGGTGTGGAATGAAAAACTGACTCACATATAATTTCCCAAGCACATCTCCTTGACAGGTTCTTCTCAGCATGACAACCCATTTGGGTTGCCATGCTCACTGCCTTTCTGGTGCTTAATAGAAAAATCATACTGTTGCAGTGTCCCATTGTCCCCTTATTCTTTGCTCAACAAACTCAATGGATTATAATCTGTGAAGACTGATGAAAGTGAAGTTACATCTATAGACAGACATACCTTTGTAACAATTACAACATACTCATTCTCCAGGGTGGCACGTGCCACCTCTCTGGGCAGGTGCTTTCACCTTAGCTAGACAACTGGATGTTCTTTGTCCGCAGATTTATTAAGCGTTCCTGTCAGTCCAGCAGAGAGAGAGAGAAAGCACAGTTACCAAGTTTGCCTGCTGGTTTATGCCAAAGCCTGCTGGAATCAAGAGAAAACCTGAATATTGTCAGGAATCAAGTTTACCTAAGTAAAGCTGCTGTTAAAGTTTACCAAGGTCTGAACTCAAGTTATTCTTCATCCCCTAACTCAACTACCCCCCCCCCCCCAGGTAGGAACACTGTGATACCTATAGGCCGCACCACACCACTCGGCATTCCACTAAACCTGGGACGCGATAGGGCCCTGGGGGGTGCAACATTGCATTTATTTTTTGGTCTATTATCTATAGAGTCATCTTCACTATTATTAGGTAGCTGTTGATGGCTTACTGCAGACTGAATGAATTCCATGAGCATCTATTTGTCACTTTGAAGCAGCTCCCGTTATGATTTCAGAGTTAGCTAGCTCACAGAAACCCTGGCTCTTTTGTCTTCTCCTGTAATTACTCCTTCCGGAGCCCATATCCTGGTCCTACAAAACTCCTATCTGTCAGTGCTATTACAGGAAGAACAGATCTGACAATCTAATTGGTGCACCTTCATATAGGAATATACAATGGTGTCTGGATTTCTACAAGTGACATGTGAGTCATACATGATATAGTACATTTTATAACATGCTTTATACAAATAAGATATAAGTAATGTAGAACCATTTATAACACTACCTGATCTGCACCACAATCCAAAAATACTTACACCATGGGTAATGCAGGATTCATTCCTCCAATTCCTTTCACTGTCACTGTCCATGGAGCATATGGCCAGGATTTACTACCTCGGACTACAGCTACAGTTTCATGCAGCCTGATATTAACTTGGTTGCCTACAGTGACTGATTACAGGTTATCAGCATTTCTGTCCTCTGTCCAAACCACAGAGATGACTCAGTAGTAGAGCTGAGCGAACCACTCAAGACTAGTTTTGGGTCCGGTTTGCCAAAAAAAAAAAAAAATGGTTTGGACTAGAACCGATTCGGGCCGAACCAAATTTGCTCTATTTGCCCTGCAAGTTGTTGTATAGCCTCCTGTAGGGCTCAGAATTAATAAAATATCTATTTTAGTTTATTTTTTATGATTTTTTTCATCGCCCCATCCTCAAGTTCTTGAATGTAATGATAGAAATAGTAAATGATGTCTGAATGACACTGACATACATAGCTGTGGATAAATGCATGTTTCACAGTGTATGTTTAATATTACACTGCACTGTCACATGTGTTATCTTTTATCTGAGGAAATTATGTTTAAACACACACAATGTTATGGGAATAAAAAAATAAAATAAAAAAGTGGATTTTTGGGGACCAAGCATCCAGAAATTATGCCTTGACAGGGTCTGAATGCTGCTGATATGACATGCTCAAGTGTTAATTGTCAGGAGAAAAAGTGTCTGTTTTTGAATTATCCTTAAAATTTCTTCCTTTTAATTGAGTGTAGCAGCAATGCAGTGTGGAAAGGGACGGACTGGGAATTTAAAGTAGGAATAAAAAAATAAATAAAAGAAAAAAACAATTAAAAGTGGCCACATTTTGTAGACAGGTCCAAATTAACAGAAGGCGGGGCAACACAAGTAGGCGGTTGTCAACAACACCATGGTGAAAAATACCATCCCAGCAGAACCAAACAACACAGTGTAGCACAATATACTGCCCCAAAAGCTGGCCCTCTGTGATTGCCATCAATAGTTACCATTTGCTGTCCTCCTCCTCCAGCTACCTATGGTGCAGGGGACTTAGGAGGTGAGGTGCGGGCCACATCAATTGAGGTATGTACGGTCGCTGGCTGGGTACACAGCATTAATTAGTGTTGAGAGCTCATTATGTACCTGGTCAGCAGCAGAGAAGAAGACTTGTGTGGCCCCCTGGGTCATTGGCCGCCAGTAAATTTCCCTGTAGGGCCTATGACCAATCTGCCTCTGAGTGTGGATGTGGAAAGGGTAGGGTATAAGAGGCATGCAAGAGTTTTAGTTGCAGCAGCAAAAGCCGCATAGCATGGGAAATACAATGCTGTCTATGGGTAGTTGTAGTAGTAGTAAAAGTAGTAGTAGTAGTAGTGGTGGTAGTAGTGGCAGATGCTTTGCGTAAATGGTGAATGGCATTAGGGGATTACCAGCGAGGAGCAGCAGCAGCCATATGCTACAGTACATGTTGGCATAAAGGTAGCAGCATGATGGAGGTAGAAGAAGCCTTACGGAAGATGCTGGTTGGCAGGAGGAGTCTTAGCAGGAGAAGAAGGTAATGATGTTGATGACAAAGATTCCATATTGCTTGGAGATGCAGGTTGGCTGCCACAAACAGGACCAGTAGATGGATAACAGATTTGTTCTGATTGGGAATGCTAGCCAGTTGGACTTTCCTAAAGGATCCAGTGATGCCGCCTCATGTGCTGCTATAGACTTTTGAATGGCCAAGGCTTATTTTAATCCTGCAAATCTTGCACACCGCTTTGGTTTTGTATACCCACCTTATGGAGAAAAAACACCATATGGGAGTTGCTCGCACAGAGCTATAAGCCGGCAAGCTAGGCTCTGGCACATTTTGGATCTTACACACCCACATTGTCAGCAGCATCACCAGATCCTGAAGCAGATATGACCTTATACAGGCCTGATGCTCAATTTCACATTATCACTCGGATTAATTATATAATTAAACTAGCTGAATGAACTGGCTTCGCCCGGATATATTTAATTTATTTAATTTAAAGTTTGTGTGTGTGTCGTTAAAAGATATCAAGAGTGACCTCTACAGTGCCCGCCCCTTTAACAGTGACCTCCACAGCAGCCAGCCCCTTAACAGAAACATCCACAGCGCCCTCCCTTTTAACTGTGACCTCCACAGCAGCTAGGGTGGCCACTGTCTTCACCCCAGAAAGCCGGACATCACCGGCCATTCCCCCAAACATGAAGCAGCACCCCCAGTTCCCATGAAGCGACACCACTAAACATGAGTCTATGCCCCTTGGCTCCGTGAAGACACAGAGGAGAAGCTGTCTGGGCATGAGCTACTGAAAGGGTGGACATCCCTGCCTCTGTCCAGGCACTGGGAGAACAGGTAGCCCGAAAACTGGACTGTCCAGCCTAAAGCCGGACATCTGGCCACCGTAACATCAGCCTGCCCCTAGGGTGGCCAGAGGTCCGATTTTAGGCTGGACAGTCTGGCTTTCAGACTCCCTGTCCACGATCCGGCGCAGGGCCTGAAGAGACACAGGGATGTCCACCCTTTCAATATCTCACGCTCAGACAGCTTCTACTCCTGTCTTCACTGAACCAGGGGGCATGGCCTCATGTTTAGGGGTGTGGCATCATGGGGACTGTGGCACGGCTTCACGTTGGGGGGAGGCTGGACAGTCTGGCTTTCAGACTTCCTGTCCTCTGTCATGTGCAGGACCTGGATGGACACAGGGATGTCCTTTTGAACAGCTCACTCTCAGACAGCAGCACTGTGCAGTCTGAGCATGAGCTACAGGGAGAAAGTCACCCTCCCTCTCCTGCAGCTGACTGAAGTTTATTTTTACCTTCATTTTTTCAATCCCGGTCATATGTGGTGTGGAAGAGGCGTGGCCTGACTGAGTCAGGGGCGTGACTTAGTGGGACCTGGGAGTGGGGCTTTTAAGTCCTTGTTTTGAAGATGGCCTCAATTACAGGTCAATTCCATAGTAATTTAGGAGGAAAGTGGGTAGCAGTGAAAGAAAATATCTTTTATTACTACTAAATGGTAAATATGTGAAATGTACATTATATGAGGTAATGATTGATGATGAGTCTAAAACATAAGTTATATTTAAGCTAACTGGAATATCCCTTTAACAGTGTCATCCACAGCGCTCTGCCCCTTTAAAGTAGACCTACAACAGTGAACTGGCTGTGTTGTTACGGAAACCTGGTGTGTGTGGAGACTAACTGCCTGTGAGCTTCTATTGGCTGATAAGAGTCATGTGACCAGGCTTCTATTGGCTAGTGCATTTTTTTGGAATATCTCAGGAACGGTACGTCCTGGAGAGCTAAGACCTGTTCTAAAACCTTCCTGGACACCTGTTGTACCTGTGTGCCAAATTTGATTGTAGCTGCGATCGTGCAAATTCCTTTAGCGGACACACACACACACACATACACTCAGCTTTATATATTAGATTATTCACTGAATCCCCCACAACTCAAAAAAAATGGAACATTACATGTGTGGAGATATTTGGTCCTAAAATTTAGTTATTAATCACTGATGTGATATATTTTTTAAACTAAAGCAAAAGAAACATTAAATATTTGAGATGACTAGTTCTCACTGGCATTATACATACTATGCTAGACAGATGGTAGAACACGTGTTGTAAAGTTTTCACTTATTCTACCCTCACCCCCCAAAAAAAGTTTTTTTGTGAAAATGGGAAAAAATAAAAGATGGCACAGCAGACTCATCTCCACACGTCTCACTCCCTGGCTGACAGCTTCCCTGCTTGCCCCTATTCTACACACACAATTCTTCTTCTTTGTAATTCTAACCTTTCCCTTCACTCTCTCTGGCAATAGAATACAAGCTTGATTGAATTTTCACTAACCCTGACTCCCTAGGTTTGTTTTTCTGGAAGACACTGCAAAACTCCAACTGCCCTCGTTCACAGCCCAGCACAGAATGGCATTCTCTCATTCTGCTAGAGCACCTCCCTGACTGTTGCAGCACCAATTGGCTTCTCCAGGCTGTCAGTGTGTCATATGAACCAATCAGGTTAAGCCCCTCCACACACACTTCCCAGGGTCATGTAAGACCCCTCTTCTTTCTCTCTAGTGCTTTTTCCCACTGATATGTGCCCTAAAATGGCTCTAGGCCCGCTTCTTTTTATTGTATTGGAGCAGTTGTCTTCTGGGGATCGTGGTGGCTTTTGTGATCTGATATTCAATTGAAGCAGGATGATAGCCCTGGTGTAAAAATGTCCTTTTCAGGTGTTGTAAATGCTCATCCCTGTCTGATGGGTTGGAACAGATTTGGTTATATCTGATCACTTGACTATAGATGATGGACTTTTTAATATGTTTGACTTTTTTATCTTTAATATGCCCCAAACATTAAAAAGTCCATCATTCTTACACTGAAAACACATTGTGAGTTAACCCTTTTATAACATTCTTAACCTTCTGAAAAGCTTCTTTGAAGTCTTTGTTCCTCAGGGTGTATATAATAGGATTGAGTAGTGGGGTCACCACAGTATACATCAGAGACAAGACCTTTCTCTGGAGCTGAGATTGTCCTTTTGTAGGAAACATATAAACAATCATTATTGTCCCATAAAATAAGGAAACCACAATGAGGTGGGAGCTACAGGTGGAGAAGGCTTTATGTCTTCCAGTGTTGGATGGGATCTTCAGGATAGTGATGGCAATGTAGACATAGGACATCACAATTATTATAAAAGGTAACATTGCAAAGAAAAAACTCAATATAAGAATTTGGGTGTGAATTTTGGATGTACCAGAGCAAGAGAGCTGCATTATGGGTTCAAAATCACAGTAGAAATGGTCAATGATGTGAGGTCCACAGAAATACATATTATATATAGAAATAACATAGCTCAATGTCACCATAAAACCAACTGACCAAATAAGATGGATTGATGTCACACAAAACCTATGATTTATGATGGAGTTATAATGGAGGGGGTTACAAATGGCCAGATACCGATCATAAGACATCACTGACAGAAGAAGACATTCCACGGACTCAGATGTGACATAGAAAAAGAATTGGCTGACACAGCTGACAAGAGTCATAGTGGTCCCTCCATACAGAAGAGTGTGAAGAAGGATGGGGACAATATCAGTAGAGAGCAGGAGGTCACACAGCGATAACTGTGTAATGAAGAAGTACATGGGGGACTGTAGGGATTTACTCACCCAATACAAGACCATGATGAGAAGGTTTCCAGAAATGGTTGCATAGTATATAATAAAAAGCAGAAAGAAGAACGGAAATGTGAACTTTTGAAGATTAGGAATTCCCAGAAGGATGACAGAGGTGATGTTATTTGTCAAGACCATCTGGAGAAGACAAAGCAAGCAATAGATGTTGATAAAGTTTATATTATTTACTTTTTGTTATCATTTTCTGAATCGTAAAAAAGTGGTAAACCACTGTCCACCGTGGTCATTAAACTTTACATTACGGCATAGGAAGACATTATGAAGCCCTGCTCTCCGGCAGTCTGACTTCAGAAGGTAGCAAAATAAGATTTTCTGACTTTTCGGCATTTCTTGAACAAACTTTTTCAAAATTTACTGAAAAAATATAGAAGAGTCCAACTCCTCCAAAAGTGAAGATCTTTATTTAAAGGGGTTGTCCGAGTTATTTTTTTGTCCTTTGTATGTTTCTAACTAGTCAAATACAACAGCTTGTCGATACACTTTCTGCTTCTAAAGCTGCTGGTTTCTCAGGTTTCAATGAGGGTCACGTGACCTGTGATGTCAGCTTGCCTCCCTGCTAATCTTGTATTCGTGCACAGAGCCTGTACACAAAACGTTACTGTTCTGGCCACGCCCCCATGCTCTGCCGCTTCTGGTATCTGCTCTCCCTGGATTCTTTCAGATAAAACATTAACCCCTTCAGCCAGAACACACTGAAGGCTTTACAACAGCAGCTGCAGATGTAAAGAGACACAGGATCTGCTCTCCTCACCCTACAGACACAGAGCTAACACTGGAGATGATCTGGAGGATATGCAAAGAACAAAGAAGGTAGGGGGAAGATCCTGTGTGTATCAGCAGTGTCATTGTACAGCTGGGATTTGTAGTCCTACACATACAACATGCTGCTGAGTATCCCAGCAGACATGTCACTCAGGGCAGCATTTGAAGAGCAGAGCAGAGCAGGGGGAGGGGCAGAGATTGTTATTACTGCAGGTAAACAAAGACCAGAAGAGAACCAGGGAAATGTGGAAATATAGATTTTTCCCTAAAACTTGCTTAACTTAGTTATATATTGCTGTCCATCAGATTTAAAGTACTATATATTTTTTCATAACTCGGACAACGCCTTTAAATATAACGTGTGTATATAAAATCTATAATGCAAAAACTGACTACGCATTTTGGGTCTCTCTGGTCGGATCCTTATTCAAGACTAAGCTGCTAGCCCACTTCCAAACTTTAAATATCACACTGACATTGCTTCATACACAGGTGGGAAAGCTATAATTAAGTGGGATAGGACACACATGCAGGAGGTATGTTATTTTTATAGAAAAAGCAAAAGAAAACAAAATCTATAAAACAGTGTTCAATATTTTTTAAAATTTATGAAAATTCTCACAACTTTTTTTTTCAGAAAAGGAGTAGAAAGTGGAGTAAAATCTCAGGATAGAAAAGCTAGACTAAAAGATGCACCAGATTTACAATTCATCCTATGACATTTGATTAATTTTTCCAAAATTAGGGATGAGCGAACTTTTGAAAAGTTCGGTTCGGTTCGGTTCGGCGAATTTTCTTGAAGTTCGGATTCGTACGAACCGAACCTAAAACGAACCTTGCTATAACGGCTGAATAATTGCTGCAACAATAATGGGAGTCTGGTAGGGTATAGTTTCGTTTACTTGCAGTTGCTATTCCAATGAAAAAAGTAGAAAAAATTAAAGTGATTTGTACAACGGCGACGCAAAATATACGCATATTTAAGAATTTAAACTAATGCGTACGCTAATGCGAACATTCATAATAACGTACATACAGTGTAGCGTTGTTAAAAGTACGCTACTTGACGGAATACGTACGCATTAGCGTACAAATCTTTAGCGTAATATTCGTACGTATGTACGCACGTACGTACGCACGTACGCACGCACGCACGACGTAGAGGCCTAGCGATGGCAAGAAGAGCAGCTGCTTTTAGCTCAGAGGAGCTCAAATACATGGTCCGTGTCATGGACCGGGAGAACTATGATGGACCACACCCCCATAAACATGTGCACAAAAAGGAGGTCATAGAGGTGGTGATCCGAGGCCTCCTACATAGGTGTAGGACTGTGCGGACCTCCGGCCAGATCCAACGCCGATGGTCGGATCTAAAAATAAAAACCCCAGAGTGGCTAAAGGAGATACGGGAGGAGATAAGAAGGGGTAAGTAACAAAATATTTAAAAAGTAAAATCATGTTAATAAATTAGTGTACTGTATTGTATATATACCAGTCCGGGTTGCCAACTGTCCACAAATTTCTGGACAGTCCGTAAAAATAGGCAACTTTTTTCCAATGTCCTTGAAAAAAGTCTGTGATTTTTTAGAGGCTGGTTATACTAGATTATTTTGGTGGTAATTATCATCATTTTTCAGCTTACAGTAAATGGTGGTAATGAGTTCTGATCAGTATATTGAGCTATAGACCTTTATTACTTTATATTTATCCTTCATTATGGTTTTCAAATTTTTCCTTTAAAAATGTTAACCGTCCATGATTTTGGGATGTTGTCCAAAGTTGTCCAGAAAAAAAAAAATTTTGGTTGGCAACCCTGATACCAGTGCCAACAATGAAAACCGTATAGAAGGACAACGTGGGCGTGCGTGGTGCGCTGCAGAAATTTTCTTTCATGCTAGGCCACGCCTCTAACTCCACTCAAACAAGTGAAGATATTCTCAGATACGTGCCCCTTCACAGTAATTTGCCTTAGGCTACTTTCACATATGTGGTGGTGATCCGGCAGGCTGATCCGCGGTATTTGCCCTGCAAATTCCCGGCGTTCTTGCTGGATAGCGGCCGGTTCAGCACCGTCACCCATTATTGTTGATGGGGTTGGCCATTCTCCTTTTTGTGTCAGGCAAATGCTGGATCCGGAGAGATCCGTTGGGCTGTTCCTGGCCATAGCAGCCCACCGGATCTCTCTCGCTAGTATGAAAGTACCCTTAAATATATGCCCCTTCATAGTTAGTGCTTCCTCCTCCAACACACAGACTCAAAGACGTGCTCATGCTGCATCTAATGTGTCTGGAGTGGGCGATATCAAAAATATTCCCACAATAAAGATATTAAGAAATGTATTGCAATAAATAATACCCATTTAGAATAAAAAAACACTTGGGGCCACAAGGAGAAGACATTATACTGTATGTGGGCAGACACAAGGAGACATTACACTGGACGTCGGGGAAGGTGAAGGGACTGCTCCCTGCTTACCGTCACCCGTCTCTGCTTCTTATGGATGCAAAGACAGCTGACCACGGGACATAGCCACCCATTCCCGGACTCAGCCGCTAAAATCCTGACAGTCCAGCCTAATCCGGCACGGTTGGGACGGGAGCTATGGTATACTAGTGCATTGTATGTGCTGTATTTATATTTGTTATGTTTGTACCTGCAGAATGTGACACACAGACATCTTTTATTCATTCATTCAACCCTCCCAAGAAATGCCCCCTCCATCAAATATGCATCCCAGATATTCTATGATCCCTTAACTTTAAATGCCCACTCCACATCATATCGCCCTCCTCTCACCCATAATATCTTCATAGTAGTATACAGTGTTAGTATTAAAAACGGTCATCATAACAATTGTGTATGGATTTATGTTGCAGAGCGACGTCAGCGACGTCAACCACGTCAAGGCCAGTTGGCCCCGGCAGGACCTGCAGCTTCATGTAAGTGTAAACATATTTAAATAATTTTTTATCCAGGCTATGTGGGAGTGCAGCAGCAGTGATATAAGAGCACTAGTGGTTAGGAATGGGATCCAGCACCAAACTATTCACATGTATCAACATCAGCAATTACAACTGTTCATTTGAGTTGAATGAAATGCCATTATTTAATGTGTTTTTATAGCTGCTGCACCACCACAGGGGCCCTCTACCCCGCCTGAACCCCAGCCACAGAGGAGCCCACCTGCCACTCCAACAGCCCCCGAGGTAGAAGGTAGGTAGACTGCCGAGACTGACCTCTCTAAACCCCCCACCAAACCACCCTCGCAGCCGGCCAATAAAACACACACCTCCTTAAGTTGGGTAAGGGTCGGTCACAGCTTTATTTTCTTATCTTATCCAAAACTTCAACTTGTTGACCATAAACACCATAACCCGGAGTATTGAAGCGCTATGCCCCACAGCGTTCTGTGGGCAAGTCTGCCTTCTTCTCCGTCTGAAATCGTCAACCGACCTCTGTTGTGACTTGCAATGTAAAACACTGAAACAAACCAGAAATGAATCAGAAAAAGTTAAGAAAAAGATGAAATAATGGGGAAGGGAGGGTGGGAAGCTGTCAGTGAAGATGCTGGAGAAAGAGGCCGTCCCCCTATCAGGGCCATCCTATTAACCCCTTAGCCGCTACCACCACCTCAGCCATCCAGCACGCAGGGGTGTGGGTTAAAAGAAACACCCTCTTGCTGGTAATTAGAAACAGTGTCCACAAGAGAAACACCCCCGCGGGCAGAACCATTTTTTCACCTTACTGCACGCTGAGTTCATTAACCCTTTAATGCACCACCGCTCGTCAGTCATAGACGCCTTCACTTAGTCACCTCGGCGTCCGCTAAAATCAAAAGTGTAATTGGTGGAACTTCTGTCTTCAAAATAGAATCTAACTTTATGATTTATCTATTGTAGCTCCAACCGTCAGGGAGGCAGAGTTTTCCCCAGGACCCTGGGAGGACCACGCCGTATGGGTGTCTAGTAAGTACAAAGCCATAATTCACATAAGTGAAATATTCTCAAGCACTAGGATCATGTCACCCCACATGTTATTGATAACTAGACTGTGTACACATTATGTTCTCCAAGTGGTTAGTGAAGCAGACATATCACAATAATTTTAAAATCAACGTAGTGAAAGAAGTAGAAACTTGAGTTACACCAAAAATATTTAAGAAAAAGATGACATACATCACATAGTATTATAGTACATTGGCAATCTCTTTTTAACAAAGCGAGAAACAGCCCTGCACCTCACATAGATCCAGAGATCTGCCCCAATTACTCTGCTACATCAAGCTGGTTACTGAAGGGTAGTGTGACTAGTGTCTATTCTGCTGCATGTCAGGACTCGTGTCCATCTCTCCCTATCACAGCTCAGGACAGGAGGCAGTTTAAGATTGAGGAGGCAGAGAAGATTTAAACTGAGCATGTGCGACCTTGTCAGTGAGCTGTTCAAAGACATAAGAAAAAAAAGGCTCAATAAAAATACATTTCACTGAATAACTGAGTTAGTTCGAGTAGATATACAAAATATTTAATGACATGTAACTGCTAAAGTATTCAAATCCAGTTGCTGCTTTGAAAGTGTAGAATATTTTTTGTGCAACAACCCCTTTAACTAGATAATACTAATTGTATTAATGTTTCCACCCCTACAGCTATCCCCACAGACTTCGAATTGGAGGCAGCCCTCAGAAGGGTCAATGAGCGGCTCTATGCTGCCTCCCGTATACAATGCAGCCTGCAATTAGAGGTGTCGGCGATGCAAGCCATGTTGGCGAGGCGTCGTCAACCTCCAGTTTAATATTTATTTTATTTTGTTTTTTATTAATAATTTGTAATTGTTAAAATATTTTTCTTTAAACCTGTGTTTTGTGTTTTTTTAAAACCTTTAACCCCTTACTGACATACTTTGAAGAAAAATTGTTATGAAATATATGATGACTTGTACGTAAAGCTCAAGTCCAGCCAAAAATTTCAAGGAACAGGCACTCCGATACACCTTTTATTACACATAAAGAAGGGCATCAGTCACAGCCGTGAAAAATTAAGATTGATGGCCTGGTGGTGAACAGACCCTTGAAAACATTATGGTAGAAGGCCTGGTGGGGAACAGACCCTTCTAAACATTATGGTAGAAGGCCTGGTGGTGAACAGACCCTAAAACATTATTTTTGAGGGACTTGTGGTGAACAGACCCTTGAAAACATTATGGTATAAGGCCTGGTGGTGAACAGACCCTAAAACATTATTTTTGAGGGACTGGTGGTGAACCAGTAGGGTTGAGAAGAGACAAGTTGAGGAGGAGGAGGAGGAGGCAGCACTTGATTGCACCCAGTATGTTTCCAAATAGACAATTGATGGTGGGGGCATTAGTAAGAGCAGTATTCTTTTGGACCCAGAAGGGCCTAGTACAGAGAAAGGAAGTTGGAAGCTAAGAATATGCACGCTTGTAAAAATCAGTTTTTATACATGACAAAAAGTTGATGTTGAGTTCAGCACAGGACAGTCAACGTTAAAAAAAACCCTCTAACATTACAGCTAGTCTAGTAGGATACGGATACGGTGAAATAGACAGACAACCTCACCCACAGAATCCATGAGGTGAAGAAAGGACATTTAAAAAGGCACAAATTCAAGAAGGCTTTATGCCAGTTCCATTATACAAAAATATGTGTCCAATTTTCATGAAATGGACACCTCACTGCCACTTGCTTTACAAATTGACGCAACTACTCTGGTGTAAAACTAGTTGAATCTGGGCCTATGGCTGTTGGCAAGACATATATATATATATCTTTGTTACACCAGTTTGATGTCCTAACCGAGTGCAGCGCCCAAACCAATGGATGTATACTTTTTTTTTTTAGTGCTGTCACCAGCTAGCTTAAAGGATAAGTCCGTGCAATTTATAAGGCCCCATTCACACGACCGTAAGTGAATGGGGCCGTATCTATCCGCAAAATCGCGGATAGATACGGCCCCATTCACTTACAGTCGTGTGAATGGGGCCTAAGTTTCTGGGTAAAATAAGGGCACAGAAAGTAATTAATTGCCTGGACTTATCTTTTAAAATGGGTAGGGGAAAAACCCCTGATGGGGTATGGGAGTGACCTTCCCACCCTCTCTTTGGTCACTCCCAAAAAACCTCACCCTATGGGTACCTTCACATGGGGCTGCGGGTCTGCTGAGTAAAATCCACAGGGCATTTTTATACCGTTCAACAAACGCCGTTCAGTACTATGGTGCTGTCCGGACATACGCAGTTCTACGATGAACTGGGTATTTGCGTCCAGCCCCATAGAATAAAATCAGCCAACGATGCCCTGTGGATTTTATGCAGCAGAGAACCACAAAAAAGCATCCCATTGTAAAGGCACCCGTAAATAAGGCAAGTAAACCTGCCATTCAGCAACTGTTTGTTGCTGTAACTAAGTGTGGAGGTTTTTTATATCACAGTTGAAGGACAGCAGCCTCCGTGATATATACCCCATAGACAGCCTTATTCCACGCGTGACTGCATGAGAGGCGTGAAATCATTCGCACAGAGAAGAACCCCATCGGGATTTGCGGTGCAAGATTTTAGTACTCTCATGATATCAACAAAATACCTCAAGAACAGTTATTACCCGCTCACAAAACGGTGAGTAGTGTTCCTTGGCACGGTTGCCAGGGATAGAACCCCATGGCTATAGTTCACAAACGGTGAAATCCCCACTTTGTGAAGAATAGTCGTGGGGATTATTTTAGGGATGGTACTGTTCTTGGGGTATTGGTTGGACGGTGCACCGGTGTGAGGCATTAAGCTGGTGTGGAGATGTTAAATGGCCAACACACCATGGGCATTAAATTTGGAGATGGGGTTCTGAAAATTCAAATGTATCCGAATTAA
The DNA here is from genome assembly GCA_900303285.1 of Rhinella marina. NCBI lineage: Eukaryota > Metazoa > Chordata > Amphibia > Anura > Bufonidae > Rhinella > Rhinella marina. Next base: position 77,807 of record ONZH01013469.1, read on the forward strand.
GTAGGGCATTTATAGGTGATTTGGTTTAATTTGGGGTCTAAGTGGGGAAGATTACTTAATAAGTTAAATTACGCATTTTTATGTTGGGCACATATTTGGGATATTAAGGACAGTTTCTTGGACACACGGATTGCCGTGCAAGACGGGCGACTGATGACTTAGTCATTCACATCAGGCAGGGGGGTGGTATAATCCGATGTAATCCAGGCACGATTCATCTTGATGAAAGTTAGCATCTCAACGCTTTTCCAAGAAAGCCTTGTTCGTTGCGGTGTTACTATGTTGCCGGCCACGCTGAACACCCTCTCAGATGCAACACTACTGGCTGGGCAGGACAGCAGAGACAAAGAAAACTCTGCCAGTTGAGGCCAGATGTCCAGTTTCTCTGCCCAGTATTGCACGGGGTCGGTGACATTTTGGGGCAGCGTAGAATCCAGGTAGGCAGTGACCTGGTGGGTGAGCTCAAGCTGGTCTGAGCCATGAGTCCGTTGTTGTGTCCCCTCTTCAGCAACTGGCCGCAGGAAATCACTCATCAGGGATTGGAGGCTGTATCGACTTCTCAGGCCTCCACTAGTGGTGGTGTTACTGGAGCGCGCTGGTTCCACCCTAGAGGATGTTGTCGGGGAACATGGCTGGTCTCGATGGTAAGTTGAGACCAACTGGCTGGTGAGTAGGTCCCGGTAATATGCCAGTTTTGCCTCCCTCTCTGATGGCGGAAAAAATTGAGCCATTTTGCGGCAGAAGCGGGGGTCCACCAGGGTGGCCAGCCAGTATTGGTCCCTCTGGCGGATGTCCACAATACGGCTGTCATTGCGCAGACACTCCCGCAGGCACCTTGCCATCTCCACTAAGGACAGTGAGCACCTCTCCTCTCCACTGTCCTCGGTATAGGTCCAGGGTCTGCTGGGGTCTTCCTCCTCTGCCACCTCATCCTCCATCTCCTGCTGCGATTGAGAGGCAGAGAAGCCAGGTGGCGGTGTGTGGAATGGCTGGGCGTAGACATCTTCCTCTTCGTCACCCTCCATTGGCACTTCGTCCATGTCTGGGCTCAAGGCAATGTTCTGCCTTGGAGTGGTGGCCTGGGAATCCTCGCGGATAATGTTGGTCAGCGCACTTTCCAGAACATGGACAAGTGGGATGATGTTGTTGATCCCATAGTCATGCCTGCTAACGAAGAGAGTCGCGTCCTCAAAAGGTATCAACAATTGGCAGACTTCCCGCATCATCTGCCAGTGTGTCACTTGGAAGTCGCAGTGTGGCATGAAGCTGCCTGATTGCCCCATGAGGTAGTCTGTTACGGCTGACCGTTGCTCGTACAGGCGGTCCAGCATATGGAGGGCAGAGTTCCATCTTGTTGGGACGTCGCAGATTAGCCGATGTTGGGGCAGACTGCGCTGTCTCTGGATCTTCAGCAGGGTGTTCCTTGCAGCGTACGAGTGGCTGAAGTGTTTGCACATTCTGCGTGACATCCTCATGAGATCTTGTAGTGCAGGAAAAGATCGGAGAAACCTGTGCACTATGAGGTTGATCACGTGTGCCATACAAGGTGTATGACTCAGCCCTCCCCGCTGCACTGCTGAGACAATGTTCCTCCCATTGTCTGCGACGACACTTCCCACCGTTAGTTGACGTGGGGTCAGCCATTCATGTATCTCCTCCCTTATGGTTCGGAGGAGCTCCTGCCCAGTGTGGCTCCGTTCGCCCAGGCTCACCAGATGTAGGACTGCCTGAGAGTGTCGGGCATGACATCGGTGGTAAGACTGGACAGCTGGCAAAGTGGCGGATGGTTTCAAGGTGGTGGAGGCAGTTGTTGTCCTTTCCGCTGCTGGCACCCTAAAGCACCGTGGAGGTGACAGTGGCAAGAATGGGCCAACTTCCAGATGGTCTTCAGGAAGGATGTTGACCCAATGGGCAGTAATGGACATGTACTGCCCTTGCCCATAATTGGAGGACCACACATCAGCACTCAGGTGCACGATCTTGGATACCGATAGTGCTAATGACTCACCAACCTTCTTCTTCACAAAACTATGCAAGGATGGCACAGCTTTGGAAGAGATGTAGTGGCGGCTGGGGACGCGCCATCTGGGGTGTGCACATGCCATTAAATCCCTGAAAGGCTGGGAGTCCACAAGATTGTAGGGCAGGGACTGAAGCACCAGCATCTTGACCAGGTGTCCTGTCAGTTTCTGGGCCATGGGATGGCTGCTTGAATAAACCTGACGTCTTTCCATGGACTCACCCAGGGATTGCTGCCTCATGAGCGGTGTAGATGGTAGTGACACCGTGCTGCTTCTTGCACTTGAGGCTGACGAGCTCTGAGTTGTACTGACAGGATGCTGCACGATGGGATCTGCAGTGGATGGTGCATCCTGACAGGAGGTGGTATTGGGGTCACGGTTCTTCCAGGCCTGTGGGTGTTGCCTTTCCATGTGCTTCCTCATGGATGTTGTGCCGAGATTATCCCCCCTACCACGACTGACCTTATCATTGCACAGCAGGCAAAAGGCAATGTGCCTATCTGTCCCAAGGCGGAAGAACTGCCAGTCGACTGAGGACCGTTGTTTTCCGCCAGCCATGGGGGGTCTTGCTGGCTGTTGACTGCCACTGCTGGCTGAGGGTGCCCTCTCAGGACCCAGGCTTGAAGGTGAAGATCTATCTCTGGTAGCTTGTCTTCTACCGCTCGCTCTTCTGCCTTGTGTCCTTGCAACAGTGTGATGTTGCTGCGTCTGTGGCACCTCCATTTCCTCCCCTGATGATGCTGGGGATACTGCTGCTTCGGGGCGCCACGTCTGATCTGCCGTCTCATTGTCGTCAAATTCAGGACCAGTGCTAATTTCCTCCAGGATATCTGGTGTGGCACTGGATGCACCTCCCTGGCTCTGTTGACTTCCAGGCAACACCTCCTCTGGAGACTCATTACCTTGCACCTGCTGTCTTTGTAGAACTTCCTCCTCCTCCTCCTCATGACTAAAGAGTGGTAGAGAGTCGAAGGGCAGATCAAGGTTTGCCAACGTATCCATGGCAGAAGGTGCCCCACAGGTGATGGCCATTGTAATGACAGGGGACGGGGCAGAGGACTCTTGCTGACCGTCCCATGTAATGGTGGTGTCCGATGATCCAGCCGTTGCTTGACTCCTGGTTTGGGAGCTTTGGGCACTGGAACTTGAGGATTGGGTAAGCCAATCTGTAAGCCCTGGGTGGGTGGTTCTTACATGACCACTGGCGGTCACGGGTAGCTGCACCCTGCTGCCACGCCTGTTACCCCGGCTGCCACCGGGCCTGGTGCTGCTTGAACTGGGACGCTTTGACATATTTATTTGAGTATGGAAAAAATGAAAATGAGAAAACCAAAAAAATATAAACCTTATATAGGTTACTTCAACTATAACGGCTTTTTTAACTTTTTTTTTTATAACTTTTTTGGTAACTTTTTTTAGAACAGTTTTTTTTTTATATTTTTTTGTTTTTTTTTATATTTTTTTGGAGTTTTTTTGTAACTTTTTTAGTCGCGGCTACACTAGGTTGAACAGCAGAACAGCAACCTGGAGCGTGTACTGATGGTCACGGGACAGGAGCTGGCTCAGTGCTACCTGTACTGACGTTATAGGTTACTTCACCTATAACGTATTATTAACAGCAAAAAATTTTTTAAATTTTTTTTTTTAGAACTTTTTTTTATATATTTTTTTTTTTATATTTTTTTGGTGTTTTTTGTAACTTTTTTTTGTCTCAGGACTCGCAGCTACACTAGGTTGAATGCACCCAGCAGAGCAACAACCTGTACAAATTGTCACGGGACAGGAGCTGGCTCAGTGCTACCTGTACTGACGTTATAGGTTACTTCACCTATAACGTATTATTAACAGCAAAAAATTTTTTAAAATTTTTTTTTTTAGAACTTTTTTTTATATATTTTTTTTTATATTTTTTTGGTGTTTTTTTGTAACTTTTTTTTGTCTCAGGACTCGCAGCTACACTAGGTTGAATGCACCCAGCAGAGCAACAACCTGTACAAATTGTCACGGGACAGGAGCTGGCTCAGTGCTACCTGTACTAACTCAACTGTCCTCCTGACAGCTTTCTCTCACTAACCCTTTCTAATCCTCTCTCTTTCTCTCTATCTCTCCCTGTCTCTGTCTAGCAGATTACCTATCTAGCTATCTTTATTTTTTCTTCTAACTAACGTGGAGCTCCTCTCTGTGTGCTGTCTGCCAACAGAATGACGAGCTTCCGTCGTGCAACAGCACTTAAAGGGCAGTGGGAGTGACGTCACAGCTCTTGCATTTCACAGAAAAACAGGATACAAGGGATTTTATGTGTAATAATCCCTTGTATCCTGGTCTATTCTGTGAAAACGGTACAGTTTTGATGTGCCGTTTTTATTTTAACCAGATTCGTCTTAAAAGTTCTTAAACGAATCTGGTTCGTTACGGTTCTGTTCGCTCGTCCGAACGAACGTTCGGACGAACGAAAATAATAACCCATCTCGGCCATTCTCCTCCCAAAAGGGTGGTTTGACACGAGGGTCACACCAGGATACAAGGGATTGTAGGAGTAATAAATAATCCCTTGTATCCTGGTCTATTCTGTGAAAACGGTACAGTTTTGATGTGCCGTTTTTATTTTAACCAGATTCGTCTTAAAAGTTCTTAAACGAATCTGGTTCGTTACGGTTCTGTTCGCTCGTCCGAACGAACGTTCGGATGAACGAAAATAATAACCCATCTCGGCCATTCTCCTCCCAAAAGGGTGGTTTGACACGAGGGTCACACCAGGATACAAGGGATTGTAGGAGTAATAAATAATCCCTTGTATCCTGGTCTATTCTGTGAAAACGGTACAGTTTTGATGTGCCGTTTTTATTTTAACCAGATTCGTCTTAAAAGTTCTTAAACGAATCTGGTTCGTTACGGTTCTGTTCGCTCGTCCGAACGAACGTTCGTCCGAACGAAAATAATAAGTTATTATTTTCGTTCGTCCGAACGTTCGTTCGGACGAGCGAACAGAACCGTAACGAACCAGATTATTACCCATCTCGGCCATTCTCCTCCCAAAAGGGTGGTTTGACACGAGGGTCACACCAGGATACAAGGGATTGTAGGAGTAATAAATAATCCCTTGTATCCTGGTCTATTCTGTGGAAAAAGTAAACTTTATTTACGAACCTGATTCATACGAACTTGACGAAAGTTCGGTTCGGGGACGAACCGAACGTTCGGTAAAGTTCGTAACGAATCTGGTTCGTTACGGTTCGGTTCGCTCATCCCTATCCAAAATAATGGCAACACAAACTTTTACAAAATTGACTTCAAAAAGTCTTCTCATAATTCATATCATATTCCTTAGCTGGGGAAGTTTTACCTTTTACTTCATTATTGAATAAAGAGAATACATTGAATATAATTGAATACAACTGTGCAATGCCCTCGCGAACACTCTTCTACTAACATAAGCAGCATTTCTACAGATGTCCATTGGACCTTCCAGTGGGTCTGAGCAGCAGCCAGGGACTTAATTGATCCATTTGCAAAGCAGTGTCACAGTGTTGTGCACATTCCTGCACAACCACCTATGGTAAGCCCCTCGAATTTGTGGGTCCTTTCTTACCCTGGAGATTATGCACTAGAGGAGCACCCCTTCTTCTCTCTTTCATAGATCATACTCCTTTATGGCTCTGAGCTGTCATCATTCTGTGATTAGTAGATTTTTCAGAATGGTCCATCAATGCAACATTTTAATCGATTCTATTTTCCCTTCTTTCTTCTAGATCTAGTTCTACATCTAAATCTGCCACAAACCTTTGTTGGTGTTGATAGTCAAATCTAGATGCTCAATAAATGAGAAGGATGCAATATATATGTTACATATATAAATAATCTGCATAAAAATTTAAATCTCGTATTAATATTTGGATACCGTGCACTCACACTCACTATTCTGCTGGTGCAGTCACTGTGTACATACATTACTTATCCTGTACTGATCCTGAGTTATATCCTGTATTATACTCCAGAGCTGCACTCACTATTCTGCCGGTGCAGTCACTGTGTACATACATTACTTATCCTGTACTGATCCTGAGTTACATCCTGTATTATACTCCAGAGCTGCACTCACTATTCTGCTGGTAAAATCACTGCTTACATTCCTTATCCTATAGTATTCAGAGCTTCATTTATAATTCTTCTAGCTTCAGAGCTGAAATCCGCCAGTTTCTATTTGTTGTTTTTTTTCATTGTAAGCCTGGCACTTGTTTTAGTTATTTTTACTTCACTGTATCTCATTTTCTTCTCCAGATTTAGCATATAGATATATAAATTCAAGAGGAATCCCCACATTTATAATCACACATGGTACAGCAGCTCTCTGCGTGCCTTAAGGTGCACAAAAACATTGTATATATGGATTATCATGCCTTACCTTACTGCCATCCATATGTTCACCGTATACATGTATATATGTATATGAGGTTCTTGTACACATGTTATTTGTGAGCCTATCTGTCCCATCAAGAAAATCTCGTAGATATGGCACACTACACCAAACAGACTCACCTCTACTGTGTGTAGGTTTTCAAAATGTCCTCAGGGTAGGTGGGATCCAGCTATATTTTATCATAAAAAAACAGCCTTGGAGAGACGAAGGAGTGAATGACCAAGATGGAGGTTCTGTCCCACCATACATGTACAGTTCATTACATACTACAGAACACGCCAGCTCCTCCAAAGAATTTGAGATAAACAAACCAAAAGAAGGGTTCTTCAACCATGTAATGTAGATAAGCAAAATCCAGGGCACACTGGCTAAATAGAGTATTCATCTTTCCAAGTCTGCCCTGGATTATGCTTATCAACGTGAGATAAGCATGCAGATGCACACAGTCCAAAAAGCAAACAACCAAAAAGATGAGCAGCATTCTAACGGTGCTGAGACATCTGCAAACTTTGAACTTATGGATTATTATGTGCAGCATTACTGCTATATTGAATATTTCAAGGTCCTTTGTGCAAATTTTGTCTAGGTCTTGGTTTTGCACTCCCCTAATCTATACAAGGCTGTTTTTTTATTTCCAGCATAATCCCTGGAGTCTACCTGCCCTGAGTTTCATTGGATCCTATTCTGGTAGAATTACCCGAATCTCCGCTCAATGTGTATTTATCCTTCATAAATTATCTCATGTTTCCAGTGTAAGATGCTCGTTATACTAAACATGTGAAATACAGAGTCTGCGGCCTGTTATAGTGGACTCATGGAGATGAAATGCAGATTGATCGCTTTTAGTGAATCTGAGAGCTGGATCATTCTTCTACGTGTGTCATCCTGCTCCAGGTTAGCCTACAATAGTCTGCAGTGACACAGAGTCTAAGATATGTCCATGTTACATCCATGTGATGATTTAACCTATTTACCTCCGCAGTTTTATCTCTTATGTGCAGAACGTGCAGATAATAATGCAGCCAATATCACCATATTCTGGCCTTACGTAAAAAAAAAATCACACTTGGAAAAGTCAGTTATTAAGCTCAGAAATACGACCATTTTATACCTTCATGTGTAGAATAATCAGTATCTGGGGATTCCAGGGAGGGCTCTTTGGGCTTTCCTTGTGTACAGATGTAATACATGAATTAAGTCAACTGAGATATAATCTTATAGGAATTGCAGTGTGAAAAAAAAAAAAAAGTTACAGACCTGTGCAACGTCTAAGAGACAGGAAACACAGAACAACACATAATATACCCCATACTGGGCTATGTATACCACAGATTATACCACATACTCTATGTACCTCAAAATACCACAAAATATACCACATACTGCCTACACTGACAAGCACAATGTTTTGAACTTTTCAATTTCTGGCTCCATATGTCACCATTCACTACAGCTTGAGAGTAATATCATTTTATAGACAATCATCTTGGCTATCTCACACATAAATTGGACTATTTAGCATATTATTAGTTATGCAGATTCTTGTCAGGTAACTGCATTGTTACTGTTTTGCTCCTGGTGGTGGAACAATCTTTTTCTTCTTGTATACTACAAATTACAACCTGTCCTCACATTGCCTAATAGCTCAGTGTTTTTAGGTTTATTCCCAAGCGAAAGGTCACTGGTTTGAATCCAGAAGCAGCTATGAAGAAGATTTCCCAATAAAACAGAAACAGCATCATCCAGCTCATCGATATCTTGGCAAAAAAAATTGCCAAAATGCATAATGTGAGCACCATGACAGTTGGAACAATACAAAATTAAGTTGAACAAGTCGTGTCATCTCAAGGTCTATCAGTTCTGGTGCGACAAACACGGCAGTGAAGGTGGCTCATATGCTTCACAATACTGAGATCATAGATATCTGGAATGGTAGCCCGAAAAAAGGTGAAGAATAGAGATGAGCGAGCATACTCGTCCGAGCTTGGTGCTCCTTCAAGTATTAGGGTACTCGTAAGTACTCGCAGCTCGGACGAGTATCTCGCCATGCTCGAGGAAATGGCAACTTCCGCATCGTGCTTTTTTGGCGCCTATAAACACAGCCAATCACAAGCCAGGAGACTCTACGGTACACCCAGCATCACGTGGGGCCCTTACATGTCGATAGCAGGGGTTGGCTGGCCTGATCAGGTGACCCTGGAATATACTAGTGACTGGCCGCGGTGCTCGGCTCAGATGCCGTCTGGATGTCGTTAGGGATAGAGCTGCTGCCTTTCAGGGACAGTGTTAGGGCCTGAATTTAGTTCTCAGTTAGGCAGGAATCACCCACAAAGAACCCAACAGCCCTTCTAAGAGCTAGAAAAATTTTTTTTTTGTCTCCTGGCTTGGCTGGCTGGCACTAGTAGTGCAGCTATCGCCATATATAACCCTGTTTTTTTTTTATTGTTCTATCTCAGTGATACAAATCCATTGCACACAGCAGTGTGGAACCATTCTGTGTGTCACAGTTCAGCACTGACTCACTCCAATCCATATATACTGTCCAGGTGATGCTTTCTGTACATCACACAATACAACCAAGTCATTTGCTACCAATATCATCTACCGCTTGATACAGAAAACTCTCTGTGCGACATTTGTCTGGGTCGCAGACTAAATAGCCACCGTTAACAGGGTGTCAGTCAGTTCTACCATAGTTCCTGCACGTCACGTTCCCAAAAAATAAAATTTAAAAAAAAATATAAAAAAACAAATATAAAAAAAAAAAAAATAGTTTTTCAGTTGTTTTAGCTCAGTGATACAAATCCATTTTACTCAGCTTTGTGTAACCTTTCTGTGTGTCACAGTTCAGTACACTAGCTCCCATCCGTATATACTGTCCAGGTGACACTTTCTGTACGTCACAGAATACAACCAAGTCATTTGCTACCAATATCATCTACAGATTGATCCAGAAAATTCTCTGTGCGACATTTGTCTGGGTTGCAGACTAAATAGCCACCGCTAACAGGGTGTCAGTCAGTTCTACCATAGTTCTTGCACGTCACGTTCCCAAAAAAACAAAATAAAAATAAATTATTTTTTCAGTTGTTTTAGCTCAGTGATACAAACTCCATTTTACTCAGCTGCGTGTAACCTTTCTGTGTGTCACAGTCCTCAGCACACTCGCTCCAATCCGTATATCTGTCC
>ONZH01013470.1:0-159789 GCA_900303285.1 Rhinella marina
GTTTCCCGTAATTATTTAATTTCTCACTTTTGGAGGGAAGAAAACCCCCATTTTGCTTTTCTAGTGAGAGTCTAAAAGCATGACTATCCACTAATCATCTGCTTGATGTCAATGATACGCTTGTCAGTGCATAAGCAAGCAAGCATGCGCATCGTCTGTCTGGCCAGCATGCCTAAGGAGCCTGTTCTTTTTGGCTCCTCCCCACTGAGCCAGTTCTTTATGGCCCCACCCCCACTGAGACAATTGGGTGTCGTGGTCTGTGCTTCCCCCATTCCTCCTACTCCAGTGGCAACTTCTCATCCTCCTCCTCCATTGGAGTTTCTTCTTGTGGGTCCCCAACAGCTACAAGATGGGCATCAATTGCTCCCTTTCTATTATAAGATAAATATGAGGGGTATGAGATCATTCACACCACAGTTGTTCCTACTGACAAATTTTATGACCTCTTTGAAGAGTTTAAGCACGCCACAGGCGTCTCGAATGCCTGACCTCAAAACAAATGCTCTCTGCTATCTTGTTAAACCGCTGTATGGTCTTGGTCACCACGTTGCAGCTTAGTTTCAGGGTGTTGACAATCTTCTTATAGCCTAGGCCATGTTTATGTAGAACAATAATTCTTTTTTCAGATCCTCAGAGAGTTCATATTGAACTTCCAGTAACTAGTATGAGAGATCTTAAAAGCGATAATACCAAATTTAACACACCTGCTCCTCATTCGAACCTGAGACCTTGTGACACTAATGAGTCACATGACACCGGGGAGGGAAAATGTCTAATTGGGCACAATTGAACTCACTTTTGTTACCAGCGGTTTCAGACATTAATGGCTGGGTGTTGAGTTATTTTGAGGGCACACCAAATTTACACTGTTATACAAACTGTACACTGACTACTTTACATTATATATAGTAGTCAGACATCTGTGTTGGCCCATCTTCACACAGTTCAAATTTAATTATTTTTGCTTATAGTTTGAGAAAACAGTATAAATGCAGGGTAGCATTTACATCTCTAAATGAAGTGTGAAAAACTACGCCAAAATCCATGTTGGTGCTTCTCTAACCACTTCAAGTGTTGTTGAGGTGGGTGGGCGGGAGTTAATAATATGTTGACAACTTTTGTTTTACACAATTGATGTTTTTTTTTCTGAACATGCATTTTTTCACAGACAATACATTAGGCATTATGCCCAAATCTGTTAGTGGCTATAACAGTGCATTATTTGCAAAGTCAGTTGTCAATAACAGAGTCTTCAGTGTTTTTGTGGAGGGACATTGTATTACTCCACCTGTCATTAAATTCCAAAAAGCAAACTTGCAAACCGTTCCTTACTTTGTTTGACTGTGTACATTTAGGCCCTAAAATATCAGAGATACAGAACAGTTGCAAATAAGAGACCCAGGTCCAGAAAGTGAGAAGTAGCAGAACCAGCTATCAGGCCAGCAATAGTAGTAGTAGTATTAGTAGGCCGCAGTTGTCTCTACTGGCTTTGGAGAGGCACAACATTATTATTTAGGAGAAAGAGGATGAGATTGTGGATTGGATGGCTCACTCCTCTCAGTCACAGCAGGATGACTTGGTGGTGACTTTAGAATCTGACGCCATGAAGTGGAGTCAGGGGCTGCAGCATTCCTCCTGCTCCTCCTACTGGCAGTCCCAGACAGGGCTTTCAATAGAGTCCTTTCAGTCTTCACTGCCTCTTCCTAGTGGGGCGCCTTCCTTTTTCCTAAGAAGTGGAAAGTGGCACACCCTATGGCAGATAGTCAAGAGTGTTTCCCTATTGACATCTTGTGTGAGAGTAGTCAGCATTTGTATTGCCCTGAGGAAGACTTTTAGGAGAAGGCTACAGACCCCATGCTTAGCTGAGTTGGTGGTAGTAGTAGTGCTACCCATAGCCATGTTATTGGGGTCAGTGACAGTGTCAGTCAAGGAAAATACAGAGAATGGAAGGATAATCAAGGAGCCCACCATGATATCACTCAATCTGATAAAAGCAGCAGGGAGGGTGAAGACTTCAATGATGATTCTGAGTTGGACAGTAGCCAGATGGGAGTGCTGAGGAGGAGGCAACATCAGAGAAGGGTGGTGGTGGCAGCAGCAATAAAGAGCAAAGGTGACTTACCTCCCAAAGAACAGTCAGAGCCACATCTGCTTTGGGATCTAGTGATGCCACTGATACTGCAGGTGCATTAGGCCCATATTGTGCCAGTGCTAAGCCAATCCCAATTGCCTCTAACTCTGCATGAGAATCTCTTTACTGGGAGTTTTTCTCTACACTGCAGGAAGACAAACATAATGCCCTGTGCAAGAAAAATATAAGACCTGAGCACGCAAACACAAACATAGGACTAGGTACCACAGTTCTACTGAACCACACAAAGTGGCATCAAACCATCCCGTGGGCAAGCCAAGATGGCATCCAGCTACCATAATAGGAGTTCCATCCTTCTCCTGGTCTCCCTTGTGGCAGCTAGGTCACATCAACGGGCACGTATGGTGTCTTTAACATTGTTATCATTAGAGATGAGCGAGTAGTGAAATATTCGAAAGTTCGAAATTCGATTCGAATAGACCGCGAAATTCGACTATTCGACCGAATATCAAATCCCATTAAAGTCTATGGGAAAAAAATGCTCGCCACTTGGAAATCTCAATTCGACCACTTGGAGGTCACCAAGTCCGCCCTGAAACCTCAGAAAAGGATGCCAACACTGCTGGAATGCAACTAGGACAGCAGGGGAAGCATGTCTGGGTGCATATAATGCGCCCAAGTCGCACTATTACGCCACTATCACAGCCTCTCAACAATACACTCCAAAGACAATGTAACCTCTCTGTAAAGTGAGACCATACAAGGAAACCTTCTTTCCTCTACATTGCCATGGACCCCAAGCCAAACTAGACAAAAAAGAAGATGAAATTCTGCACCCCTTAAAATCACGTTGCCTATGACAACCACAGATGGCATAGGCAAAGGGGAAAGCAAATAGACCCCACCCCTAATTGTCATTGTGTGTGTGTGTGAGATGTGGTCAGACATGTCTTCTTTAAAATGTAAAAACAACTCAAACACATGCAGAAGCCTTAAAATGCCCAAATTGTTGGCGCTTGAGATGTCAGTGACCCGACCTGGCCCAGTGTCATGTCTAGCAGGTAAAGCAGTGGGGATGTTGAGAGATGCGTAGGACCGCAAAAGGCAGGAAGAGGCCGTGGGCTGGCCAGAGGCTCATGGAGAAGGCAGGCTAGAGCCCGCAGGGCCGCATCTCTTCCCTATAACAGGCCCCCACACAAAGCTCTCCCATCGAGGGCTCTTAGGTCCTTGTTGTGAAAATATTTTAATGAGTGCGCAAAGTTAGCTTGAGGTGAGCCCTCGAAAAAATTATATGGAGGCCCAAGAGGTGAGCCCTTGAAAAAATTAAGTGGAGGCCAAAGAGGTGAGACCTCTTAAAAATTGTATTAAGGCCCAAGAGGGGAGCCATAATAAAAATTGTTTGTAGGCCCAAGAGGTGAGACCTCTTAAAATTGTTTGTAGGCCCAAGAGGTGAGCCATGAGAAAAATTGTTTGTAGGCCCCAAGAGGTGAGACCTCTTAAAATTATGTGGAGGCCCAAGAGGTGAGACCTCTTAAAAATTATGTGGAGGCCCAAGAGGTGAGACCTCGATAAAATTATGTGGAGGCCCAAGAGGTGAGACCTCTTAAAAATTATGTGGCGGCCCAAGAGGTGAGACCTCTTAAAAATTTTGTGGAGGCCCAAGAGGTGAGACCTCGATAAAATTATGTGGAGGCCCAAGAGGTGAGACCTCTTAAAAATTATGTGGAGGCCCAAGAGGTGAGACCTCTTAAAAATTTTGTGGAGGCCCAAGAGGTGAGACCTCTTAAAAATTATGTGGAGGCCCAAGAGGTGAGACCTCGATAAAATTATGTGGAGGCCCAAGAGGTGAGACCTCGATAAAATTATGTGGGGCCCAGAGGTGAGACCTCTTAAAAATTATGTGGAGGCCCAAGGTGAGACCTCTTAAAAATTTGTGGAGGCCCAAGAGGTGAGACCTCTTAAAATTTTGTGGAGGCCCAAGAGGTGAGACCTCTTAAAAATTATGTGGAGGCCCAAGAGGTGAGACCTCTTAAAAATTATGTGGAGGCCCAAGAGGTGAGACCTCTTAAAAATTATGTGGAGGCCCAAGAGGTGAGACCTTAAAATTATGTGGAGGCCCAAGAGGTGAGACCTCGATAAAATTATGTGGAGGCCCAAGAGGTGAGACCTCTTAAAAATTATGTGGAGGCCCAAGAGGTGAGACTTCTTAAAAATTATGTGGCGGCCCAAGAGGTGAGACCTCTTAAAAATTTTGTGGAGGCCCAAGAGGTGAGCCATAAATATATAATTTTTTTTTATTTACGGAGCAATTCTACAGCGGTTAAGGAGGTGGAGGAGGAAATGGCACTTCATACAGATGGCACTTCACTTCTGGCTGCTTTCCACTGTTGGAGAAGCAAAGTCCGGGTCAATCCACTTGCTGTTCATTTTGATTAGCGTCAGCCTGTCGGCACTGTCGGTTGACAGGCGGCTGCGCTTATCGGTTATAATGCCCCCGGCTGCGCTGAACACCCTTTCTGATAGCACGCTGGCGGCAGGGCAGGCAAGCACCTCCAAGGCGTACAGGGACAGTTCCAGCCACGTGTCCAACTTGGCGACCCAGTAAGTGTAGGACGCCGAGGGATCGGGGAGGACAGGGGTACGGTCTGCCAGGTACTCCCGCAACATCCGCCGATACTTGCCCCTCCTGCTGATAGCGGTCCCCGCAGTGATGGAAGTTGCACAAAGGGGTGCCATGAACGTGTCCCACACCTTGGAGAGTGTTCCCCTGGTGGCTGTGGGCCTGATCGATGTTGAGGGACTCTGGGAGACCCTCTCCTCTCTGCCGCCAGCGATGGTGGGTGGGAAAATCTCCATCATGTTCTGCACGAGTTCCCTCTGGTATTCCAGCAATCTATTCATCCTCTCCTCTACCGGAATAAAAGAGGAGACGTTATCTTTATACCGGGGGTCCAGGATTGCGAAGACCCAGTACAGTTTGTTCTCCACTATCCGGACAACACGTGTGTCCCGGGAAAAGCAGCCCAGCATGAAGTCAGCCATGTGTGCCAGACTCTGAATAGGCATGACCTCACTGCCCCCACCAGAAGGATCACTTGCCATTTCCTCCTCTTCCTCTTCTGCCTCCTCTCCGCCCCATCCGCGCTGAACCAATGGGACGCACACAGCCTGACTGCTACCCTCGCCGCCAGCATCCTCCTCCTCTTCCACAGCCACCTCCACGTCGTCCTCCTCCTCCTCATCCTCCTCCTCCTGCAACTGCCACCGTGAAGCAGACAAAAGTGTGGTCTGACTGTGTAGCTCCGTTGCGTCTCCTCCTACCCCGTCTCCTCTGCGTGCAGTGCATTCTCCCTTATTGCGATGAGTGATTCTTTAAGGACGCATAGGAGCGGGATGGTTACGCTCACTATAGCGTCCTCGCTGCTGACCTTCTTGGTGGACTCCTCAAAGATACGCAGTACATCGCATATGTCTGCCATCCATGGCCACTCATGGTTGGCAAACTGAGGGAGCTGAGTTGGAGGCACGCGTGGATTCATAATCTGGTACTCCATCAATGCTCTCTGCTGCTCACACACCCTGGCCAACATGGAATAGGTGGAATTCCAGCGAGTCGGCAGGTCGCACAACAGCCGATGTTCAGGCAAATGGAGGCGTTGCTGGAGTTTTTTTAAGCTAGCAGCAGCTACAGTTGACTTCCGAAAGTGAGCGCACAAGCCGTTATCGCACACGACCATGCCTGGTCCTAGCTGCAGCGGCGACAGCCACATCTCCGTCTGCTGCAATATGGCGTCCCTCACCTCTGGGGCGCTGTGCTTCCTGTCGCCCAAGCTGATGAGCTTAAGCACCGCCTGCTGACGTCTCCCCGCGCCAGTGCTGCAACGCTTCCAGCTAGCAGCTGAGGGCGATGTTAAGGCAGAGGAGGAGGAGGAGGAGGAGGAGGAGGGGGGTTTATCAGAACCCATGCTGGCAATCTTGGGTGGGGGTGGTAGGTAGGCCGTCTCTGTTTGCGACCCCGACCCCGTCCCCGCTTCCACTACATTCACCCAGTGTGCCGTCAAAGAGATGTATCGTCCCTGGCCGCAAGCGCTTGTCCACGAGTCGGTGGTCAAGTGGACCTTTGCGCTGATTGCGTACCTCAGGGCCCGCCTGATGTTACGCGACACGTGCTGGTGCAGGGCGGGGACGGCACTCCGGGAAAAGTAGTGGCGGCTGGGGACGGAATAGCGAGGTGCGGCAGCCGCCATCAGGTCGCGGAAGGGCCTGCGTCTCCACAAGCCTAAACGGCAACATCTCCAGGGCCAGCAGTTTGGAGATGTGGCAGTTAAGGCTTGGGCTTGGGGGTGACTCGAGGCGTACTTCCGCCTGCGGTCGAACGCCTGCGAGATGGACAGTTGTTGGGACGAGGAGTGTGAAGGTGCAGGCGAAGAGGCGGGGGAAGGGGAGGCTGAAGGAGAAGGCCCCAAAGTAGCCGAGGCAGAGGCAGATGTGGAGGTGTCCTGGCTGGAGGTCTGGACCGCAGTAGCAGCACACAACAAAGGGGAAGAGGCAGTGGCAGCAAGACCGGGCGCAGGTTGTATTGCGTTTGCTCTCTCCCACTCAGCCCAGTGCTTGACTTCCAAGTGACGCCGCATGCCTGAGGTGGTCAGATTGCTCTTCTCAGAGCCCCTACTCAGTTTTGAGTGGCAGAGTGTGCAAACCGCGCTCAGTTTGTCATCCGCACAAACATTAAAAATCTCCCACACCACAGAAGTACGAGGCCTCGATGGGGGAGCTTCGCGCGCGATGCCCGCTGCCGGGAAACAGCTTCGGGCCTGCTGGCTGTGGCCTCACTTCTCTGTCTGGACTGTCCTCTGCCTGTGGACATCCCTCTGCCTGTGGACATCCTTCTGCCTCTGGACATCCCTCTGCCTCTGGACATCCCTCTGCCTCTTGCTGCCTTTTTCGGTGCTGCGCAGACCACCACCTCTCCACTGCTTTCCCCGCTGGACATCACCCCTGGCCAAGTGGGGTCGGTCATTTCGTCATCCACCACCTCCTCTTCCACTTCCTCACTCTGCTCCTCCTCCTGCCCACTGGACATTCCAACAGCCTCCCTTGATGGCAACTGCGTCTCATCATCATCATCGCTCATGATAACAGATGCTGGTTCAGGGTCCACATCAGCAGGAGATGGCGAAAACTCAAGTGTTTGGGCATCACTACAAACAAATTCCTCTGCTAGCTCCTGGGATTCTTCCGGCACATCTGAAAAAGGACCCGAAAAGAGCTCCTGGGAGGGGTCAATGGTGGGATGACTCTGTTGGCCAGGTGTGGAGGAAGGAGGGTCAGAGTGAGACTGTGTGGATGACTGGCTGGTGGACAACTGTGTGGAAGCGCTATCGGCTATCCATTGCACCACCTGTTCAACCTGCTCAGGCCTCAACAGCGGTGTAACCCGCCCCCTGCTTAACTGTCCCATAAAGGCAGGGATTCTGGATGAGTGGGATCCTGGCTGACCCTCAACAGCACGCATTGTATCCCCACTGGCTTTAACAAGGCCACCAACAGCATTTCCGCGCCCCCGTCCTCGTCCACGTCCGATTCCGCTAGCCCCCCTCCGCATTTTATTTTTTTTTGTTACAATATTTTGCCTTCACAGCCGTGTACAAACAGATCAGACGGTGTGTATGAACACTACGTATATACAATTATTTTGCAAGAGAACGCAAAGTACAGGTGCCAATGAAAAGGCTTTTTTTTAATATATTTCTAGGTACACAGCCGTGTACAAACAGATCAGACGGTGTGTATGAACACTACGTATATACAATTATTTTGCAAGAGAACGCAAAGTACAGGTGCCAATGAAAAGGCTTTTTTTTTAATATATTTCTAGGTACACAGCCGTGTACAAACAGATCAGACGGTGTGTATGAACACTACGTATATACAATTATTTTGCAAGAGAACGCAAAGTACAGGTGCCAATGAAAAGGCTTTTTTTTTTTATATTTCTAGGTACACAGCCGTGTACAAACAGATCAGACGGTGTGTATGAACACTACGTATATACAATTATTTTGCAAGAGAACGCAAAGTACAGGTGCCAATGAAAAGGCTTTTTTTTTTTATATTTCTAGGTACACAGCCGTGTACAAACAGATCAGACGGTGTGTATGAACACTACGTATATACAATTATTTTGCAAGAGAACGCAAAGTACAGGTGCCAATGAAAAGGCTTTTTTTTTTATATATTTCTAGGTACACAGCCATGTACAAACAGATCAGACGGTGTGTATGAACACTACGTATATACAATTATTTTGCAAGAGAACGCAAAGTACAGGTGCCAATGAAAAGGCTTTTTTTTAATATATTTCTAGGTACACAGCCGTGTACAAACAGATCAGACGGTGTGTATGAACACTACGTATAGACAATTATTTTGCAAGAGAACGCAAAGTACAGGTGCCAATGAAAAGGCTTTTTTTTTTTTTATATTTCTAGGTACACAGCCGTGTACAAACAGATCAGACGGTGTGTATGAACACTACGTATATACAATTATTTTGCAAGAGAACGCAAAGTACAGGTGCCAATGAAAAGGCTTTTTTTAAATATATTTCTAGGTACACAGCCGTGTACAAACAGATCAGACGGTGTGTATGAACACTACGTATATACAATTATTTTGCAAGAGAAAGCAAAGTACAGGTGCCAATGAAAAGGCTTTTTTTTTTATATATTTCTAGGTACACAGCCGTGTACAAACAGATCAGACGGTGTGTATGAACACTACGTATATACAATTATTTTGCAAGAGAACGCAAAGTACAGGTGCCAATGAAAAGGCTTTTTTTAATATATTTCTAGGTACACAGCCGTGTACAAACAGATCAGACGGTGTGTATGAACACTACGTATATACAATTATTTTGCAAGAGAACGCAAAGTACAGGTGCCAATGAAAAGGCTTTTTTTAAAAATATTTCTAGGTACACAGCCGTGTACAAACAGATCAGACGGTGTGTATGAACACTACGTATATACAATTATTTTGCAAGAGAACGCAAAGTACAGGTGCCAATGAAAAGGCTTTTTTTTAAATATATTTCTAGGTACACAGCCGTGTACAAACAGATCAGACGGTGTGTATGAACACTACGTATATACAATTATTTTGCAAGAGAACGCAAAGTACAGGTGCCAATGAAAAGGCTTTTTTTTTTTTTTATATATTTCTAGGTACACAGCCGTGTACAAACAGATCAGACGGTGTGTATGAAGACTACGTATATACAATTATTTTGCAAGAGAACGCAAAGTACAGGTGCCAATGAAAAGGCTTTTTTTTTTTTTTATATTTCTAGGTACACAGCCGTGTACTAACAGGTCAGACGGTGGGTATTTACACCTGGTATACAAAAAGGGTATTGCAGGCACACAGAACCCAGAACACTAGAGCCAAATAAACTGTATTTAAAAAAAAAAAATGTACACAGCCGTATACTGCCAGAAGATCAGATGGTGCATATACACACTAGGTATATAACAGGGTTTTGCAGCCAAAAAAAATGCAGAACAGTAGTGCCAAATATAGTTTGGTATGTAGCAGAGCACCTAATACACCACTAATGCCTCTCTCTGTCCCTACTCCAGCAGCTATCCCTGAATACAGCAACCGTTCTCTGCAGAGTGTATATTGTAGTAAAGCTATCACTGTACTGCACTATAGTAGCCCTGATAAGGGCTTTTAATCACGCTCCTGCCTGTCCAACAGCTAAAACCTATCTGTCCCTTCTCCAGCCTCTGTCCCTGACTAAGTTCACGCAGCATATGCGAACGAGCAGGAAGAGCTGAGTTTTTAATATTCGAGGTCACATGGTTTTTCCAGCCAATCCATGTAGACGCTGTTTTCGCGCTGCCAGCGTGCTCCGCGGGCCTTTCATACCCCCCCTGCATGTTGATTGGTGGAAAAAGAGCGCCAGGGAAGGTGGGAGGGGAAACGAATTCTAAGTGCGCCATCGCCGTTATACTCGATTGAAATCGAGTATGCCGAATAGCGTAGTATTCGATCGAATACCGGCTCGATCGAACACTACTCGCTCATCTCTAGTTATCATCCCTTTCTGCTTTGCCCAGTCAGATTCCTCCACCTCCTCCTCTGCTCCATCATCAGCCATCAATAATGGAATAAGTGTCCAGGAAACAACTGTACATGCACAGCAATCAGCTGGTGCAGAAGCTTAATTCCCATTTGGCCAAGTTGCTGGCGTACCATTTAGTAGAGTCTGCAGCCTTTAGGGAGCTGATAGCACACCCTTAATGGCAGATACCTATCTGTCATTATTTCTCCCCAAAAAAAACATCTCGGCTTGTACTCTTATATGGCAAAGAACGCGGGCCGTTCCCTGAGATTCTCTTTGTGTGGTAAGGTTCGTCCCATGGACACCCAGAGCATGTTGCAGAAGCAAGAAGACAGCAACTCAGAAATTAAGCCAGATCCTTTTAACATCCCCCTCCCAATTGTGTATGCCTGGCTCCCACACTAGGTACTTATCTGTCTACTTCACATCCTACTTCATGGTCATTGTTCCATCCTCAACAGCAGCAGGGCACAGTGTTGCTCCCACTCCCCCTTTTTCCTATCATGTTCCAAGTGTTGCCACTCCATGTTATAGCTAATTGGCCTGTAGAAAGTAGCCACACAGGGAAGAGTTGATAAAGTACATCCCACTGTCACCATGTTGACCCGAGCTGGGCAAGGTGGTCAGCGACATTGGGCACAACTTTGTGGCTACCCTGAACCTGGGGGAAATAACACATTTTAGGACTGTTAGGATCTTAGAGTGGCACATTCACATGGTATGCAAATTTAATTTAAATCACAATTACAGTATTACTGTATGTTTCTTTATACAGAATAGAGGAATGCAGGAGAAGTTCAAAATTGGTGTAGTTCCTTGGAAAAAACCTCTTGTGATGGATCCTCTTATATGGTAAGTGACAGTGTAATACAATACAGTGATCCCTCAAGATCCAATACAATGGCCTAAGGATACAATATTTTCAACATACAATGGTCTTTTCTGACCCATCGTAAGTTGAAACCAGACTCAGCACACAATGTCACAGACTCAGATCCAACCAATCAAGGCCAAAATTGGTAAAATAGCGGTATTGGTTGCTAGTTAGCAGCTATGTTTGACTGGTATATGTAAGGACTTTTCTTATCTGTCTTAGTTATCTGCTTATTTATTTCAAATCTTCATTTTCTCTTATCTTGGATGATATTTTGAGGCTTTGGAACCGATTACTCAACGTACAATGGTTTCAACATACAATGGTGGTCCTGGAACCAATTAATATTGTATCTTTAGGGACCACTGTATGTGATAAGGTAAAAAAAATCTTGCAGTACACGTTAAGTAATTTTTGGCAAACCAAAACAATGTTGGCCAAAATCTAGTTTGCAAACCTATAACCTGATATCTTATTTGATTTAATTCCTAGGAGTTATGTATAACTAGATATTTACTTCTTTCTGACAATGACAGAAAGCTCAACCAGTGGATTTCTGCGGTGGGGAAAGATGGTACATTGGATTTCTCAATGTAGAAGAAGTTTCATGCTCCAGAGGCTTGTTGTCTTGTCTGCAAAACTCTATATGGAACTGAGACGTGGAGACATCTGAGCAGTTGCCCTTTTTGCTCTATAATCTAACTATGGTGTAAGGGCTTTGACACTTGCCACCAAATGTAGACTTAATTTTGGAGCTTTTAAAATGTCCCCCGAGAGAAGACATATAGAAATGTCACATATACACACCAGATATATCCCTGGAAATTTATAGGAATAGCTACACTTTAAATGATCTACAATGCATCTGGAAAGTCATCAATCCAATTAACTTTATCACATTTTGTTATATTGGAGCTAGTAATAAGCAAAGGGAGGTTATATCCAAAGTTAGTTAGTTCCAAACTTCGAATTAATACTGTACTTAAATCAGTGTTAAAATGTATGAGCTTAGATGAGCCAAAGTCAGTTATTTGAAAAGTCGGGTGAGACTGTTGAATAACTTTGGTAGTTGATTTATAAAGTGAAAAACCACTTTAAAAGTGGAAACCGAACTCGGCTTTGGTTCTGAGGTACCAGGAGAACACCAACCAAGGTGCATACATGTCTTAAAGATTTAAGAAATGGGATGCCCCCCAGAGCTAAATTTCAAGTGTCATAGCAAAAGTTCTGAATTCTCTTGCCCAGGTGAAATTTATATATTATTTAGTAAACTTGCAAACATTTCTAAAATTTCTAAGTTTTCACTTTTTCAGTAAGAGGGATTGAGTGTAGACTGATGGGGAAAACTCAATTTTTAAAAATATTTTATTTTAGCACAAGACCGCAACATAACGTTGTTAAAATGTTAAAAAAGTGAAAGGGTCTGAAGAATTTACAAATTGCACTGTTTATAGTCCTAAGACACAATGGTGAAGCCCATGACTAATATGTTTGTTAAACTAATAGTTGAGCAGCAGTGAGCTTCACAAATGGAAGCTTACATTAAATATTATGTCATATCAAAAAGATGTCTGTGACATAACAGGTAAACTGTATGATTGTGTTGTTGCACCTCTGTGAGTGTATGCTCCTGATTCTTTTATCTTTCACTTTACAGAACAGCTCTCACCATGAATGTACAGCCACCCCAACAACAAGCAGTAAACAAAGAGGTTGAAGAGACAACCAAAACAAATAACAGAGACACATCTGGAAAAAAAATGATTATTTTTGATAAGTGCTTTCTTTCAAGATTCTTTTTTTAGAAGGGGAGGCAGTTACTGAACTACCCCTTTAATATAAGAAGTTGTTGCAAATAGAAAAAATGTCAGGTACATCTGTACCTGTGAAGTGACATAAATGTTTCTTCCATTTTACATATTCTATTAGGATAGGTTAAACATTAGTTATATTGGTAGCCATTACTATAAATCTATGTATAATAAACACAAGCAATAATGCTTACAGTACATTTTTATTTAAAAAAACATATTTTACAAAATTGATAGACAACCAATCCTCTTGCACCAATGAGCTAGTAAACAGTACCCTATTTACAAATATAGTTTTGAAAAGTCCTTGTTATTACTGTTTCTTGTGAATGAAGCTTCCAAATTTTTGCATGAATCTGCCAAATTTATTTTCATTTGGTTGGACCGTGTTATAAACATTTGAGTTGTAACTTAAGGTTTGTGGTGGTCTTGAATAACTTGGCATAACTCCCTTACTTTTATAGTCTAAAGTGCTGATACCTTGTGTATTAGAAGAGGGTACATTGTTTTCTAACTTACAAAATTGCTCAAAACGACTATAAACCCTTCTGTCATTTGGTCGAGAGATGCTGGAGTCCTCCTGAGGTTTTGAAAAGTCTGGAATTGGTTGTACTATATTCATATCCCTACGTGGCAGTTCTTTGTGCTGTATATCTCTGTGTGAGTGTCTTAGATGCATCTCTCTCTGCATGATATGTGGAATGGTACTATGGTGTATCTCTCTCTGAGATGATGCTCGGTGAATGCCATCCTTTGGATGCCTTAATACTTCTCTCTGCATTGCAGGATTTACAACTCTACTATAGGGATTATTATGGACTTGTGCCCTTGTATCTACAAATTGGATTTGCTCTGTATTAAATCGAGGAGCAGATGCATCACCTGTGTTTTCAAGAAATTTATTTTCAACACTACTAATAGTTGGTGACCGATTAGATTTGTCATCCTCTGAAAAGAGTATGTTCGATCTACTAGATCTTAAAGTAACATTTTCTTTACTTTTATTGAGACTTATTTGTGATGTTGAGAGTGTTTTTTCCTTCCGAGGAGAAGAACCATTTTTGGAATCAGATTTTTTCGGACATAGTTCAGCATCATCTTCAGAGATCAATGTATCAGAACTGCTGCACATTCTATAGAATGCAGGTGTTTTGTTTTTAGATAGATTTTCTTTTTTATCTGGCGCTAGGTTGAGCAGTGATTTCAGTTTCTTTGATCCTTTTTTAAGAAAATTTGGAGAACCTTTATTTTCTTTCTTGCCTGGGGACTCTTTGCTGTCTTCATCCAATGTTTCAGTGGACAAGGATTCCTTAACAGGTTGCACAGTATTACTGCCAATGGGTTGATTTTCATTGCTCATGATTTTTCCTAGTTTTTCAGTATTGTGGACATCTGTCAGACATGCTGAGTTTTCTTGTTGCCTTTTTACAAGTGATGTATAAATATAGTTTGGTGGAATCACATTGTTACTAGAGTCTAAGTTTACCTTACGACTCTCAAAGAGTGGCAAGCTGCGTCTTTTCAAAATGGTGTCATTTGGTTTCCTAATATTATCTGGCTGTTTGTTGGTGGAAAGTGCTGTGTACAGGTAACTTGTTGGTGTTGGATTAGTATTGTAACTTAAACTGTGGTTCATGAGTTGTGAGTTGTGTGGAACCTGCAGACTATGCCTTTTCACTGCATTGTGATGATGAAAAGTCTGTGGTGTATCATAACTTGGAAAATGATTAACTTCTTTCGGCTCTGAAACCCTAACATTTAACGGTGAAGCTTTTGGAGTTTGGCTCCCTTGAGAATCAATAATAGTTGAATTTGAATGAGAAGAGTTTGATGTACTGCTACTGGCTTCTTTCTGTTCTGGCAAAGTTGACTTGTACAGAATTGATGTCCGTAGTCTTGACTGACTGTACAATGAATTATCTATGGAACTATCAGCTATCTCATTACCGTCTCCTCTGTTTAACTCTATTTCACTTGATTCTGGTGGTATATCAGAGTGATCATTTAAGTATGATTCAATTCTCCAATTTCGAAGAAATGACTTGGTAGTGTGCTCCAAAGTGGGCATTCTCTGTTGTACTGACCGCACATGATTGTCCGTTCCATGAAAAGATCTTCGTACACTTGAATTTCTTTCAGAAACATTTGGTGTTAATCTTTGGGACAAACGATTAGCAAAACTTTGAGTTGTAGATCCATTATAATTACTTGAGTACCCACCCCTGGATAATGACCCTATGCTACCAACATCAGGATGTCTATTCCAGTGAACAGGTTGATGATTAATTCTACTGTTTGCAGCTCTATTTAGCATTAAATAAGGAGATACATCTGTCTTTTCTCCTGCTGCATAACTATGTCTTTTCCAGTTGTCATTCCGCTCAAACTGCTGGAACTGATTCACTTTATTTTGAACATTGAATCCTCTATATGACAAATTTCTCATATTGTATTTTTCTTCTTCATTGTTAACAAATCTACTTCTTGATTTTAAATATGAAGAATCTAGTATACTCATTTTCTCTGTTCTTCCGAAGAGGCTTCTTTGACTTGAAGCAGAGAGTAAAGAAGATATTGAATTCTGGTATGATCCATTTTCCCATGGAATTTTTTGGTGTTTTCCAGTCACAGATACCTCTGGTCCAAATGCTGCAGGGATAGAGGAACGAGCATAGAGTGTTCGAAATTCTTCATCAAAGCACTCCACTAGTTTTCCAGTGATTACTTGAATCATACTTAAGTGAACTTTTTCATATGACCACATGAAGCTTCAATAAAAGAAATAAATAAAAAATGATTAGCAAAATATTAGGATATAATTCATACATTTACATGTACTTATATTTAGTATCTCCTAAAACGTTTAAACAGCAACTATCAGCAGATTTGTACCTATGAAAATGGGTGACTTGGTGCATTGACAGGGCCAGGCAGTGTGAACGTTGTCTCGTCAATCAAAGTGTAGAGAGTGCAGCAGTTGCAAAGAGACCTGAGCCTCTAGGTGTAACTGCAACACCTCAGTTGCTCCTAGAGGCTCATTTGCATATTTTAAACCATCATTTTTATCAGTAACATGGGCATATATGAACATGGAACCAACATAGATGCCTTCAGCTGCCAAGCGCACATACAACAGGTCAGACAGGTAAAAATCTGTTGACAGATGCCCTTTAACCCAACTATTTGAAATCAATCTTCAATTATTCTTTATTTTTAGAAAATTGAACAGTCTGTGTACATTACTGTATATGGTGATCATTTATCAGATATATATAGGGTCCATTTAGACAGCCGTAGTTCTTTGCGGATCAGCAATTTGCGTATCCGCAAAACACGGATACCGGCCGTGTGCGTTCCGCAATTTGTGGACCGCACATGGCCGCAACCATAATAGAAAATGTATATTCTTGTCCACGATTGCGGACAAGAATAGGACATGTACTATCTTTTCCACAGAGCCGCGGAACGGAACCAATGATGTGGACAGCACACGGTGTGCAGTACTCATCTTTTGCAACCCCATTGAAATGAATGGGTCTGCCCCCGTTCCGCAAAATTGCAGAACGGATACAGACTCATTCATACGGCCGTCTGAATGAGCTATTAGGATTAGGGAATTCTCCAGTAAAAGCTGACACACAAGGACAGGGATTTTAACCCTTGTAGGGGGCTAGAACCTGGGATGTTTCTTTCTTTTAATAATATATTTTGTAAAATATATGTAAAATTTGGGAAGAGGGTGATTCAAACTTTTAATATTTTAATCTTTTTTTAAAACTTTTTTTTACCTTTACAGCAATAACTTTTAACTCTTCTAGGGGGCTAGAACCTGGGATCTTTTGATCCCTTGTCCTATGAACCAAATAGAGATATATTATGGTGAGTAAAATGGTTCAAATTATCTCTTCTGAGCTGTGCTTTGTGCACAGTTTAGCAGGGAGCTTACCATGGCAGCCTGGTAAGTTCAGAAGTGTCCAGGCTGCCTTGGTAACTTATGATTTCACTACAGGGGCTCCGATCGAAAGGCAGAGGGAGCCACATCTCTCTGTCTTTGCTCACAGATGCCATGATCGATGTTGATTACAGCATCTGAGGGGTTAAATGATGAGATGGTTTACCATGGTTTACTGGTATGTCACAGTGGTTGAAGGGGTTAAATGGGTTGTCTCATCATGGACAATGGGGGCATAATGCTAGAATGGAGCCCCGCAAGTTGGTGGCTGGAGGACTCCGGTCCGGCCACCACCAAGCCAGCTCCCGATAGAAATAAATGAGAGTGAAATGTGCATGCGCAGCCTCCGCTCCCATTTATTTCTATGAAGCCGACGGAAATAGCCGAGCCAGCGCTTGGCTATTTTCGCCGGCCCCATAGAAAAAGAAAGGAGGGCAGCTGCGCATGCGCAGTGCGCCCTCCTTCACTTTCGGGGCTCTGTTCTGGATATAGGTGCCTGTGCCAGCAGTGGGACCTGCACCTATAAGACAATGGGGGCTTATCCTAGCGATATGCCTCCATTGTCCAAGATGACACAAACCCTTTAAATTAGTTTTTTGGTCCATTTTACTGATGTCCTATCCTCAGAGCAGACCATCAATATTTGTTGTGACACTACGCACCTCTGCTGATCAGCTATTCTGCAGTAGCTCTGGTCACAAAAGTTGTCTTTTTTTATAGTTATGTCTACGGAGATGTATGAGGGCTCATTTTTTGCGGGACGATCTGTTGTTTTTCTTAATATCATTTTAGGGTGTGGATAACTTTTTGATCACTTTTTATTCACTTTTTTGGGAGGTAAAGTGCTGAAAAAAACTGTGAATCATGCTTGTGAAGCACACTTTGGGGTTTCCAGCCTCTCACATTTGACCACAGGATCTGAGGGGTTACATGTCCATGATCGGCATTACCGACTTTAGCCATGGGTGTTTGCAGAAGGAAAAGCAGACACCTGGTAGCTATGGCACTTTTTCCATTTCAAAGCGGGGGTTATCTTTAAAGACATCTGCCGTACATGTACAACAAATTTCATGAAGGGGTTAACTATCTCTGTGTCTGTAATGACAAGCTCTATAAAAATTTCACATGATCTACCCTCTTAGAGAAACGCTATATAAAAACTGTGCCAAAACAGTTTTATTTTGGTCACCTTGCCTCACAAAAAGTGTAAAAAAAATGCCTCTCAGAATATGGCATTGCAAAAACATGATTATGTTTTCAAAAATGCTTTTATTGTGTAAAACTGAACAAAAATAAAAAAAATAAATTGCTGCTCTATAAAATATCACATAATCTTCCTCCCCAGGTGAACGTTGTAAAAAAATAATAATTCAAAAACGGTGTCAAAACTGCCATTTGTTTTGTCACTTTGCCTCAAAAAAGTGTAATATCAAGTGATCAAAAAGTACTATATACTACAAATACTACATATACTACATATCACCACATCCTACAAAAATGAGCCCCCACAAAATATGTCTCTGAGAAAATGGTGCTGCAAAAATATGATTTTGTTTACAAAAATGCTTTATGTAAAAGTGGTAAAATATAAAAAAAACTTGGTAAAATTAGTTTCCTCCTAGCAGTGTTGCCTGTGATGTCACCAGCACTAATGGGCGGTCTTTATCACTGCCCCGGGCAGTTTTACAGGCTAGGTGTCACCATTTAATTAGTGCCGGTGACATCACAGGGCATACTGCTATGAAGAAACCTCCGTCTAGCATACTAGACAGCACAGGGGAAGTGAGAGCATCAGAGCACTCAGAGGGGCTAGAGGGGTAAAGAAGGAGTTATGTCCGGGTGCAGAGTGAAAAGTGGCTCGGTGCTAAAGGGATTAAAGGTCTATCTTCAAGATACTCCATTAATATAAAAGAACTGGAAATCCACTTTAAAATATACAGCATACTTGGATTTATTTCAAGCCTGGAAAACCTATTTAATAATTCCAATACAAAAGAGAAAAAAAGTGTTAATCAAGTTCATCACTGTATAATTGTTTTATTAAGGTTAATCAAGCAATACTAATTATTTTTCACAAAAATGGGTGGACTACAGTACCCAGAAAGATTATCAAAATTAAGGTTATTTACTTTAGAAAAAAGATGACTGAGGGGAGATCTAATAACTATATATAAATACATCAGGTGTCAGTACAGAGATCTCTCCCATGATCTATTTATTCCCAGGACTGTGACTGTGACGAGGGGACATCCTCTGCGTCTGAAGGAAAGAAGGTTTGTACACAAACTTTGAAGGGGATTCTTTACTGTAAGAGCAGTGAGACTATGGAACTCTCTGCCTGAGGAGGTGGTGATGGTAAGTTCACTAAAAGAGTTCAAGAGGGGCCTGGATGTATTTCTGGATGGTAATAATATTACAGGTTATAGTTACTAGAGATGGGTCGTTGATCCAGGGAGTTATTTTGATTGCCTGGTTGGAGTCGGGAAGGAATTTTTCCCCCTAAAGTGGGGAAAATTGGCTTCTACCTCACAGGTTTTTTTTTTACTTCTTCTGGATCAACTTGCAGAATGTCAGGCCAAACTGGAGGGACAGATGTCTTTTTTTGGCCCTATAAACTATGTTACTATGGATGTTAATAATTATATAGTTTAGGACAAAACAATCAGTTCATAAATAAACATTAATTTTTAATTCCTATAATGTATCTGGGAATAGGACTAAGTCACTTGTGAATTTTTAGAGTAAAACTTATTTGACTAGGAAGCAAGTTCCTTTGTGCACAGCATCTGAACAGCGTACAGTAAAGCAACAATATTTCAGTCATTGCTTCAATGCTATGCTGAGCAAACATATTACTGCTTAGAACTCCCAGTCTTCTAGTTAGAAAACTGCAGTGTTCTTCAACACCCTTGTCTTGAGAAAATGAGATATTAGTCTTTGATCATGCTTTGAATTGTAATTAGACCTTACGCAAACATTAAAGTTCTGGTGAAGCAGAGGTCTAAATATTTTATAAATGGGTCAAATAGAAATATGAAAAGAATGCCCCATGATTATATATTTAATTTCTCTGTTAGGTGACACAAAACAACAATTTTCCGATTGGAATCATTTAACAAAAAATGTTCCTTTTATGATGATGATTTTACCTACTTGCTATGGTTCCCACTGGGATTTTGTTAATTCTCTTTAGAACAGTAAGTTAATGTTTCCCGTTCCAATGAGAAGTGGCTAATAACATGCCGATTCTTATTGGCTACCCTGCACTATAGTAGTAACTATTCCAGTCTGTAGTTTATAGAATCTCTGCAGTTTAACTGAGTTCAAGGGCATTAGGTGGACATTCTGGGATGGATTCAAACAACAGGAGGCGCTATACAAAACAGCAATATTTGGCCACAGGAAAAAAATAATAATTTGTTACTGTTTATCCAAATATTCCTTTTTTCTTGTTTTTTTTTGTGATCTAAGAAATTTAAATCTAATATAATTCCTTTAATAATAATAATAATAAGAAGAAAAAGAATAGCAATAATAATAATAATAATAATAATAATAATAATAATAATTATTATTATTATTATTATTATTATTATTATTATTACCACCATCATCATTGATAAGAACAATAAAAAGACTGTAACATGCATTTTACCTGTAAGTTCCATACATGACTCTCTCACAGTCAACTAGTAGAAACTTCTGTTCCATTTTTCCACAGAATTTTACTCCTGACTTAGAAAAATATTCCTGTCCTTTAACTGTTCGTACTCTCATGTTCTGTACCAAAAAAAAATAATATTAAGTATTAAATATAACACAATGTGTTAAGGAATCGCTATGAAGTATATTTCTAGATCAGATATCTCAGTGTGCCTACATCTGACTTGCAAATGTGGGTTCACATCATGTGGCAATGTAGATACTGTACAACATATGACTGTACAAAGATCCATGTTTTGTACAGTATACATATGACATTTCCTTGTAAAAAAAAAAAGCTAGCTGTTTTTGGAGACATATAGCTTATAGCTATGAGGAAGACTGAAATACTGCACTCTAACTGAATTTTGCCCAGGAGGCCTTAGAAATCTTATGACCTAAGAATAAAGCAGAACAAAATCAGAGGGAATTGGCTTAATCTGTGGATAGAAGAAAAGATAAGAATAAGACAATTTGTCAACATTTTGGACATCACTGTAAGAAAGCAAAACAACTATACTGAAAGTGACATTATTTTTCTATTTTCCCACATAAAAATATGCTTGACTTACCTCTATTTCCTGCTCGGCGGCAAACTATATTTATACTCTTACCCTGGCTGTATTTTTCCTTAATCTAAAATGTCTCTAACCTTTGCGTATTTGGTGTTATATTGATATATATTTTTGGACATTAGTTACATCATGTTTTTGTCATTAGAGATATTGATACATGTATACTACAGACTGTTAATTTCTACTAGATACATATCTTCCAACATTTATATTCAGATATAGCCGAGCTAAAATTGACTTTGATAACAAGTCAGTGTTATCTCGTGCCATCTTTTGACAAAAGCCATTGGAATACATTGAAAGAGTTAGTGTCATGGGGAGCCGGCGGCGCGCTTCCCCTGTGCTGCGCCGCCGGACATCCTCCGCTGTGTCAGAGCGAGGACGCGACTAGCGACTAACTAGTGTTCCTTTCTTGTGTTAAAGAATTTACCTGCCAACCTGGTTTTAGGTCTGCCATGGCTACAGGACCACAATCCTGTAATCAATTGGTCGTCAGGTGAATTAGAGAAATGGGGTCTTAACTGTAACGAATTGTAGAAGGAAGTGTTGGCCCTGTAATATATATATATGTATATGCATGCATGCCCCTTTAATCAGGCATGTATGTATATATATTTATATATAGGTATATATGACCCCACACTGGGGTCTCTGGCCCCATATACGATTTGGGCCTCAGATGGCCCCACAGTCCCCTTCATGTGCCCCCATTGGTGCCCAATGTGCCTGATACATATAGATGTATGTATATATGCCCCAGATGTATATATATACATCTATATGTATATAACATTCCCCCTGTTGCACATAATGTCCCCTTTGCCTTCTCTAATATCCCCCAAATGTGTATAGATACATGTGCATGATTCCCAGTCATGAACATGTATCTAAGATACATGCATTTGGCCAGGTGCCCCCCCCCCATAGCCCCCAGCAGATGGACAATCGCCCCTCTGCTGGGGACAGATGGAGACCTGATGACTGGTCCAGTCTCAGGTACTTCAAAGGGACAGAAGATCGATCGATCTTCTGTCCCTTCTGTTAATTACCTTCAGCGCTGCTGGGGGTAATTAACAAGACAGGGAAACAAAAGGTTTCCCTGTCTCTGTTCTCCTCCCTCCTCCGGCGCTGTAATTACAGCACCGGAGATACGAGGGTGAGTCACAGACAGGAGGATCAAAGAGATCCTCCGTCTGTGAATTCCTGTGCGCTCGGGCCCGGCGCGCTGACGTCATATCGGCGCGCCGGACCACGTGCGCACAGGGCTGCCGGCGTGCGCTCGCAAGCGCGCACACCGGCAGCGCGGGAGCACGGGAGCGCGGACGATCGGGTTTAAAAACCCGATCGCCCAGCGCTCTTCAGTTGAGCCGTGCAGCCCCACCAGCGAGGATCTCCCCCAGAAGGCAACGAGCAAGTAAAGCCAGAATCATCCCCTGGACGACGAGCACCCCCCCTGGAGACGAGCATTATACTCCTAAAGGACTGGCTAAGTACCCCCCCTGAACCACCAATGATTTAACCCCTTTGTCACCTCTGCCCTGTGGACCCCTGAACCCCAGTGTGATATCCCTGCAACCCCTGTTACTGCCCTGTGATACCCTGCCCTGTGGTACCCTTGACCCCTGTAACCCCCTGGACCCTACCATATCACTACCTCACCCCAGAAATACCGTTAACCCCTTCCCTGCCAATCTTATTGTACTGTAATTTAACCCTTTGTTGCCAGGGACAGTAAAGTGTAGGTGAGGGTGGGTTGCTATATTGTGTATATTGTGAGTGTATGTGTTAGATTTAGTATTGTGGGTGGAATTAATTGTGGGAAGTGTGTAGTGTAGCCAGTGTATAGCTTTGTATTGTAAGGAGATATATATGTATATATATTTATATACGTTGATATAAATATATATAGATATAGTCTTAAATAATTAGACGGTAGACATTGTTTTGTAATAAAGTATTTTATTGTTTAAAATACTGTATACGTGGTCTTTATAGTCGCCGCTATAGCTTAAGCGTGTAGGGAATAGAACAGTGTGGGAAATAAATAGGCGGAGCTAGCGTCAGCCGGTTACGCCTATTTATGTATATTAATTAATAATATTCCACAAAATATTATTAATTAATTAACCCTTTAACACGAATGTTGTAAATCAGTATTGCAGGTTGGAGGTACCACTGAGTCTCTGATCCTGCCAGAGTATATCAGGTACTTTTCTGACGTATTCTCCATGTCTGAGACTGATTTTCTTCCTCCTCACCGGCAGTATGATTGTACTATTGACATCATTGAGGGATCCAAATATCCCAAAGGTCGTATCTATAATCTCTCAACCCCAGAGCATCAGTCCATGAGGGAATACCTTAGAGAGAGTCTGGCCAAGGGTCATATCCGGCCTTCGTTTCTCCTATGGGGGCTTGGTTCTTCTTTGTCAGTAAGAAGGATGGAGGTTTGAGACCTTGCATAGATTATAGGGAACTAAAGAAGATCACGGTTAAGAACAGGTATCTGTTACCTCTTATTCCAGACTTGCTGAACCAGGTCCAAGGAGCCTGCTGGTTTTCTAAGCTGGATTTAAAAGGGGCCTATAATCTGATCAGAATCAAGGAGGGGGATGAGTGGAAGACAGCCTTCAATACCCCAGAGGGTCACTATGAATATTTAGTGATGCCTTTCGGGCTAAGCAATGCACCCGCTGTCTTCCAAAATTTCGTGAATGACATCTTCAGGCCTTTCATTGGGAGGTTTATGATCGTTTACATTGATGATATCCTCATTTTTTCTGCTGACTGGGAGTCTCATGTTTCTCATACTAGGCAGGTGCTGGAAGTGTTACGTGAGAACAAATTATTTGTTAAAGGGGAGAAATGTATTTTTGGTGTCCAGGAGGTGGCTTTTTTAGGATATATCCTTACCCCTTGTTCTTTTAAAATGGACCCAACTAAGGTGCAAGCCACTCTGGATTGGGTGCGTCCTTCTTCCCTAAAGGCGCTCCAACGTTTTCTGGGGTTTGCTAACTTCTACCTTAAATTTATAAATAATTTTTCGGTAGTGGTTAAACCAATTACGGATCTTACTCGCAAAGGAGCTGATCTGGTCAATTGGTCCCCAGTGGCTATAGAGGCGTTTGAGTCTCTCAAGAGGTGTTTCATTAATGCTCCTGTATTAATTCAGCCTGATCAGAATAAGCCCTTTGTGGCTGAGGTGGATGCATCTGAGGATGGTGTAGGGGCAGTACTGTCCCAGGGTTCTTCCACCTAAACTAATCTTAAGCCATGTGCTTTCTTCTCCCGCAAATTCTCTCCTGTTGAGAGGAACTATGAACTTGTCACAAAGTTTTTTAGGCATGTCAGCCTCCTGAGGTTCCTCCTGAGTCCATCCTGCCAGCTGACATCATCTTGGCTGCCACCACGCCTGATTTAACCATTGAAATCTTGGCAGGACAACATCTCGCTCCCGCTGGTAACCCCAATGATAAATTATTTGTGCCGGCTCATTTACGTTTGCGACTTCTGGGTGAGTGCCATAATTCTGTATTGTGTGGACATCCGGGTATCAATGCCACCAAGGAGCTAGTCTCTAGGAGTTATTGGTGGCCATCGATATCCAGGGATGTTCAGGCTTTTGTGAGTGCGTGTAACACTTGTGCCAGGGCCAAGAATTCCAAGACACGGCCTATGGGTGAGTTACATCCGTTACCCATACCTAATAGACCATGGTCCCACCTATCCATGGATTTCATCATGGACCTACTATGTTCTGAGGGTAAAACTGTGATTTTGGTTGTGGTAGACAGATTTAGTAAGATGTGTCATTTTATTCCATTGTGTAAACTACCCTCTGCGAAAGTTTTGGCTTCCGTATTTGTAGATCACATCGTTAGGCTGCATGGCATTCCTGAGAACATCGTATCAGACAGGGGTGTGCAGTTTGTGTCCAGGTTTTGGAAGGCCTTTTGTCAGAAAATTAACATTTCCTTGTCCTTTTCGTCAGCCTTTCATCCTGAGACCAATGGTCAGACTAAGCGTCTTAACCAATCAATTTCTCAGGTGTTATGTTGCCGATAACCAGTATCTATGGTCCAGATACCTGTCTCTAGCTGAGTTCGCCATCAATAACCGAATCAATACATACTCTGGGGTATCGCCGTTCTTCTGTAATATGGGTTTTCATCCACGTTTTGGTTAGTTTTCCTCATCTACTTCTATTGTCCCAGAGGTTAATGTTTTTTCTCAAGAACTGTGCACAGTTTGGGCACAGGTTCAAGCGAACCTGGAAAAAGCCCAAGAGATCCAAAAGGTTAAGGCTGATAGGAGACGTTCGAGGGGAGCTGATTTCAAGGTGGGGGACAAAGTTTGGTTATCCACAAGGAATCTACATATGAAAGTACCATCATTGCGCCTCATTTCATTGGTCCATACGAGATCACCAAGGTGATTAATCCAATGTCTTTTAAGCTGTGTCTACCTGACTCCCTTCGTATTCACAATGTCTTTCACAAGTCATTGTTAAAGTGTTATGTTGCTCCTGTTGGTCCTGAGGAACAGTCTCCGCCTCCGGTTGAGGTGGCAGGACAAAAACGGAACATGAGATTGCTAGGATCATTGACGTGAGGAAGGTGCAGAACTCCTTCCAGTATCTCGTGCATTGGAAGGGGTTCGGTCTAGAGGACAGGTCTTGGGTACCGTTGACCAGGATACATGCTGACACACTCATCAGGAAGTTCCATCTGCAGCATCCTGAAAAGCCGGCTCCCACTGGTAAGGGTCCAGTGGCCCCTCATTTAGGGGGGGTACTGTCATGGGGAGCCGGCGGCGCGCTTCCCCTGTGCTGCGCCGCCGAACATCCTCTGCTGTGTCAGAGCAAGGACGCGACTAGCGTTCTCATCTCCATGGTGACGTTTGCAGGGAGGATCCGGCGCGCTCTGTCATCGCGCGTCCGGCGTCCTCCATGCCCCCTAGAGATGAGCAAGGCGGGGTCTGTGAACACTGGCTGCATTGCCAGCGTTCAATATATTTTGTTATATATATTTATAGCTCTGTATATGGGGTCATGTGGCGCTGACCACATAACATAACCAATTAGGAATTATTTTGAGCGCTGGTCACGTTGGCCAGCGCTCATTATGCAAATCAAGTCATGTGACGCTGGCCACGTCACATGACCTATCTGGTGGGCTATTTAAACTGGCAACCTGTGGTTACAGATTGCCTATGATTAGTCTCTGAAAGCAGTGCTGTGCATTTGACCCTTGTGATTTGACTTGTGTATTTTGGATCTTTGGCTACGGACTTCGGACTTCGCTTTTTGCTCTCTCCTTTGGTTTTTGACATGACTTCTTGGTACGACTTTGGCTTGCTGACTATTCTATTATTGTGTTTGTTCTGTCTGCGTTCGTCTTTCCCCGTGTTCCCCTCCCCCTGCCCTGTGCACTTATTCAGGTTAGGGATTGTCATCCAGTTATGGTTCTGTCGATTAGGGCTTACCCTATAAGCAGGCAGGGACAGTGGTCGGGGTTACAGACAGGTCTCACTATCCCCTCTCCTCCCCCATTGTGACAGTTAGTTACCCTTTTGTGTCATTTTTTACTTAACGTGTTAACCATCATGTTTATCTTGGCTGGATCTGTATTTTTTGGGGGAGGGGCATTGTGTTTGGTGCATATCAAAGCACCATATTAGGTTCATTCATGCACTTGTGTGCTTTTAATTGTTTTTAAAAATGTGATTATTAGGTCACTGAGTACTTTTTTCATAATGTGCCAGGTTAGGCCCCCTGAAATAATGGTCTGAAATCTGGTAAAGTGCATCTTTGAAAGGTTTTTTTTTTCCCCCCGATTTTTTTTTCTCCCGAAAATTGCTATACAAGTATACAATGCGCATTTTACAATCCAGAGGATAGCATTTTAAATCTCAGAGAAAACAAAGAAAACAAAAAAGAATAGCCTGGGACAGGGCATCTCGAGACAGTTCAAGTCTTAGTTGTGAAACTAACAATATAAGTGTACAATGCATGTTTTACAATCCACAGGATAGTGTGGATTGTAATCTTATTGAAAACACCTGAAATAATAGTCCAAAATGTGGGATAGGACACCTCCAGACTATTTAAGTATATTATTTTGTTTGTTTGTTTTGCAAAAAAAGCAATACAAATATACAAAGCGTGTTTTACAATCCAGATGGCAGCATTTTAAATCTCAATGAAAACACCTGAAATACAGGTGTGAAAATCTAGGACAGGGAACCTCTGGACAGTACAAGTACTTTTTGGTGGAAAAAGCAATAGAAGTGTATAGCATATGTTTTATAATCCAGCGGGTAGAATTTTAAATCTTAGTGAAAACACCTGAAAAAGTAGTTCAAAATCTGGGACAGGGCATCTTCATGCAGTTGGAGTGTGGATTACAAAAATGGCAATACAAGTGTACAATGAACAAGAGAAGGACATTTAATTGTGCCTCTCTGTCTTTCAGCTCCAGAAAACAGACTTGCAAACTGTTCCATATTTTGTGTGACTGTGTAAAATTGTCTGGAATACGGAAGGATTCCAAATGAACAACTCAGACCCTGGCCTTGTCCTCCCAGAGCCAGAATGTGGGCAGCAGCACCAGCTTTCCATCCAGAAGCAAAAGTAGTAGTAGTAGGCTGCAGTTCTATTTGGCTTTGGAAAGGTGCAACTTTATCACTGAGGAAAAAGAATGTGAGATTGTGGATTGGATGGCTCACTCCTCCTCTCATTCACAGCAGGATGATGTGAAGGTGACTTCTGAGTCTTTGGAGCCAGGGATCACAGAATTCCTTCTGCTCCTCCTCCTTGCAGCTCCAGAGAAGCCTTTCAGTGCCAACCTCTGTCTTCACTGCCCCTTCCTAGTAGGGTGCTTTACTTTTGCCTAAGAAGTGCCAACAAAACCCCACCACATGCTATGCCAGAGAGTAAAGAGATTCTCCCTGTTGATGACTTGTGTGACAGTAGTTAGCATTTGTACTGCCCTGGGGAGGAGGTTAAGGTGGCTGGGGACCCCATATGTAGCTGTGTTGGTAATAGTGGCATCTGTAGCCAAGGCATTGGCAGGGGGGGTAGCGGCAGTCGGGGAAATTGCAGAGCAGGGGAGGGGTGCCAAGGAGCACATCAAGATGCCTCACAATCTGATAAAAGTGGCAGGGAGAATGAGGACTCCAATGACTATTGTGTGTTGGACAGGACCTGGGAGCCAGATGCAGGTGTCAAAGAAGAGGAGAAATCTGAGGAGAAGGGCAGTGGTAATAAATAAAGGAGGCAATATAGAGCCAAAACCTCCAAAAGAACTGGTAGGGCCAGATCTGTTTATATTGTGGTCACCTCGGAAACTGTTGATGCAGCTAATATTGTGGCCGCAGGCATAAAATGTGTCAGACCTAGCCTAAGCTCAGCTGAGCAACTCCTGTATGATGTTTGTTTCTCCACAAGGCCAGCACAGAAAACCACAGCCATGTGCAAGATCTGTAGGATTAAAATAAGCCATGGCCATTCAAATACAAAGGTAGCAGAGTTCAATTGCAGCACATGAGGCTGCATCACCTGATCCTTTGGGAAAATACAACTGACCAGCATTCATAATCAGAGCAAGTCTGTCCTTCACTTGGTCTTCTTTGTGGCAGCCAGCCTGCATCCCCAAGCAATACAATGTCCTTGTCATCATCATTAGTTTCTTCTTCTCCTACTTCTCCTCATCCTTTTCATCCACTTTATCATGAGACATCCATAATGGAATCTGCGGCAATTTGAAAATTATTATCTAACAGCAATTAGCTGAGTTGCTGGCAGTGCTGTAGATGCCGCAACAGTAGAGTCTGCTGTCTTTAGGGAGCTGAGGGTGTGTGCTCAGCCTCGCTGGAAGATACAGGGCTGGCATTATTTTTCCCAAAAAGCCATCCATGCCATATAATCTCACGTGGCAGAGAACGTGGGCCGCTCCTTGTCATTCTCGCTGTGGGCAAACCTGGAGCAGCTG
The DNA here is from genome assembly GCA_900303285.1 of Rhinella marina. Taxonomy (NCBI): domain Eukaryota; kingdom Metazoa; phylum Chordata; class Amphibia; order Anura; family Bufonidae; genus Rhinella; species Rhinella marina. The sequence goes on from ONZH01013470.1 coordinate 29,129, forward strand.
TTTTGGGGAAGGACGGTAAATTCCTTTCACAGCCCACTTGGTCAATGTTTTTTGTGGAAGTGGTGTCAGCACCCCAGCAAAAAGACCAGGTCCTTTTGACACCTCCTAAATTGTGTCGGCCTGGCTCCCACACCAGGCACTTATCCAACTCCCGCCCCTCCTCCATGAACGTCCACCCATCCCCAACAGCAGCAGAGCACAGTGTTGCTCCCACTCTCCCTCCTTCCTGTCACATGTCTCAAGTCAAGTTTAGTCATGCGGTGTTGGAGCTAATCAGCCTGGGTGAAATTAGCCACACAGGAAGCAGTTTCTAAAGCGCATCAAGCAGCAAACATCCCACTGGCTGTAACCAACTCCAACTGGGCAAGGTGGTCAGTGACAATGGCCATAACATAGTGGCCATGATGAACTTTGGGTAAATGGCACATGCTCCCTGCATGGCGCACATGATTAACCTAGTTATGCAACACTTTTCAAAAAAGTACACTAATTTGAGCAAGGTGCTAGAAATTTCCAGGAGTCTGGCTTCGCATTTCAACCATTCTTACATGGCAAAGAATACCCTCCTGGACTTGCAGGGACAGAACGTCTGTCAGGTGCTGAAGCCCTTTGTAATGGCCATAAAGTTTGTCTGTAGGGAGAAACTGTGGCACAAATGATGTAATCTCCCTCATATTTATCTTAGAACAGCAGGAAGCAATGGCTGAAAAAGAATAGCACAAATTGCTGTCTACCTAGAAACTGTTGGAGACCCACAAGGAGAAACTCCCCTGGAGGAGTAGGAGGTGGATGAGAAGCTGTCACTAGAGGAGAAAGAGTCAGAGGGGGATGATGATGATGGTGACACCAGCCATGACACCAAGTTGTCTCAGTGGGGGGCAGATCTGCAAAGAACTGACTCTTCGGGCACACTGGTCAGAATGTCATACACAGACAGTTGTATTAATCACATCATGATTACTGGATAGCCATGATTTTAGATCCTCTCTATCTGAAAGGGAGGCCAAATTATGTTATTACTAGGACACACTGTGTACGGGCAGACCCCGGCCACCAGCGTATCTGAAAGGGAGGCCATGTTAATTTTATTAACAGTATTACATCCTTTAAATCAGGGATCTCAAACTCATGGCCCTCCAGCTATTACAGAACTACAATTCCCATCATGCCTGGACATTCTTCGGCTACCAGGGCATGCTGGGAGTTGTAGTTTTGCAACATCAGGAGGGCCACGAGTTTGAGATCCCTGCTTTAAATCATGGTATATTTCAAGCCTTGAGCATAACTATTCCTAGTAAGCCAGAATAAAGTTTAGTTTTGTAATGCACTGTATTACGACAGCTCTGGCAACTTTACTTTATGGAGTTTTAACATGTCAGCATACAGATATACTGTTGGCTTTTTTGCACTTAAATTGAACACATAGGGGTCATTTATTAAGCTGAAATACACCTATATTAGGTGTATTTCAGGTGTAGACTGCGGTGCAACAGCTAGTTGTGCCACAATGTGCGACTTTCCTGCACTCACGCCAGGTCTAAAAAAAGTAGATTTGGCGTGGACGGGTAAGGGTTCTGGCCGAGAGGCCCGTTTCATGTACCATTTTCTATGCCTGTTTCAGGCATAGAAAAAGGTCTAAATGTAAGCCAGCAAGAAAGCTGTCTTACATTTAGAACTGGCACAGGATACACCAAAGTTATGTAGAGGCTGGCACCTGTTCATAACTTTGGCGGAACCACCGAAGGCTTAGGATTTAAGACTGGCGTCTAAAACGTCGGTCATAATAAATGTGCTCCATACTGTATGTTTCTTGATTTTGAAAAACACAGTATGTGATACACAGATCTAACAAAGAGTCAATTAATTTAGATTCTATTTTTTTTTTACTTCATTTAAGCTTTATGTTCTACATTATGTAAGAGAACAGCATGTTTTAAATGGTTTACCATTCAATTTGTATTGCTACAGTTTATCCATTCCTGCATGATGTAAAAGTTATATAGCATAAGCAACGTTAGTCACCCTAGAAATAGCTTTACATTGATTTTACATGCATCATATTAAAAATATAAATGAAGCAACATAAATTATGGATTTCTTTACTATTTAGTGCATTTAGTTCTATTAAATACATATGGACCTGAAAATCAGATAAGAAACTGGTTCAAACTGACATTATTTTATGCAGGAATTTTCCGAAAAATGTAAAATAAAAAAGCATACAGAAAAAAAATAATAAGCAGTTTGTGTGCAGCTCAAATCTAATAGTTATAATTCAATACTGTGTTTTCAATTGAATTATTATGTTCAATATTGTATTTGCAAATGAGAACAAATATAAAGAAGTAAAAATACGATCAAATACAGTTAATTTATCAAGAGAGCTAAATAATAACACCAGATAGCTTGCTGGTACTGAAATATAAATATGCATCGATAAAAACACAGATGTTTGCCCAGTCTCAATCTGAGAGTAAGCATTTAAAGTGTATTATGGGGTGTTTATTTAAAAGGGTTTTCCCGGAAAAAAAGTTACTTATTCCTGTTATATACAATAGGTGGACTTTCCCTCAATCTCCTGAGAATCATGTCTCTGTCTCGGGAAGCCAAGATTTTTATCAGTAGTACCTGAGGTTAATTTCCAGGGATTGGTTTTCCCCCTGGGACCCGATGGGCCCTCTCCACCAAAAATAAGGAAGAAAAAAATTATTTCCCAAAAACTGCTAATCAGTGGGAATCCCAGGTGTCGAACCCCCACCATAATGATGACCTATCCTGAGGAAAGGTCTTCAGTATAAAAATCTTGGAAAACCCCTTTTATGTCCTATGCTAAAGATATCCTAAGAACAAGCCATGAATACATGATCAGTGGTGGTTTGACTTTGGGAACCTAATCATTAGAAGAATGATGTTGTAACAGTGATTCCTGCATAAAAATATGTAATGTACTTGATTTTTTTTCTTTTAGACCATAGATAGATAGATAAATAAATTATTTAAAATATTATAGTATGTCACTTACCCTTAGTCTTTGAACTTGTAACCCCTGTTTCTCTGTCATCTTCAAAAAATGTGGAAAATTTGCATCATCAAGAAGTAGATAGACTGGAACTCCTCTAGTTGAGGCCTCCACAAGTTCTCTGAAGATATCAATATCAGTAAACATGTCCATGACAATGGCTATCACCTGTAGAATAACATAAGATCATTTAAATCTCCTATAGGTTAATCAGGTTAATTGATTGCTGTGATTTCTGTATGCACTAAAATAAAGTCCAATAAACTCAGCGCAGGCATTTTTTTGCAAGCGCTCGATTAACCATGAAGTAGTAGCCTTGACTAACTGAAGACTCTACTGTTCTAATATAAATGCAGATTTTGAATGGTTCCATTTTGGAACCTACTTCCTTTTTTGCCCCATTTAACAATTATTATCAGGTATGTCAAAGACTTGATTTGTTCTAAGCTCACAGTTGGTCAGTACATAAAAATTGCTTAATATACTTATCAATGAAATGTTCCTTCTTTGTCCTGTTGTTAATACCTTTGAATCCAAGGCAAAGACTCAGCTTTCATCTTTAGGGACATACTGACCCTTACACATGACATCCACTGACTGCAGGTCACTGTGATGTGTCATCAATAATTAAGCAACATCCTATTTCATCCAATTGCTGACATGGAATGTTGTATCACTATGTGCCAATGTTACTAGAACCAGCAGTCACCATACCCAGCCTTTAGAAAGATTTATTTTGTATGGGCTTCCCCTGTTAGTTTAAACCAGACCAAGTCATTAGAAAATAGCTTAAAGGATATAATAGTATCTATATGATGCAGGTTTAAAGGGATTGCAAGATTTCACAAAGTTACTTTCCTGTCAATGAAAGATCTTTTCTGACTTTTTGGAGGATAGATTGGTCATTATTTATCAAACTTATTTAAAATAAAACATGGCCTTATTGGTTGCCTTTAACAGTGCAGCTTTCATTCCTTTCCAGAGCAGTTTAAGAAATGAAAGCTGAGTACTGAATGGTTATACAGGCAACGGTATGTAGCTTTATAGTTAGTATAAATGAGGCACATTTTTTAAAAAAAAAAGAAGAATAAAATAGAAAATTGTGAAAAATAATGCTATTGACTTGGCAGCAACAAAATTCACCCCGCCAATCCAAATTGTATTTCTGTCTATCTGACCATCCCCAGATGGGGGGTTGGTAAAACATGTGTTGTGTGTGTGTGTGTGTGTGTGTGTCAGGTGAACTCTCCTTTTATACTTATGATGTAGAGGTTCAGAGTTGTGAATTATTAGTGGTTATCTTAGGCACTGGCATGTTTACTGTATTGTTGGATCTGTATGATGTTATATGTATATTTCTGATGCAGGCTCTCCCTTTTATTTTATTTTTTATCTCTATCAATTCTTGGTGTTACTTTTTTAATATGGTAATCTAATAAAGATGGTGTTTTGTCACAAGCCAGGTAGGGGACAAAGTTGAACTTTTTCGCCTATGTTTGTTGGAAAACTAACACTGCACATCATCCCCAATGTGAAACATGGTGGTGGCATGCTGTGGTGATGCTTTTCTTTAGCAGGGACAAGGAAGCTGGTCAGAGTTGATAGGAAGATGGATGGAGCTAAATACAGGCCAATCCTGCGGGAAAACATGGTAGAGGCTGTCCAGCAGGACAACAACTCTACACACACAGCCAGAGCTACAGTGGAATGGTTTAGATCAAAGCATATTCATGTATTAGAATGACTTAAAAACAAACCTAAAACCCATTGAGAATCTATGGCAAGACTTGAATATTGCTGTTCACAGACACTTTCCATCCAAAATGACTGAACTTGAGCGATTTTGCAAAGAAGAATGGGTAATTATTTCAACCTATAGATGTGCAAAGCTGCTAGAGACAGCCCAAAAGACTTGCAACTGTCATTGCAGTGAAAGGTGGTCCTACAAACAATTAATTCAGGACAGGCTGAATACAAATGCACACCACACTTTCCAGACTTTTAGTTATTAAAAATATTGAACACCATGTATCATGTTCTTTTCACTTCACACATACTGTACTTGCTACTTTGTGTTGGTCTGTTGCATAAAATCCCAATAAAATACATTTAGGTTTGTGGGTGTAAAGTGGAAAAATGTGCAGAAGTTCAAGGGGTATAAATACTTTTTCAAGGCACTGTATATGACCTTCCAGAACCATATTGGTCATACAATATATGACACTAAACACAGTGAAACAGATTATCCATCTTTATTTAATTATATGTGTAAGGAAATACTATGGCCACCATCTGGAATTAGAACCCGCAAAATCAGAAACTGCTGACAGTCAACCTTAACCAATATGGACGCCTAGGTTCTGTATCAAAGCCTGCTGTGAAGCCAGGAGGACTTGGCTGATAGGGACCCAGGTTATGTCTGCGGAGTAAGGTAGCAGAAAACTGGTGCAAGTTCACCAAAAGAAGACCTACCAGAATGGCCAGGATGCAACGAGTAGTAGGCAAGTAGAGCCAGAATCAGGAGAGACTGAGTCTAATCAGCAGACAAATTGTTAAGCCAGATACTAGAAACAATCAACATACCAGGAGGATCAGAAAAAGGCAATACAGCAGACAAACTAACTATTCAATTGGACCTGAATAAAATTTACAAAATTTGGCTTATGTCTACACACTATAGGTATATCTTTCATAAAAACAGACTAGTAAATCCATATAATCATATTTTTATTAAAGAGGTTGTCCGGTCCCAAAATCAAAATTATTTTTCTGTGCTCCTAACACCCCTCACCATCCATACATATGCCCCCAATACCTGTTTTTCATGTCTGAGCTTTCCTTCTCCCCTGGAAGACATCACATTATCCTGGCAGATCCATTTACTTTCTCCCCTTCTTGTTTTGTTGAATATATAACTTTATTGATACACAAGCCTGGCTGCACTACACAGAGATGAGTCACAGGCTGGACACGCCCCCCACACTACTCTGTCTGCAGGAGATACTTCCTCTATAACTACTATGTCCATGTCACTACACCAGGGATCCTTGGCACTCCAGCTGCTGCGGAACTACAAGTTCCAGCATGCTCCATTAATTTCTGTGGGAGTTCAGAGAATGGCAGAGTAGGTATGCCTTCTGGGAGTTGTAGCTTCACAACAGCTGGAGTGCCAGAGGTTGCTGATCCCTTCACTATACCCAGACATGAGTCTACTTCTCAGTGTCTAAATCTCATCACTGACCATCCACAGGTTCTACCCTCACATGTGTATCTAATCCTATCCTGTGTGATACTGTCCGCTGAGCTGTGAGTCTAATCCCATCACTGACCATCCACTGGCCCTTCCCTCACCATCCCAGAGTTTAATAAACAGGTTGAATCTGCAAGTGTATCCAATCACATGTGTATCTAATCCTATCATGTTCGATTTTGCTAAGCCTGATACACAGGCTCTTGTGTGTGATACAGCCTGCTGAGATGTGTATCTAATACCATCTTGTATGACACTGTCTGGTGTCCTGTGTATAGTGCCTTGCAAAAGTATTCAGCCCCCTGGAACTTTTCAACCTTTTGCCACATTTCAGACTTCAAACAAAAAGATATAACATTTTAAATTTTTGGTGAAGAATCAACAAGTGGGTCACAATTGTGAAGTGGAACAAAATTTATTGGATCATTTAAACTTTTTTTGTAATAATAAAACTGAAAAGTTGGGCGTGCAAAAATTTTCAGCCCATTTACTTTCAGTTCAGAAAACTCACTCCAGAAGTTCATTGAGGATCTCTGAATGATCCAATGTTGTCCTAAATGACTGATGAAGATAAATAGAATCCACCTGTGTGTAATCAAGTCTCAGTATAAATGCACCTGCTCTGTTATAGTCTCAGGGTTCTGTTTAAAGCACAGAGAGCATCATGAAGACCAAGAAAACACACCAGGCAGGTCCGTGATAATGTTGTGGAGAAGTTTAAAGCCGGATTTGGATACCAAAAGATTTCCCAAGCTTTAAACATTTCAAGGAGCACTGTGCAAGCGATTATATTGAAATGGAAGGAGAATCAGATCACTGCAAATCTACCAAGACCCGGCCGTCCCTCTAAACTTTCATCTCAAACAAGGAGAAGACTGATCAGAGATGCAGCCAAGAGGCCTATGATCACTCTGGATGAACTGCAGGTGGGAGAGTCTGTCCATAGGACAACAATCAGTCGAACACTTCACAAATCTGGCCTTTATGGAAGAGTGGCAAGAAGAAAGCCATTTCTCAAAGATATCCATAAAAAGTCTCGTTTACAGTTTGCCACAAGCCACCTGGGAGACACACCAAACATGTGGAAGAAGGTGCTCTGGTTAGATGAAACCAAAATCCACCTTTTGTAAACAATGCAAAACGATATGTTTGGTGTAAAAGCAACAGAGCTCATCACCCTGAACACACCATCCCCACTGTCAAACATGGTGGTGGCAGCATCATGGTTTGGGCCTGCTTTTCATCCGTAGGGACAGGGAAGATGGTTAAAATTGATGGGAAGATGGATGGAGCCAAATACAGGACCATTCTGGATGAAAACCTGTTAGAGTCTGCAAAAGACCTGAGACTAGGACGGAGATTTATCTTCCAACAAGACAATGATCCCAAACATAAAGCAAAATCTACAATGGAATGGTTCAAAAATAAATGTATCCAGGTCTTAGAATGGCCAAGTCAAAGTCCAGACCTGAATCCAATTGAGAATATGTGGAAAGAGCTGAAAACTGCTGTTCACAAATCCTCTCCATCCAACCTCAAAGAACTCAAGCTGTTTTGCAAGCAAGAATGGGCAAGAATTTCAGTCTCTAGATGTGCAAGACTGATAGAGACATACCCCAAGCGACCTGCAGCTGTAATCGCAGCAAAAGGTGGTGCAACAAAGTATTAATGCAAGGGGGCCGAATAATTTTGCACGCCCCACTTTTCAGTTTTATTATTATAAAAAAGTTTAAATGATCCAATAAATTTCGTTCCACTTCACAATTGTGACCCACGTGTTGTTGACTCTTCACCAAAAATTATATCTTTTTGTTTGAAGCCTGAAATGTGGCAAAAGGTTGAAAAGTTACAGGGGGTCAAATACTTTCGCAAGGGACTGTATCTAAGCTTATCATGTCAGATATTGTCTACTGTGCCTCTGTATCTAAATCTTTCATGTGCGATACAGTCTACTGTTCCTGTATCAAGGATTCTCATGGATGATCCTGCCTACTAAACTGTGTATCTAATCCTATCCTATGTGACACTGCCTGCTGAAGTGTGTATCTAATCCTATCTCGTATGATACTGCCTGCTGAAGTGTGAATGTAAAGCCTCATGCACACGACTATATACTTTTTGTTGTGGATCCGCTAAATAATGATACCGTATGTCTCTGGTCTTCTTTTTTTTTTCGAGCCATTGACTTCTATGGGTTTGAGGTCTGCATTTTGAGGACCAGAATAGGACATGTTCTACCTTTAGCACACGCGGATGTGAAAAACACATGGACGTTATCCGTGTGCTTTACACATCCGTATGTCATTTCTGCAAAAGGTAGAACATGTCCTATTCTGGTCCTCAAAATGCAGACCTTAAACCCACAGAAGTCAATGGCTCTGAAAAAAATCAGGATCACAGACATGCAGTATGCTTATTTAGCAAATCCTTGCAGACCAGAAAACGGATACAGTGGTGTGCTGAGTCCTAATCCTAAGTTTTTATCTTGGCCTATCATGTGTGGTACACCGTGTGATACGACCATGATCAGCCCGGGGAACACATTCCGTGTGCAGGACGCCCAAGGCCAGCCGCACTCTCCTGACCCGAACTGGCTGTATGACAGTAATGTATGATAAGGCCAATCTCTTATAGGGGGGTAAGTACACAACAACTGCCCCAACAGTCAGATATAGACTGGTTATATCATACATTACTGTCATGCATGCAGTGCAGGTCAGGGAGATCGCAGTCAACCTGGAAAAGGTGGCTGACACAATGACTGGGACATGGATTCCTGGGCTGATCACGGTCATTTGCATGAGTCTTATCACTCATACAGTGATATCCACAGTGCCCCCATAAAAGTGTCATCCACAGATCCCTCATAACAGTGTCATCCACAGATCCTCCATAACAGTGTCATCCACAGATCCTCCATAACAGTGTCATCCACAGATCCCCCATAACAGTGTAATCCACAGATCTCCCATAACAGTGTAATCCACAGATCCTCCATAACAGTGTCATCCACAGATCCTCCATAACAGTGTCATCCACAGATCCCCATAACAGTGACATCCACAGTGCCCCCATAACAGTGACATCCACAGATCCCCCATAACAGTGTCATCCACAGATCCCCCATAACAGTGTCATCCACAGATCTCCCCCATAACAGTATCATCCACACATCCCCCATAACAGTGTCATCCACACATCCCCCATAACAGTGTTATCTATAGATCCCCATAACAGTGTCATCCACAGATCCCCCATAACAGTGTCATCCACAGATCCCCCATAACAGTGTCATCCATAGATCCTACATAACAGTGTCATCCACAGATCCTACATAACAGTGTCATCCACAGATCCTACATAACAGTGACATCCACAGTTCCCCCATAACAATGACATCCACAGATCCCCCATAACAGTGTTATCTACAGATCCCCCATAACAGTGTCATCCACAGATCCCCCATAAAAGTGTCATCCACAGATCCCCCTAACAGTGTCATCCACAGATCCCCATAAAAGTGTCATCCAGAGATCCCCCATAACAGTGTCTTCCAGAGATCCCCCATAACAGTATCATCCACAGATCTCCCATAACAGTGACATCCACAAGCCATAATAACAGTGATATCCAGAGTGCCCCCATAAAGGTGACGTTAATAGGGACTATTTTGTGTCGCATTTTCATTTTTTTAAATATATTATAAAAAAAAAAAATTAACAAATTTGGGGAGACTTGAACCCATAACCAACTTGGAGAGCAACCACTAAGCTATACAGTTCTGCTCTTAAAAGACCCTTATCTTTTTTTGTTTAAAAACCTTAATAGACTGTTTCTGTGTATGATGTACACATATGTACAAATGACATAAACGTGATGCAAATAAAGCTTTTAAGTCATTATTATGTGCTAAAACTTTTTGTAATTACTAAATATAAATATATATTACACACACACATATACATATACATACACAGATAGATAGATAGATAGATAGATAGATAGATAGATAGATAGATAGATAGATAGATAAAAAAAAAGAGGCAGCACTCTCCAGTAAAAAAGTGAAAAAAATGAAAGTCTTTATTTACCCATGTGGGATTGCGACGTTTCGGCCCACACTGAGCCTTTCTCAGCTTGAGAAAGGCTCAGTCTGGGCCGAAACGTCGCAATCCCACATGGGTAAATAAAGACTTTCATTTTTTACACTTTTTTACTGGAGAGTGCTGCCTCTTTTTTCTTTTTTATATGCTGGGACCTTGGTCTGGTCTGTTTGGCATGCACCTCGTTTTTCCTCATTCAGTGCTGCTGAGACTTGTTTTTTGCTTTAGATAGATAGATAGATACTTCTGCAATATATAAACTTCATTCTTAGAGGTTTTTAAACAAAGAATTAGTCAAGCCATCTATAATTGTGCTCCATAGCTCAGTAGGTAGAGTATTGGCTTTTAAAGTCGGCGGTTGAAGGTTCAAACCCCCCTCTAGGAATTCTGTTATATTTATTTATTACTACCCAATATAAAAATAACACACAGGGGTGTCCCCAAGCACTTTCATTGTGTCTACAGACACCTCTATGTTTTTAAATTCATCTTGATAGGCAGTTCATAAACCCAGCCATATGGAGTACAGCAGGGAATCCCAGGCATCGTCACTTTACAAGCAGTGAACTGAGCTGTCTGCTCAGACGCTCAGGTCACTGCAGAGGCCCTGACACTGGCGTAGTGCTATGATAGCACTGAGTGTGCATCAGGAGTACAAACCTCCCCGCCCCCAGGGGATGACGTTCCGTCTACTTCAGCAGCAGAAGGAAGAGAAGAAGACGGGAACTGGCCGGAAGAAGAGAAACCTGGGGAAGTGGAGTCACGTGACCAGAGTCTGGAGCCAGGAAGCAGCAGGGTGGAGAAGGGTGAGTATATGACTGAAGTGCTTCTTTCCACAGGTTAGTTTAAAGGGACATAAAATAGCGTTTGCCGGAGAACCATTTAATGTTTTCTTTGTTTTAATTCCTTAGCAAAGCTGTAATTATACATTCCCTAATTCTGAACAATTTAATTAAATATAAATATCAATAAATTACTGTATAGTATGTACAGATTTTCTTTCTTAGAATCTGATGTTATAGATCCATATAGCCAATTATACATAATTATTTGTCGGCCATATTTATTTATTAGTAAGTCACATTTTATTCATACTTTCTGTGCTTTTAAAATTAAAAGATAACAAATCTATGCTTAAACAGCAACACAATATTGTCTGAAGGAGCATTTTCAAAATGGAACAATATTAATTAAAATGCTAATAAACTTCACAGCTGCAGATTCAACTTGATTTAGGAAATCATATTGTATTTTCATGTTTGTTTTGTGAAAATTAATACCATCACAGCTATTCTAGCAATGAATGAATCTTGTTACATGATAAATATTTGTAATTAGATTTCAAAATTAAGTTTAATTTAATAGCTTGTCGGAAGACAGCATATCCGGCATAGCTGGAAAAGGCTGGAGAACCAGCTATAATGGGACTATATGGGACTCGACGGCATAAGTGTCGGGATTCGGCCAGACAAATTCCTCTGCAAGCAGAGACCTCCCATAATCTAGTTGTCTACCTATGAACCCCCTCCAGCTATATTTTACCTTTTATGTAATGTGAGCCCCAAAGTGAATCAGGGAACTACTGTATAAAGCATGTGATAGTAAACCACTACTGACATGGAAGTAGATTTCAACATATCTCTTAATAATATAAAAATGAGTTTCTGTCTGTCTGTCTGTCTGTCCTCTATGCGCGACCAAACTACTGGACCGATTTTCACCAAATTCGGCACACAGGTACATCAGGTGTCCGGGAAGGTTTTAGACCAGGTCTCATCTCTCTAGGACATACCGTTCCTGAGATATTCCCAAAATAAGATCTCCATTAGCCAACATTACAACTGGGAACTTTGGTTTTAAACTCCAACTGCCATTCTCTGCAAAGGCACACACAGGGAGGGCAGGTTTCCATAACAACCAGGTAATTATCAGCAGCTGCGGATCTCATCCATTTCTATTCACTGACACTGTTAAAGGTATTCCGGTTACCATAAATATAACTTATGTTTTTTTTTATTACTACAGTTCAGTAGTAGTAAAAGATGTTTTCCTCCACTGCTGCCCATTGCGTGGCCTCATAAATAAGCATGGTATTGACCTTTAATTCAGGCCACCCTAAAAGAAGTACTTAAAACCCCCGCCCCAGGTCTCACTAAGTCACACCCCCAACTCTGTCAGGCCACACCCCCTTTCACTCCGCAGCCAACAGAGATTGAAAAAATAAAGGTAAAAATCAACTTCTGTCAGCTGCAGGGATGGGTGGGAGGTTGACTTTCTTTCTGCAACAACACACACAAACATTAAATAAAATAGATTAAATACACCCATGCGAAGCGTCTTGCTAATCCACGCCCCCGACTCTGTAAGGTCATGCCCCCTCCCACTCCGCAGCCAATGGGAATTTAATAAATGAAGGCAAAAATAAACTTCTGTTTGCTGCAGGGGTGGGAGGGTGAATTTCTCTCTGCAACGACACACAAAAATTTTAGATGAAATAGACTGATTATAGACTACAACCGTTCGAAGCCTTTTGCTAAGCCACGCCCCATCTCTGTCAGGCCACGCCCCCTCTCACTCTGCAGCCATTCTGCAATGACACACAGAAACATTAAATGAAATAGATTAAATGCACCTATGCGAAGCGCTTTGCTAAGCCACGCCCCGACTCTGTAAGGCCATGCCCCCTGCCACTTCGCAGCCAACAGGGATTGAAAAAATAAAGGTAAAAATCAACTTCTGTCAGCTGCAGGGATGGGTGGGAGGTTGACTTTCTTTCTGCAATGACACACAGAAACATTAAATGAAATAGATTAAATACACCCATGTGAAGCGTCTTGCTAATCCACGCCCCCGACTCTGTCAGATTACGCCCCCTCCCACTCCGCAGCCAACGGGGATAGAAAAAATAAAGGTAAAAATAAACTTCTGTTTGCTGCAGGGGTGGGAGGGTGAATTTCTCTCTGCAACGACACACAAACATTTTAGATAAAATAGACTAATTATAGACTACAACTGTTCGAATCGTCTTGCTAAGTCACGCCCCCAACTCTGTCAGACCACGCCCCCTCCCACTCTGCAGCCATTCTGCAACGACACACAGAAACATTAAATGAAATAGATTAAATCACCTATGCGAAGCGCTTTGCTAAGCCACACCCCCAACTCTGTCAGGTCATGCCCCCTCCCACTCCGCAGCCAACAGGGATTGAAAGAATGAAGGGAAAAATAAACTTCTGTCAGCTGCAGGGGTGGGAGGGTGAATTTCTCTCTGCAATGACACACAAAATTTTAGATGAAATAGACTAATTTCAGACTACAACCGTTCGAAGCATCTTGATAATCCACACCCCCAACTCTGCCAGGCCCACGCCCCCTCCACTCCGCAGGCAACGGGGATTGAAAAAAATCAGCTGCAGGGTGGGAGGGTGAATTTCTCTCTGCAACGACACACAAAAATCGTAGATGAAATTGACTAATTTTAGACTACGACCATTCAGTACTAATAAAATATGTTTTTTTCCACTGCTACCCATTGCGGGTCCCCATAAATTACCATGTCATCGACCTGTAATTCATGCCACTCTGACCCCCACCCCAGATCTCGCGAAACCACGCTCCGACTCTGTCAGGCCACGCCCCCTCCCACTCCGCAGCCAACGGAGATTGAAAAAATGAAGGTAAAAATCAACTTCTGTCAGCTGCAGGGATGGGTGGGAGGTTGACTTTCTTTCTGCAATGACACACAGAAACATTAAATGAAATAGATTAAATACACCCATGTGAAGCGTCTTGCTAATCCACGCCCCCGACTCTGTCAGATTACGCCCCCTCCCACTCCGCAGCCAACGGGGATAGAAAAAATAAAGGTAAAAATAAACTTCTGTTTGCTGCAGGGGTGGGAGGTGAATTTCTCTCTGCAACGACACACAAACATTTTAGATAAAATAGACTAATTATAGACTACAACTGTTCGAATCGTCTTGCTAAGTCACGCCCCCAACTCTGTCAGACCACGCCCCCTCCCACTCTGCAGCCATTCTGCAACGACACACAGAAACATTAAATGAAATAGATTAAATCACCTATGCGAAGCGCTTTGCTAAGCCACACCCCCAACTCTGTCAGGTCATGCCCCCTCCCACTCCGCAGCCAACAGGGATTGAAAGAATGAAGGGAAAAATAAACTTCTGTCAGCTGCAGGGGTGGGAGGGTGAATTTCTCTCTGCAATGACACACAAAATTTTAGATGAAATAGACTAATTTCAGACTACCAACCGTTCGAAGCATCTTGATAATCCACACCCCCAACTCTGCCAGGCCACGCCCCTTCCACTTCCGCAGGCAACGGGGATTGAAAAAAATTCAGCTGCAGGGGTGGGGAGGCTGAATTTTCTCTCTGCAACGACACACAAAAATCGTAGATGAAAATTGACTAATTTTAGACTACGAACCATTCAGTACTAATAAATATGTTTTTTTCCACTGCTAACCCATTGCGGGTCCCCATAAATTACCATGTCATCGACCTGTAATTCATGCCACTCTGACCCCCCCCCAGATCTCGCGAAACCACGCTCCGACTCTGTCAGGCCACGCCCCCTCCCACTCCGCAGCCAACGGGGATTGAAAAAATGAAGGTAAAAATCAACTTCTGTCAGCTGCAGGGGTGGAGGGAAGTTGATATTTCTTTCTGCAACAACATTACAGAAACATTAAATGAAATAGATTAAATATACCCGTGCAAAGCAATGGTTTCTTCCGCTGTTACCCATGGCGTGTCCTCATAAATTACCATGGCATCGACCTGTAATTCTGGCCACCATCAAAAGAAGGACTTAAAACCCCACCCCAGGTCTTGCAACGTCACGCCCCCGACTCAGTCAGGCTATGACCCCTCCCGCTCCGCAGCCAACGGAGATTGAACAATTGAAGGTAAAAATCAACATCTGTCAGCTGCAGGGATGGGAGGGAGGATGACTTTCTCTCTGCAACGACACACAGAAACATTAAATGAAATAGATTAAATATACCCGCGCAAAGCAATGTTTTCTTCCACTGCTACCCATTGTGTTTCCTCAAATTACCATGGCATTAACCTATAATTCAGGCCACCCTGAAATGAAGGACTTAACCCCCCCCGTGTCCCATTAAACCACACCCCCTCCCACTCCGCAGCCAATAGGGATTGAAAAAATGAAGGTAAAAATCAATTTCTGTCAGCTGCATTGACTTTCTCTCTGCAACGACACACAGAAACATTAAATAAATAGATTAAATATACCCAGGCGAAGCCGGGTCTTTCTGCTAGTACAGTATAAACACTATAATAGTCATTGATCATAACTTTAGATTAAAGGGATTATCCCATGAAAAATATTCTACAGTTTTAAAACCAGCACCTGGTAATTAAAAATTTAGGGCAGCCACTGAGTTATTCAGTAAGATGTATATGTATTGTACCACCTGCTTTTTGTTTGTCTTTTTATTTTTTTGTCCTGCTCACTGAGAAGGCCGCACATGTTCAGTTTCATACTTCGACTGCCTCCTGAGCTGTGATAGGGAGAGAGCTTTCAGCTTGATATAAATCTAGCAGAGCAATGAATTGAATAATATCTGGATTCACGTGAGGTACAGAACTGGTTCTTTGTAAGAAAGAGGTTTTCATGTCTGATTTTAATTTTTTACACTTTTACTGTCAATGTTTTGGTTTATGCCTTAGAATTCTCTTGAATTATAGTGTGAAAGGAAAATGTATACAGCACTTGGCTAAAAAGGACCTTTATTAAATCACTTTGTTTTGGATTTGTGCCTCAACTGTCTATATCCCCATGACCACCACAGTCAATCTCTAGCTATGTTGCTTTTATGTGCATTATTGTTGCAGTGCTAAGGTGGTCAGGAATTTCTGAGGTTTTTATTTAAAATTATTACCGTATTTTTCACTTTATAAGACGCACTTCCCCCCCCCAAAAGTAGGAGGAAAATTGCTGTGCGTCTTTTAAAGCAAATACTAGTGAACGCTTCCAATACAGAAGCGCTCTCTAGTATGTAATAGGTGTAGGGAGCGGGCAAACATACTCACCCTCCTGCGATGCATCTCCGCTCCGGGTCCAGTGGTTCCTTGTCTTCTCCTGCCGGCGCTGCACTGTCCTGACCGCGTACAGCATAAGGACGTAGTGTGCGCACTCTGACCTGACATTGCACGCAGTTAGGTGACAGTGAAGCGCCGGCAGGGGAACACAGAGGACCGACAGACCCGGAGCGGAGCCACGGTGGAGGAGAGGTAAGAGAGTTTTTTTTATTTAATTCTGATAGGGGCACAGTGGGCTGATATGGGGGCACAGTCGGCTGATCTGAGGTATGATGGGGGGCATAGTGGGCTTATCTGAGGTATGATGGGGGCACAGTGGGCTGATCTGAGGTCTGATAGGAGCACAGTGGGCTGATATGGGGGCACAGTGGGCTGATATGAGGTCTGATGGGGCACAGTGGGCTGATATGGGGGCACAGTGGGCTGATATGGGGGCTGAGTGGGCTGATTGGCCGATTTGAGGTCTGATGGGGGCTGAGTGGGCTAATTTCAGGTCTGATGGGGCTGAGTGGGCTGATCTGAGGTCTGATGGGGGCTGAGTGGGCTGATATGGGGGCTGAGTGGACTGATCTGAGGTCTGATGGGGGTCTGAAAGGGCTGATCTGAGGTCTGATGGGGGTCTGATGTGATGTCCTGAAATTTATGGGGGGTCTGATATGAGGTCTGATGAAAAATATTCTTTTCTTATTTTCCTACTCTAAAACTTGGGATGCGTCCTATCATCGGGTACATCTTATAAAGCAAAAAAATATGGTATTTTTTTGTGAGACTTTTGCAATTTTCCCTCAGATAAATTCACGCACAACATTTTAACATTTCTCATACCGCATTACATTAAAATAATTATGATAATAATAATAATAATAATAATAATAAAATATATTCCACCATAGCACATTTTAAAACCATACTTTATCTGCCTAACGTAAAAGAATATTTTTTTTAAATCAGCATGTTATTAGTAATTTCAATCAGGCTTGTTTTATATGTTTTAATCTTCTGATTCAGATAGATAAGTGCAGTTTTTCATCTAGGGAAATAAACTGTTTTCCAAACAGCAGGGATGAAGTGTGAGCTTGTTTGCAGTGTAGTATGTGATTTATCAGCCTGACATTTATGTATTAACATGCAAAACTTTTATATTTTCATGCCTATAATTATACTGTGAGGCATTATAAAAAAAAATCTCCACCCTTTCATTACATTTTGCTTGCCACATATTATTATGACATTGAATAATGCTGTGTAGTGATGTAGTACACATGACAACATTATCTCTCCCTCTAGCTTTCCATTTTTATTTCTTAGCTATTTATATTTATGGCTTCGTTTTCTTAAAATATGAAACCAGTTGAAAGTAGTAAGATTCGGAATGCTAGGATAGGTGCAAATGTCACTCTGACCTCCAAGAAAGAATGTAACAGTTATAGGAAAAGGCTTTAAAAGTCGCAATTCATATCACATCCACTGGGTGGCCACTCATAGACCCAAATAGCAGACATCTTAATACAGGGTTTTTCTCCCTCTAGCTTTCTCCATTTCTTAACTATTTATATTCATTGTATGGTTTCCTACATTTTCTTAGAATATAAAAGCAGCTGAAAGTAGGAAGATTCTGAATGTTAGGATAGGTGCAAACATTACTCTGACCTCCAAGAAAGAACGTAACATAGTTATAGAAAAAGCTTTGACAGGCTGCAATTCACATCACAGCAACTGGGTGGTCACTCATAGACAAATATAACAAATACATCTTGTGATAAGGTATTGAAAAATCATGTTTTTTCTCAAAGCTAGTAATCTTGTACCACACATCTTGTGATACAGTATGTTGAGCCAAAAGCAAAGCAACAAAAAGACATATCTGTACCTCAAATCCTAACAGGGCCCTTAGCCTTACCAATGCCTCATAGCCCTCTGTGAAGTACTGTATCTTGCTCATAACTTCATTCCAAGGAAAACCTAATGCTAGTGCTGAGCAAATCGAGTTTTGGAACATAGACCCAAAGTCAATTTGCTCAAAACTTCATTTGAATGCTGTACGGAGATTGCAATAAAAACTTCAGATATTCCTGCAAAAAAGGAGCCCCTACATAGCTCTGTAGATATAAATGATGCAAAGAAAAAAATCTGTTCTTTTTCGAAGTTTGTATTTTTTTCAATATTAAAACACAAGAGAAATTATATAAATGTGATATAGTTGTCATGGTACTGATCTGGAGAATGAAGGGCACAGGTCAGTTTTACCGCATAGGGAACGCTGTAAATACCACACCCATAAAATTGTGTTTTTTTTTACAATTCCACCCATTTGGAATTTTTTTCCAACGTCACACCATATTGTATGCCATTTTAAATTGTTGCGGTACTTCCGGTATTCAAGGAGTTAAAAGAGCTGTTTAATCCTATGGGCCTTTCACGAACACTGCAAGAGTGGCTAAATATGCAGCGGGAATCATGCTCATCTGATCCCAGCTGCTGAGTTCCAGCTCCTTCATTCCCCTGGCACTGCAGCAGGTCTAAGGTCTCCCATCCATCAATATCCAGTTTGACACATTTGCAGTTGCCACGTGACCCATGTCAGACAAGATGTAGATGCAGGTCTGGTCCCACTTGGGTTGGGAAATTTTCCCAAAAGGCTCCCAGATGTGAATAACCCATTTAAAGGAATAAAAAATTAAATCTGATTGCTTGCTATAAGCAACACCTACCATTCTTTTCTGCATTAGGTTTCATATACAAAGTCTAATAAGAGTAGATCTAGATTTTCTGCTACACCAATACTGTTACATTTTAGTTTAAAGTGTCCCTAGTGTCCCTATTAGAGATGAGCGAGCACTAAAATGCTCGGGTGCTTGTTATTCGAGTCGAACTTTTCCCGATGCTCGGGTGCTCGTTTCGAGTAACGAACCCCATTGAAGTCAATGGGAGACTCGAGCATTTTTGCAGGGGACCAAGGCTCTGCCTAGGGAAGGCTGGGTGAAAACCAGGAAACATCAGAAAATGATGGAAACACCACGGAAATGGACAGGAAACAGCAGGGGCAGCATGCATGGATGCCTCTGAGGCTGCCTAATCCCACCATTACCCCAAATCCTCCTAGTGGGGCATGTGTGGTATTGATTCTTCTCAGTTTAAAATCGTATACGTCCCCTATCTTGGGACCATATATTTCATGGATTTTTCGAACACGGAAAAGGAAAAAGAGCTTGCTCTGGCCAGGGGAGTGTCTTTTCTACTGCAGCTAAGGGGGTGTGTCCATGCTCTGCATATCACAGGTCAGGAGGCAATTAAAAGAAGAACAAAAAAAAATCAGTACAATATCTAATACATCCCCCATCCGGGTAAATTGTTTGGAGAGAGGGCCTGTAGGTGGGCGGCAGGCTGGGGGGAAGGAGGTTGAGCTGGAAGAGCCAGAGGAGTGCCCCATTGGCTAGCATGTGTGGTGGTGACAACAGCCGGATGGAGTTCGAATGATGACGCAGGACCCCAACTTAAAAATTTAGCATCAACCGGTATAGTTGTCAACTATGAGATTGATCAAGTGGGGCATGTGTTGTATGTATTCTTCTCAGTTTAATACCGTATATGGCACCTATCCGGAAAAATAGTTTGGAGAGAGAGAAAGAGAGGAAAAAGACGTATTTTTAAAAGTGACGTTCAGTATAGATCAGTTAAAGAGAAAGAAAGGATTTTATGAAATGGATTTGTATCACTGAGAGCAAAAGAAACTATTTTATTACGTGACGTGCAGTATAGATCACTTGGAGATAAAAAGGGGAATGTGCAGACTTGGGCTGCTATAGTGCAAACCACTATGGTGGTGACAACAGAGTGAGCGAGTGACACTGCGGGAGCAGGCGAACCACATAAACATTTTTTGTGGCCCTGTATGGCGGCGGTGACAACAGAGTGACTGAGTTAGTATGCAGTAGCTGGTGAAGCACCCAAAAATTTAACCTGACACAGCATGTCGGTTACACCACCAATTACTTTGTCCGACTGAGAATGCAGTGAAATGGCTTTTGTTGAGCCTCCAAAAAATGTTTTCTTTTCGGAGTACATAAAGTCTACCCTCAGCCAAATTTTTTTTTTTTTTGAATGTCGGTACTTGCGCCTCCTGAAAAATTGTTTTGGACTGTCTGTTTGATGCTCCTGAAACATTGTTTTACACTGTCTGTAGTTGACACTGCGGAAAAATTGTTTGGAGAGAGGGCCTGTAGGTGGCCCTCCGGAAAAATTGTTTAGAGAGAGGGCATGTAGGTGTAACTCCGGAAAAATTTTTGGAGAGAGGGCCTGTAGGTGGACCTCTGGAAAAATTGTTTAGAGAGAGGGCCTGTAGGTGGACCTCCGGAAAAATTGTTTGGAGAGAGGGCCTGTAGGTGGACCTCTGGAAAAATTGTTTAGAGAGAGGGCCTGTAGGTGGACCTTCGGAAAAATTGTTTGGAGAGAGGGCCTGTAGGTGGACCTCCGGAAAAATTGTTTAGAGAGAGGGCCTGTAGGTGGACCTCCGGAAAAATTGTTTGGAGAGAGGGCCTGTAGGTGGACCTCTGGAAAAATTGTTTAGAGAGAAGGCCTGTAGGTGGACCTCCGGAAAAATTGTTTGGAGAGAGGGCCTGTAGGTGGACCTCCGGAAAAATTGTTTGGAGAGAGGACCTGTAGGTGGACCTCCGGAAAAATTGTTTGGAGAGAGGACCTGTAGGGGGCCCTCCGGAAAAATTGTTTAGAGAGAAGGCCTGTAGGTGGACCTCCAGAAAAATTATTTAGAGAAAGGGCCTGTAGGTGGACCTCCGGAAAAATTGTTTGAAGAGAGGGCCTGTAGGGGGCCCTCCTGAAAAATTGTGGTAAAAGAGTGCAAGTTGGACCTCTAAAAAATGGTGTTTTTTTGGTCAGCGTTAGGCAAAGACGACAAGGAGGAGGAGGAGTAGAGAAGAGGAATCGGCTACATAAGTAATGTAAATCTTTAGCTGCTTTCCCCCGGAGGAGATTTGAATTCCGGTGAAATCCAGGCTTTGTTCATTTTAATAAGCATCAGCCTGTCAACGCTGTCAGTTGACAGGCGTATACGCTTATCGGTGATGATGCCACCAGCTGCACTGAATACCCGCTCTGACAACACGCTAGCGGCAGGGCATGCCAGCACCTTCAAGGCGTGCAGCGCCAGTTCAGGCCACGTGTCCAGCTTTGAAACCCAGTAGTTGTATGGAGCAGAGTGATCGGTCCGGACGTTGGTATGGTCAACTAGGTACTCCCTCACCATCTTTCTGTACAGCTCCCCCCTACTCTGCCTAGACAGGGGACAGGTGACAGTGTCTTGCTGGGGTGACATAAAACTGGCAAAGGCCTTGGAGAGCGTTCCCCTGACAGTGCTGGACAAGCTGCCTGCTCGCCTCCTCTCCCCCGCAACTTGGCCCACAGAACCATGCCCTCTGCCGCTAGCGGCGTCAGATGGGAAGGATTGTTTCAGCTTGTGCACCAGGGCCTGTTGATATTGATTCACTCTCATACTCCTTTCCTCTACAGGGATGAGCCTGACTACCAGTTCTGGTGGAAGTTGACATCTGGCAGTCTACAATCGCTCTGCGCTGCTAGAAAACTCTGGATAACATGTTTAATGTGGAATTCCATCTTGTGGGCACGTCGCAAACAGTCGGTGAGCGAGCAGTTGTAGGCGGCGCTACGCTGCCCTGAGAGTGGCAGCATCTGTGGTCGACTTGCGGAAATGCGCACAGATGCGGCGCACCTTGGTGAGCAAATCAGACAGATTGGGGTATGTCTTGAGGAACCGCTGAACTATTAGATTGAACACATGGGCCAGGCATGGCACATGTGTCATTCTGCCGAGTTGCAGAGCCGCCACCAGGTTATGCCCGTTGTCACACACAACCATGCCTGGCTTGAGGTTCTGCGGTGCCAGCCACAGATCGGTCTGCGCCGTGATGCCCTGTAACAGCTCTTGGGCGGTGTGCCTTTTGTCACCTAAGCTCAGCAGTTTGAGCACCGCCTGCTGGCGCTTACCCACGGCACTGCTGCTGTGCCTAGAGCTACCGACTGAAGGCGCCGTGCCCACAGATGGTAATTTGGAGGAGGAGGTGGAGGAGAAGGGGTCGGAGGAGGAGGCATAGTACGTCTGAGAGACCATGACCGAGGTAGGCCCCGCAATCCTCGGTGTGGGCAGTACATAAGCGGCCCCAGGGTCAGACTCGGTCCCAGCCTCCACCAAGTTAACCCAATGTGCCGTCAGTGATATATAGTGTCTCTTCCCGGCAGCACTTGTCCACGTGTCCGTGGTTAGGTGGACCTTCTCAGAAACAGCGTTGGTCAGGGCACGGATGATGTTCTGTGACACGTGCTGGTATAGGGATGGGAAGGCACATCGGGAAAAATAGTGGCGGCTGGGGACTGAATACCGAGGGGCAGCCACTGCCATGAGATTGCGAAAGGTCTTGGTCTCTACCAGCCTATAGGGTAGCATCTCCAGGCTCAGCAATTTGGAGATGTGGACGTTGAGGGCTTGGGCATGTGGGTGGGTGGAACTGTATTTCCTCTTGCGCTCCAGCGTCTGCTGTAAAGACAGCTGAACGCTGCGCTGGGACACATTGGTGGACGCTGTGGAGGATCGTGGAGACGAAGGTGTGGTTTTCCGGCGGGAGGCGCTTGTGCCGGGGTCCTGGGCAGGGGGTTGACTAGCAGAGGCAGCGAGTGACACAGGGGAAGGAGCAGTGGTGTGACCCGCAGGAGGTGAACGGCCTTGGTTCCATTGAGTGGGGTGTTTAGCACTCATATGCCTGCGCATGCTGGTGAAGGTTAGGCTAGTAGTGGTGGCACCCCTGCTGATCCTTGTTTGGCACAGGTTGCACACCACAGTCCGTCATTCATCCTCAGTTTCATTAAAGAACCTCCAGACTTGCGAACATCTAGGCCTCTCCACGGGAGCTTCACTACGTGAAACAGTTGCTGCTGATGCACCAGCTCTGGCCCTGCTTCTCCCTCTGGCTACACCACTGCCTCTTCCAACCTGTTCTGGTGCAGCACTCGCCTCCGCCTCAGAAGCACTGTCTTCACTCGGCTTATCAACCCAGCTTGGGTCAGTCACCTCGTCATCCTCCGATTCCTCAGTCTGCTCCCCCATCGGACTTCATGCCCTGACAACAACTTCACCACTGTCTGACAACCGTGTCTCCTCATCGTCCGACACATCTTTACACACTTCTTCCACTAACTCAACATTGTCATCATCATCATCACCCACAGACTGCGACAGTTGGAAAACTTGGGCATCGGGAAAGAGGTCAGCAGCAACCTGAGAAGTGGTTTGTGACTCTGGGAAGGGTCCAGAAAACAGTTCCTCAGAGTATGCCGGATCGCATTCCAAATTTTCCTGGGAGGGGGCAGACTGGGGGGAAGGAGGTTGAGGTGGAGGAGCCAGAGGAGTGCTCCCTTGGGTAACGTGGGTGGACTGCGTGGAAGACTGACTGGTGGACAAATTACTTGAAGCATTGTCCACAATCCACTACATCAACTGTTCGCACTGTTGTGGTTTCAACAGTCCTCTACCACGTGTCCCTGTAAGTTGAGACATGAAGCTAGGGAGTGTAGCTCTGCGGCGTTCCCCTGCTCCCTCATCAGCAGGTACTGTCTCACTCTGCCCAGGACCACGGCCTCTGCCCCCTGCAGAAATTGAATGCCCACGCCCACGCCCTCGTCCTCGACCCTTAGCCCTGGGGTTCAACAATTTCTGTATATAAGTGTATTATATGTACAAAAAAAAATGGGCCTGCTGTACTGAAACCTACAAACTTGTTCAATCTGAACAAGAAAATATATAGGTGGATAAGTTAGAGCAATATTACGTATGTTATTACGTACCGTGCAGTATGGAGCAATTACATTGAAACTATTAGATTAGGCAGACTTGGTCTGCTTAAGTGCAACCCAGACAAATGTCGCACAGAGATTTTTGTTATGTAGCTATATCAGTGAGAGCAAAAGACCTTTTTTAATTAAGTGACGTACAGTATAGGTCACCTGGACAGAAAATACGGATTGTGGTTTGTATATAGGTGGATAAGTTAGAGCAAAATTACGTATGTTATTATGTACCGTGCAGTATGGAGCAATTACACTGAAACTATTAGATTAGGTCTGCTTAATTGCCTACAACCCAGACAAATGTCCCACAGAGATTTTTATAATGTAGCTGTCTCAGTGAGAGCAAAAGACCTTTTTTAATGACGTGATGTACAGAATGGGTCACCTGGACATTAAATACAGATTGTGGTGACTGGACAGCTGAACTGTGACACACAAAATGGTTCCACACAGCTGTATGAAATGGATTTGTATCACTGAGATAAAACAACAAAAAAACTATTTTTTTTATATTTTTTTTTATATTTTTTTTTATATATATATATTTTTTAACGTGACGTGCAAAAACTATCAGAGAGCAAACTCAGCCCCTGCTGACTGTGGCTATTTTGACTACAACCCAGACAAATGTCGCACAGAGATTTTTGTAATGTAGCTGTATCAGTGAGAGCAAAAGACCTTTTTTAATGACGTGACGTACAGAATGTGTCACCTGGACAGAAAATACGGATTGTGGTTTGTATATAGGTGGATAAGTTAGAGCAAAATTACGTATGTTATTACGTACCGTGCAGTACAGAGCAAAAACACTGAAACTATTAGATTAGGCAGACTTGGTCTGCTTAATTGCAACCCAAACAAATGTCGCACAGAGATTTTTGTAATGTAGCTGTCTCAGTGAGAGCAAAAGACCGTATTTGATTACGTGACGTACATTATGGGTCACCTGGACAGAAAATACGGATTGTGGTTTGTGGTGAGTGGACAGCTGAACTGTGACACACAGAATGGTTCCACACTGCTGTATGAAATGGATTTGTATCACTGAGTTAAAACAATAAAAAAAGGGTTATATATGGCGATAGCTGCACTACTAGTGCCAGCCAGCCCAGCCAGAAGACAAAAAAAAAATGTCTTGTAGCCCTTAGAAGGGCTGTTGGGTTCTTTTCAGATCACTCCTGCCTAACAGAGAACTAAATCCAGGCCCTAACACTCTCCCTGAAACGCAGCAGCTCTGTCCCTAACGACATCCAGACAGCATCTGAGCCGAGCACCGCGGGCAGTCACTAGTATATTCCAGGGTCACCTGATCAGGCCAGCCAACCCCTGCTATTGACATGTAAGGGCCCCACGTGATGCTGGGTGTACCGCAGAGTCTCCTGGCTTGTGATTGGCTGAGTTTATAGGCGCCAAAAATTAAAAATGCGGAAGATGCCATTTCCTCGAGCATGGCAAGATACTCGTCCGAGCAGCGAGCACTTACGAGTACCGTAATACTCGAACGAGCACCATGCTCGGATGAGCATGCTCGCTCATCTCTAGTCCCTATATTTCAAAACACAAACTTTTAAAATGTTATAGTAACACTGAGCCTCCCATCGATTATTAGAATGAGAAGAAAGAAATCCTCACACAGTGCTGTTTCTCCATGCTGCTCAAGTCAGGCTCAATAGAACGTCTATAAGTCTGTCTATAAATGTCTAGAACAGTAATGGCTTACCTCTAGCACTCCAGCTGTGGTGAAACTAGGACTCCCAGCATACTCCACTCATTTCTGTGGAGTTCTGAGAACAGCCAAGCAAGCGTACATCTTAGGAGTCGTAGTTTTAGCACAGTTGGTGTGCCAGAGGTTAGCCATCACAGGTCTAGAAAGTCTATGAGTCCATCTCCAGCAGAGAGGAGACACAATGCTCTGTATGCAGATCTGTCTCCTGGTTTTAGCGATCAGTGAGGGTGTCAGTCCTCGGACTCCACCAGGGTTGGATTGGCCATAGACCTTACAGGGAAATTTCCCGATGGGCCGATGTCCAGGGGCCACCTCAGCCCTCCTCACAGCCGTCCAGTGGAAGTTTTTGGGGATGTATTTTGTGCTGCTGGCAGTATTTTGTAGTAGACTGTGGTTGTAGACTCTGTTGGGGTGGTATAATGTGCCACAATATGGTATTGATAGCCCTGTCTTCCATCAGTTTGTACCAAAATACAAAACGTGGCCTCTTTTAGTATTTTTTCGAGGGCCAGTTTAAGTTCCCAGTCTGCCCTTGGACTCCACTGATAAAAACCTTTGATACGTATGTCACTATGACATATCAAAAGTTAGTTGTTTTTTTTGTTTTGTTTTTTTAAGTTTAGGTACAATTTAAATGTTTCACAGAGAAAACCTTGCATAATATCTTGATACAAGTAGTTGAATGATTGCCTGATCATATTCTTCCAAATACCACATTTTTTTTTTTTTTTTTTTTTATTGGTTCAAAATAATGAATTTTAAAATTCATTATCTCATCTTTGGGGGAAGGGGTCATCATTTATTTTCTCTTATTCTCCCCTGAAAAATGTCTGAACAGTAGACAATGTTGTATATTTTTTAATTGCTTGGCAAATTGTTTAATTTATTCATTTATTTAAATTTCATCCTGGAGCTAGAACATCCTTAATTGCAAATTGTATCAAATTATTTTACTGTATTTTTAAACTTTCTAGAAATACATGACATGTCAATGTTACATTTTCAAAAACGTAATTTTAATGAGAAGGGTCAAAAATGTATGGATATTACCCTGCACGTTTATTTGAAATTGAGATGAAATAATTTATGGTCAGTAAAAATTCCATGTGGCTTAAATATTGCCAAAATGTATTAAATGAGATATTATAATATGATAAAGATGAACTGATATGTTAAAAACTTCTGAAAGACTAATTTCCATTTTTATACATCAAATCAGGCAGATTAACAATAAAGGAAGAATCTGTTCTAGAGGTAAGCTCAAACCATTTATAATTCTGTATGTTTTGTCCAATTGTGGAAGAGATTAACTTTAAGGCCTTTTATGTCTGAGATCCCTTATTTTAGACAGGAGGAAAACGTCCTCCACAAAGGACTTTTTCCCTGTCAAAAATAATGGATCTCAGACAGAAGTGGCTATAAAAAGGATGCAAAATAAGCACAATGGATGATAAAAATAAAGGATCCATTTGTTTTTCTGTTCTTCTGACAGATCTAACGGTGATGTGAACCTAGCCTTACATGTATGTGTCAGCAGTCTCAGGTAGAACCTGCATTTTATGCTAATTATCAAGCAGCAACTGGACTTTCTGCTGGTTCAGTTTGCAAGTCAAAGTTGAGCCCAACAAGTGGCAAGTAAAATGTGGGCGCTAATCATGGCCGCTAACACACTTGTAATAGAACCCTTTAACAAACTTTTAGATGTAAAAATATGTTAATATAAAATATAGTAATGCAAGACTGATCTAGGATTAGCCAACAAACATGGTCAAAACAGTTATTTGCCTCATGAAGGACTACTTTTCATATAAAGAGAAGTTTTCAAGGATAGGTTGACTTTTTAAGGAGGCACTCCTGCAAACATTTTATTTGACTGTACACTATTATTGAAGAATAATTCAGAGGCCGTTTATTGGTTGTCTGCCATCTTGATTCCTTTGTCCCCTCTGAATTGGTTGCCCTATTACAACCTACATTTCCTGCTATGTCTCTGTATTTGTATGGACAGAGGGGATATAGTCTCCTCACGCTGCACTTGCTCTGTTCTGAGTCCTGTATAATGATAATAAGTGATAGATGAGTAAAACAGAATTCTAGTGTACTTCTATGTGATGCAGCTTCATGCAGCTCTCTTCTTCCTCCTGCTTCTGTTAGGGGTTTACCTGTCAGTCCTAACAAGTAGGAGATAGAGTGGAGCACTTTATATCTACATTTTATATAATAGAAATACACTGGATATTCTGCATAAAACACATAAAGTGCTATTATGGACAGGCAGTTGAGTCAGAGGAATTTTATAACTGTGAAGCTATAGTAATTATTAAAGGGATTATCTCTACTCCTTGTTATTTAGATGAAGCAGAAATGATATCTTCAGTAGCAGCCTATGTATGTAGGAACAATGCAATTGAGCTCAGATTGACAAAGTATAAACTGCTTATTTGTACTTGGTCAATGATCACACTGGCTTGGGCATGGGCATGCTTATTTACTCCACTGCAGTCAACCACATGCTTCAGCTTTCATGTGTCTCTTGTTGATATGTCACCGCTGAAGCTAGTCATTGGCTGCAGTGGAGGAAGTAAATTAGCTGGGGACTGGAAGATGGAGTCAGCGTACAGGACCGGAGCAGCAGGCAGCAGGTAAGTATGAATAGCGGAGGCAGACTGTGGGCATTAATATTACACTGGCAGATTGCCGGCCGGATAATCGCTACTGAGAGGTTGTAGGAATGCTTGTTAATGATGATCTGCAGTGTAATATTGCTGCCAGGCAGTGGCGTACATAGAGAAGTAAGGGCTCCATAGCAAGGATCAAACCAGGCCCCTCACACAGGACAGAAGGGTTTCCGCATAAAACCCTTTCAATAACCCCTGGGCCATTTTTCCACTGCTTCATTTGCTAGAAGTTGTTTCTTTAGAGGGTGGAGTCCTGACCAAGTAGAAGAGGAGATAATCCCAACTAAAACTGGGCCCCCTCTTGCCCTGGGCCCCATAGCAGTCGCATGGTCTGCCTCTATGGTAGTTACGCCCTGCCACCGGGAAAACACTCATTCATTGGGCAAACCAGATTTTTAAGCATGCTTAAAAATCATTGTGTACGTGTGGCAGATCACGCTGTATAATCACGATCTGCTGGTTGCAAACAACTAGTCAGTATGGGAACGAGCGATTGCATTAACAGGCGTTTCTCCCCATACCATGGATGAGATTGCTGCATATAATAGCAGCAGTCTCCTCCATTGACAAGCAGACGATTGTCGGGAAGGAACCCTTCCCTTCCAACAATCGCCTGGATGATCGTTTAATGTAATACTGTGGTTATTAAGAGAATAATAAACCGCTTGGGTACAAAACAGTTTCTGCCTTGAGAACTTCCATTTTTTTGTTTTTTGTTTTTTGTCACCTTTATGATTTTTACTCCACCATAGATGTACTTTTTTACTGAATATGTCTATTTTATTTGATATTTTTTAATTAATATTAAATGTATCATATTTCATTTACTTTATATTTATCGGAAAAAAAACATACTTTTGCAATATTTTTATAGAGTTTTTTTTATTTTATTTTTTTTTTAATGCTAGTACATTAACGTGAATTCTAAAACGCTGTCTTGAGGACGTCACAAACAGTCATAGTCCAATTTGTTTTACTTCCTCATTGCCATGGATAACATTAACAGTTGAATAGAACGAATTAAATTCTGGAGGTTACATATTTCTCTTTTTTCCAACATCCTAGCATGATTCTGAGTGGCAGTTGCACTCCAGTTCCGGATAATCTAGCTTCTGTGCCCATGCAATGACAGCACTGGGAAATATGACATGGTCTATGAACTAACTCCCACCTGTTGTCACATTACAGTATTACATGCCAAGATGTTAAACCATTGATATTGTGGTTCCAACATTTATGTTTAATCACAAAAGAGTAAGTCTGAAAACCTCCAAAGACAATTTTATTGACCTCAGATTTCTCTCTGTTCATCTTCATTTTGACTTGGTTACTGCTCATTACAAGAAGAAGACATACATACACACATCAAATAGACATATTCTTTATGAGCTTGCTTTCATCCTCACCCACTTAATAGACAGTAAAGATGAGTAACTGAAAATTATACAGAACTGCTGTAAAATAGTGCTACTTGAACTATAATGCACGCCTAAAATGTAATGACAGCAAAATGTACTTTAAGGAAGAAAAATGCATTCATAAGGTAAACAGATACATGTGCGAATGATACAGGCAGGTTGCAGGAAAGGCATGCCAGAAGTATATGGTGGATCTCCACATCAGTTCTGTCAGGTAACTGTACCTTTTAGAGTAAAGTCAGTACCGCCATATCTTTTGCCTGGAATTTTGCTTTAATTACATAATAATGTCTAGTTTTACAGTATCTTTCTTTCTTTCTGACCTTTACTGTAACAATCATGGTCAAATCACTAAAGCCACCGCTATAATAAAGCCATACAGCAGATAGAACTCATCTTCAATAACTACAGGCTATCCGTAGTGATAGGTGTCTCTACTGAGTTGTATCTTTAAAGGGGTTGTCCAGGATAGGTCATCAATATCAGATCGGCATGGTTCCGACACCCAGTACCCCCCCGATCAGCTGTAGGAGGAGACAATGCGCTCTGTGTGCATGTGTCCTCTCCCTTCTCTCTTTCTGTTCACTGCTGTCTATGGCAAAGACCATAGACTGCAGCAGCAGATAGGAAGAGAGAAGGGAGAGGGCAGGAGCACACTGCACACGCCGTCTCATCCTACAGCTGATCGGCGGGGGTACTGGGTGTCAGAACCACCCTGATCTAATATTAATTACCTATCCCGAGGAGAGGTCATCAATTGTAAAAGCCTGGATAACCCCTTTAACCTCAGATGTATAATTTATGTTGTAGGGTTGCAGACAATAGTCCTTATTTACTAAACAGTTTATGCCAGGTAATGTCCAAAGAGAAATTATATTTATTATAAAAAATTTGTTGAAAATTTACGGTAAAGGCTCATGCACATGAACGTTTGCGCCCCTTGCCCGCTCTGCAGACCGCCAATGCACTGGCACTGGCCGTGTATCCGTTTAAGGATGCAGACCCACTCACTTGAATGGACCCGCGTTCTGCAAGATTCAGTCCACGCCATGGAAAAAATTGAACATGTTCTATTTTTCACTGTATAGAGGCACAGACCGAAATCCTACAGGTCTCCGTAGTGCTTCCGTGGGCTTTTGCTCCGTGTCTCCACTCCGCACCGCTCTGTATCGATCCATTCAAGTAAATGGGTCCCATCTGTCACTCTTAGTAAATGTAGTCCAGTGTTCAAATTTTAGGTTTCATTATTGTAAACCCCTTGAGAAAGCTGAGAGCGAAACGCGCGTCAGGGTGTGGTGGTGGTCTGACCTGAGGTGGGGACTCAATAATTTGGTCGGTATTATATAGATATTTGCCTATATACTTTGTATTATACTGGATCACATATATATATATATATATATATATATATATATATATATATATATATTTCTTTTTTATACATGTTATTTGATCTGTACTCTTCATAGCCATACTATTAGGCTGTTTGTATAATACTTGTTTATTAACTCTTGAATCTGCACTTTATAGTACCACTCTAAAAATACCTTTTGTACTTGCACTTTATTATGCTTATCCTGCCGTTTGGTCACCACCACTGTGTTGGTGTTTTTAACCGTTTTTAATTTATTTGTGTATGCCAATCATGTCTGCAAAACATGTTTAATAAAAATTTGATTCTATAATCATGATGAATGTGCGATTAGCTTGTTATTTATTGTTGACCTACATATTGGTGTTTCATTACCGTAAATGCTCACCATAACTGCATTCTTTATACTAGAATAAAAGGTACAGTATATAAGGGGTATGGCCAAATCCATAGCACTTTATAGTACCAGTCATTTAGATTTTGCAGTATAAATTGACCAGTGGTGAGCATTTTAAATCTGAAGCTTCTCAATTTATGCGGTGGGGTTCCACTGTGGATTTCACCGTTTGCGATGCAGATGGTAAAATCCAATGCAAATAAGCAGTAAAATCTGCAACAAATCTGCAGCAGAATTTCCTCTGCAACATTGGAAATCTTTACTGAAACTGTAAACATGTATTAGACCTGTGCAGAGCTGTTTATTTGTGCAATATAGTAAGTCATTAATTTAATCAATAAAGTACACATTAAAAGATTGGCCTAAGCCACCATTTTTGTACAATCCTCATGCTGGGTTCTAGGTCCTTGCAGATAGGGTCCACTCCCCCTCTGTACCAGTCTGTTGATAAGTTCATGCTCACTCTACTTTGTTTCATAATATGTGGCTATATCCCCTCTTTAGATGTGCAGCACCTTGGAATTATTGAAGATTTCAAATAAATAATAATCACACTGCATATGGAGCTGTCCCAACTTTTCCATAATATTTAATAGGGGAAAATTGGGACATCCAATGTGCAGAATCCTTTGGTTCTACTGGAGAAGTTGCTATGAATTGTCTATGGCAGTGGCTTATCTCCCTTCCCCATATGCACAGCCAAGCAAGCACATGTATGGACAGGTTCGGAGGAATAGCTGACGGCTTACAGCTATGGAAGGCGCATGAGCGAGCAGTCCAATGGAAAAAAACACATACTAGAGTGTTCGAACAGCACACAGACCCAAACAACATTTATACTGTATTTATTGCATTTAGCTCAACTCCATCTCTTCATATAATTTTGCACTACTTCGCCATAGGCAAAAATACTTGTAATTCTCTTATATATGAAAGAGGGCAGGGTCCTCAATAATGTTTGACTCAGCATGCATTAAACAGGGTGGATGGCTTTTTCGTTTTCGTCCTGTCTTGTACATTTTACTTTCTACAGATTGCATAAGTGAAAATAAATGCTTAACCCCTACATGACCGGACATTATATCGACGCCAATTGAAATAAAAAGTAACCTAAATCACGTTTTAGTTTTCTTTTTCAAGGTCTTATTTTTCCAAGCTTTGTGTACTGAATATAAGAAAAGATGGAAATATACAGTAGATTGCTAAAAAGGGTTATCAAGTAGAACACATGTTTTTAGAAAAGGGGATCCGTGTACAATACTCACTGACATTGGTCCTCCTCCAATGCCGTTCCTATTGTTATTGGGTTCTTATTGTTCTCCACCTAATGGCGCCAGTTGACACAGAAGAAATGACAGGAGATGTTAGCTCAGTCAGAGGACACTGGCTGAGTTGGATCCTACTGCGTTCACCCGCATATGAACAAACCACACATCCATCAAACTGGCTTATCGTTTATTGTTGAATCTATCCTGTATAACTGATGGCGTGATAAAATACAAAAACTCCACAGGTTACCCCATGGGATGCTATAATATTTGTCAAGTTCTCCTTTATAGTGGACTTAGTTAAGGATTAATGCCATTGGTTTTGCATTGCCATTGGTCTCCGAAGAAAACCCAATAATACTCTACTATACAATACTCTAGGTTGCATGATTCTATCAGGGTTGTAAGAGCCACAATAGAAAATTACTGCAATGTGGCTCCCTCTCTTCCCTACTCTGTACAACCATTCATTTTCAATAGGCTGTAATACTAAATTATTGAGGGCCACAAAGTTAGGGCTCATGCACACAACTGTATTTTTTCCCGTTTCCGTTCCGTTTTTTTTACATGGATATCATCCGTTTTGTTTTTTTTTGCTGATTCGTATTTTGCAGACCACAAAATACATGTGCATGAGCCCTTATAGTGATACTGGGTATTTGTCACTCCCACAATGAGCAGCTAAATCAACATGGAGGGCCGTTCCTCTGCTGCAGCCCTTCTAATGCTGCAAATACATAACTCTAAATATGCCTTAAAGACTGCATAATATTTCAAAGATTCTTCTTAAAAATTTTTATTATTTTTATTCTAGGCTTGAAGAGGTAAATTTCAGTATTTACTCTAATGCAAGATTTAGGTGTAACTCTAAGGCTAGGTTTCATTGTGAAGTGACAAGCCCTTTTAAAATGCCCTATTAAAGAATCTGAAAGAGATAGAAGGGTCCAGTGTTTGTGGGTCCCCTCAACCAGTTAGAACTGATAGATTTTCTGAAAAGAGACACCCTGGAAAACCCAACCTATCTATACATTATATGGTTGGTCATTGATTTGAATTGCAGTACTACATTTGACCTGCAGGAGAAATGTATAGCCAAAAGTGGATTGTGAAAGGTTAAAGAAGTCAGACCAGCCTACATCGGATTTTATTTATCTGCGATTATGTTCAAATCTGCACCTAAGATTCTATTAGGGACATCCATTGCAGATTCCATTAACCCCTTAAGGACAGAGCCCATTTTGGCCTTAATGTCTGGGCCAAATTTTTGAATTCTGACATGTGTCACTTTATGTGGTAATAACTTTGGAACGCTTTTACTTATCCAGGCCATTCTGAGATTGTTTTCTCGTCGCATATTGTGCTTCACGACAGTAGTAAATTTGTGGCAAAATATTTCATTTGTATTTATAAAAAAATACCAAATTTACCAAAAATTTGGAAAAATTAGCAAATTTCCAAATTTCAATTTCTCTACTTTCAAAATAAATAGTAATACCTCCAAAAATAGTTATTATTTTACATTCTCCATATGTCTACTTTGTGTTGGCATCATTTTGTAAACGTCATTTTACTTTTTTAGGACGTTAGGAGGCTTAGAAGTTTAGAAGCCATTTTTCAAATTTTCACCAAATTTTCCAAAACCATTTTTTTAAGCACCAATTCAGATATAAAGTGATTTTGATTGGCTTACATAATGAAACCCCCCATAATTGAGCCCATTTTAGAAACTACACCCCTCACATTATAAAAAACTGCTGTTACAAACTTTGTTAACCCTTCAGGTGTTCCACAAGAATTAAAGGAAAATGGAGGTGAAATTTCTAAATTTCACTTTCTTCGTAGATTATTCATGTTAATAATTTTTTTCTTGCAACACAGCAAGGGTTAACAGCAAACTAAACCTCAATATACATTCCTCTGATTCTGCAGTTTACAGAAATACCCCATATGTGGTGGTAAACGTCTCTATGGGTTTGTGGCAGTGGTCAGAAGGAAAGGAGCGCCATACGGATTTTGGAGGCAAATTTTGCTAGAATAGTTTTTAGGCACCATTTTGTAATTGAGAGACCCTGACGTACCCCTACAGTGGAAACCCTCATAAAGTGACCCCATTTTGGAAACTACACCCTTTAACGAATATATTAAGGGGGGTACTGGCCACTTTGACCCCCTAAGCATTTTACGGAATTTGGAAACACTTGGCTGTGAAAATGAAATGTTTTGTTTCTTCCAATAAAATGTTGCTTTAGCCCCAATTTTTTTTATTTACATAAGGGGTAACAGGAAAAAAGCACCCCATAAGTTGTTACCCATTTTCTCCTGAATACGGCAACACCCCATATGTTGTGGTAAACTGCTGTGGGGGCACATGGCAGGACTCAAAACAGAAGGAACGCCATATGTATTTTACAACACAGATTTTGATGGAATGGTTTGCGGGAGCCATTGATTTTTATTTTTTTGAGCTATTGTCTTATGTGGGGGCTCATTTTTTGCAGAATGAGGTGAG
This sequence comes from Rhinella marina, assembly GCA_900303285.1. Lineage (NCBI taxonomy): Eukaryota > Metazoa > Chordata > Amphibia > Anura > Bufonidae > Rhinella > Rhinella marina. The sequence goes on from ONZH01013470.1 coordinate 64,832, forward strand.
GTTTTCATTGGTACCATTTTGGGGTGCATTAGACTTTTTGATCGCTTGGTATTACCTTTTTTTGAGACAAGATGAAAAAAATAGCTGTTTTGGCATAGTTTTTTTTAACATTTTTTTTACAGCATTCGCCTGGGGGGCCATCTCATCTAATATTTTTATAGAGCAGGTTGTTACGGATGCGGCAATACCCAATATGTCCAACTTTTTTATTGTTGGAAAGTTTTACACATTAGATGCATTTTTGAACAGAATAAAATCTTTTTTTTGTGTTGCCATTTTCAGAGAGCCATATTTTTTTCAGTTTTCAGGCGATTGTCTCAGTTAGGGTACCGTTTTTGCGGGACAAGATGGCGGTTTGATTGATACCATTTTGGGGTAAATACGCCTTTTTGATCGCCTGCTATTACACTTTTTGTGAGGGAAGAGGGAAAAAAATGGCTATTTTGACATAGTTTTTTTAAAAAAATTTTTACAGCATTTGCCTGGGGGGCCATCTCATGTGATATTTTTATAGAGCGGGTTGTTACAGACGTGGCGATACCTAACATGTTTATGTATTGTGTTTTCTTTATTTTTAATCAATTAAAATGGGAGAAAAAAAGGGATTTTTTTTTTAACTTTTTTTTTAACTTTTTTTTTTAACACTTTTTTTTTAACACTTTTTTTTTTTTTACACTTTTTTGACTCAGACCCACTTGGTGCTTGAAGATCCAGTGGATCTGATGTCTATATAATACACTGCAGTACACTGTATAGTGTACTGCAGTGTATTTTCTGATTGTAAGGCCTCTTTCACACGACAGCATTTTTTGCGGGCTCCGATCCGCATTTTTCACATGAAAAATGCGGACCCATTCATTTCTATGGGCCCGCAAAAAATGCGGGCAGCACACCGTGTGCTGTCCGCATCCGTTGCTCCGTTCCGTGGCCCGCAAAAAAAAGTAGAGCATGTCCTATTCTTGTCCGTTTTGCGGACAAGGATAGGCAATGTTACAGTGGATCCACAAAAAATACGGATGCCATACGGACGCCATCCGTTTTTTTTGCGGATCCGCAATTTGCGGACCGCAAAACACAACGTTCGTGTGAAACAGGCCTAAGACTGATCAAGCTCCTGCCTTTAGCAGGAGCTTGAACAGACTTACCTCTACCATGGCAAGCCGGACGAAAGCGTCTGGTTGCCATGGTAACCATCGGGACGCTGCCACAGCAGAGCAGCGTCCCGATGGGAGGGAGGGAGCTCTCTCCCTCTCACTGGCTCCACCATCGGAGCGCTGCTGCAGCGCCCGATGGGAGAGGGAGGGAGCGCCCTCCCTGTTAACCCTTCCATGCCGTGGTCCTTATGGACCGCGGCATGGAAGGGGTTAAACGGCCGACATCGCTGCCAGCAGCGATGCCGGCCGTTTGAAGCAGAGTGTCAGCTGTATGCTGACACTCTGCTTTAACCGCTCGGCCATCCTGAAAATGGGGGGGGGATATTAGAAAGGAGGGTGGGGGGGATCGGGGGGCACCCGGGGGAAAATTTTACTTACTTTTAGCTGGATCTGATCCCCCGCAGTTTCGGACTGCGGGGGATCAGATCCTTACAGCCAGCCCCCGTATCCTGTGATTGGCTAGTCTGAACAGACTAGCCAATCACAGCGATCGCCATTATGGGGGGAGCACGGCTCCCCCGAGGCCTTCACTATGGGTGGCTGGCTGTCTTTAACAGCCCCCATTACAGCATGTAACCCCCCCTGCACTGAGCAGGGCGGGTTTACATGCAGGACGTACCGGTACGCCCTGTAGCACGAACTACCTCGTGCCCAGGACGTACCGGTACGTCCAATGTCGCCAAGGGGTTAAAAACCAGACAAAATACAACATGCAGACTCCCTGACACAGACCTGATAGGTCCCATTATAATCAATGGGGTCCATCAGGCGCCATTCATTTTTGTCTATTAAAGAAAAACTAGACTTCATTTATTTTCACTGTTCTGTCCTTCCTTTAACGGAGCAAACATACACTCAGTGGCATAATTCCTCATTTCAATACTAGCAATGGTTAGGGTCCGGGCTCTGAGACCCTATAATCATTAAAACAAAGTTCGGTACCATTGTCTTCTTAGCCTTTCTTGGCTCCACTCAGAACGTCACCCATAGTGGAAATTATGCTTAAATGTACCTATTTAATTAAATTCAATTAATTTATTGTAAAAAAAAGACTGGTTCACCTGCACATCATCTATAATTTTTCCTGTCTGCAGTTAGACAGTCATATTTGTGTAAATTGTTCTATGTGCATGTATGATAAATATGTAGATTCTCCATTCTTGTTCCTTCCTGATGTAGAATGTGAATCAACTTGATCATAACTATGAAAAGTGCAAGCTATTCGCATATTTCTGTATTTATATATTTGTTATGTATCAGGAAAGGAAAAGGATTGTAAAAAATCTGGTTTTAAAGAATACATTTATTATATGTTTATTTATATGTTTCCAACTCTAGTTCTACGGTATCGTCCTAGACTCTGTGATCATTTAACCCCTTGAAGGCCAGGCCTATTTTAATTTTTAGGAACCTACGCAAATAAGCCAGACCACATGGAATTTATAATATTCTTTATTATCAAAATATAAAAGTTCCAAATATAAAAACGAAGTGCAGGGAATATGGCGACATCAACCGTCAGGGGGCAGAGGTAGCAATTGATTAATGTCCAACAATCAAAGAGTGTATACATAAAGTGCAAGTGCAAATAACAAAAAACACATACACAAAATACACAATTACCAAGAACAGAATTCATTACCCATATGTGCCTCCTACAGGATGACACCAACCCCTATTTTCATTTTTGTATTTTTATTTTTACTCCCCATGTTCAATAGCCATAACTTTTTTTTTTTTTTTTCTGTTCACAAGCAATATGAAGGCTGATTTTTTTGTGGGACAAGCTGTATTTAAAAAAAAAAAAAAATTGCTTCGTAACAAATTACTTCGCCACGAAGTGCATTCTTTTGTAAGTAGTGGGTGCAATGACAGGGCGCTGCAATAGCGCTGCCCCCATCATTGTACCCCTCAGATGCCGCGTTCATACATGATCGTGGTATCTGAGTGTAAAAAAGTGTAAAATTAACATTAAAAAAATGAAATCAAACTTACCTCCTCCATCTACTTGCGACCGGCCGGCCACAGCCATCTTGCTTGAAGATCTGGCACGAAATCTCGCGCGGCCCGAGATTACATTATCACGCCGGCTGGCACGGGATTTCGGCTGAGATCTTCAATCAAGATTGGCGGCTGATGGCCCATCACGAGCAAATGGAGGAGGTAAGTGATTTTTTTGTTTTTTACATGATTTCAGGTTAAATCAATTCGCTGACACGAAGCACGAGCAACTTTGGCTTCTAGGTGAATCGAATTTAACCTGAAATTCGGATTGAATTAAACTTTGTGGGATTCAATTTGCTCATCTCTAATCATGGCATTCACTGTGCACTAAAAATGACATCCTTATTCTACAGCTGAATATTTCTTCTCATACCTAACCTAGTCGATCACTAACTTTTTTACTCTGCACATTCAATCTTATCTGGCATCTCTCTCCATATACCATTCTCTTTTCTTGGATTAGTCTATTGTAGCCTCTTGTTGCCATATGACATCCATATTCCCCTTGTTTCTTATGATATATGACTTTTACTTCATATGACCTCCATACAATGTTTTTACATTATTTTTTAGTTTCCTTTTATATTTACTTATTATATTCTTTATACAAATGCAACTTGACAAAGGTTGCTCTGACCAAAGCGTTGTCACTACGTAATCTAGATGTAACCATGTCTTATTAGCTGAAGTGAAAGAACAGGTGAAATTGGTGTGATTGATTGTTCAATGAGCTCACAAAAATAAAGACTCATTCATCACTTTAATGTATAAGAGTTTGTCTGACTGCCGTTTGAAAAGTCATCAGCGCTCCGGTGAGCACTGTGCCTTTTCCGTGCATACCAAGCACAGCACCATACCCTCTCTTGAATGGAACTGAGCTGTGCCTAGGGCAGTGACTAATCAATGTGTCATCATTGGCCTAAAGAAATCAGCGGGGGTCCTAGGTGATTTAATGTTCTAATGGCTGAAGTAGCATTGTATAATCAGAAAAGGGAGGCTATGATTAAAACTGCAGACAAGTGGGTGCACTGTATTCTTATAGCATGTCTATGTGCAAGAGACTGCTGAGCTGTACAAGAGAATATACTAATTACAGTGGTGGTGGTGGTGTGCAGGGGTATGAAGAAAAAAAAACAATGCAACAGCACTCTGCAAACCAAACTGAGTACAATAATGCCATAATTATAGCAAATATTCTGGTGTTAATGCTACACTTATTTTGTAAATTTGAGATTCTTGGCAAATACATTTTGTACAAAATTATTTGGGCCCTTCTGCCGAACGTCAGGGCAATCTCTGTAAGACGGGAACCTAACACTAAATACTACCTGTTATGTGTCATAATGGCTAACCTATAATTCAGAGAGTGCAGGTTCCACATGCATGCTGGGTGGGTCCACTCTGTCTTTTACCATTTTTTGTGCCATAATGGCCTCCATTAAATCCAGGGAATGCAGGTACCAACATGCATGCTGAGTCCACTCTATACCTCTACTGGTCCAGATGCTTTTCAATGAATGCAATGCGAGCAGGCTAAAGCTTTTTTTTGCAGGTGTGTAGGGGTAGCCATAAACTAATGAGAGGCCTACCTCAGGGCCTACGGCCCAAGTAAATTAAAGTTGGCTGTTCATGCAATGTATGACACCAGAGAGCAAGTGCATGCATAGAAATGTATGAAAAAAAAACAATGGGGTGTGGAAGGTCTCTTCTTCTGCTTTGTCAAACATCTTAGATGCTGCAGTTTTTTTTGGGAAATGGACAACTCATTTACTCATGGACCCATGAACCTTTGGTTCTGCCCGAGTCCTGTACATATTTTCATATTTCTGATGAGCTAAAGTCCCCATGCATTACTTGCTTGTTCAGTATCGATGCATAGTTTGCTCAATCTCTGAAGCATTATGCTTATACCAGGTACAGTAACTCTCCCGTAATACAATGCAGTAGCCTGCCACAGATGTTGGAGCACTATTAGTAGTGATGATCGAGCACCGAGATGCTCGGGTGCTTGGGTGCTCTGGCTCCTTCTCCTCCACCACTTCCATTTAGGAATTCTCATCATGCAGCACCAGTCAGACTTCAGTCAGTAGCTGGAAGCAGTTTAGCACAGCAGTGTAGCAGTGGGGAAGCGGCAGCAGGCTGTTCTGAAACTTATTTGCTTAGGTGACAAACAACACACCGCCACAGTGCTGTGGCAGGGTATAAGGGACCGGGCTGAGCTGTGTCTCTCGCCACTCAACCTACAACCAGGCGTGGTTGTGTCTGATAACGGCTACAACTTGGTGGCGGCTTTGGAGCTCGGCAAGATCACACACATACTGTCAAGCTCAGGTGTGGGGGGAAAACCACACAGAGTGTAGGAGGGAAAGAAGATTAGGCCTGGAAACTAAGGAAGGTAGATGGACACCTCGTAAAGGAAACCATGACTCTAATCCTGATTGACTACCAGTATGAACAGGCCTCAAAGGTAGGTGAGTTCATACACAGGAACCTAAACCAAACTGACCCTATAGGACCCTAGAACTAATGACAGGAATGAGTCTACCTGTTCCTCCAACAGGAAGGATGAACAGGAGTCTCCCTCAGGCCAAACAACTGCTTCAACTTAGTGGTTCAGCAGTTTCTCAAAAACTACACTTTTTTGCATGAGCTGCTGGTGAAGGTGCCCATTTCTGAAAGTCACCTACAGCTTCTGCTGGTGTGGCAACGCTGCAGCAGCGCTTACACTTGCCAGCTCACTGACTGCTGTGCGACCTGAGCACGCACTGGAACTCCTGCTCACAATAAAGACGGACAGCGCTGCATGTTGAAAAAGGTTCTGATAAGCGGCCTAGTGTCACAACTAGGAGGGAAAAGTTTTGTAAAATGGTAAAGGAGTACCTAGCTGACAATGTCAATGTCCTCAGCAATCCCTCTGTGCCTTATAATTATTGGGTGTCTAAGCTGGGCACATGGCTCGAAATGGCGCTCTACGCCTTGGAGGTGCTGGCCTGCCCTGCCACCAGCGTTTTGTTGGAGCGGTTATTTAGTGCCGCTGGGGGCATAATAACTGCTAAGCGCATCCGCCTGTCAACTGAAAATGCTGACGTGAATCAAAATGAACAAGGCCTGGATTGCCCCTGACTTCGCTACCCAACCAGATGAAAGCAGCTGAACATAAAGGAACTTTAAATGTGGCTTTTAAGGTGTATTGAATACACTGTATTTCCATGAACCCCTTCCTCTTCTAGTCCTCTTCCTCCATCATATCAAACTGCTTATTAGGCTGCCCTCGCCTTTAAATATTTAAGAGGTTCACCAGCAGGCCCTCACCCCTAATTTTTTCTAAAAAAATTAACCTCACTCTGGTCCTCCTCCTGACATGTTGACCTAACAAGAACCTGTCTTGCGCCGCCCTTCAAACTGAGACATGAAGCTAGGAGTTTTGGATGACTTTGTTTCTTGTGCTCTGCCAGCAGACACTGTTTCACCGTTCCCACCGTACACCATCAGCAGCACGCCCACTTCCCTGTCCCTTACTGCTCGCCTTGCGCATACTAAATGGTGTATATGCAGCTTCTTTTTAGTGTATGAGCAGAAAAATTTCACCGAATGACCAAACATTATGCAGCAGACGCACCGCAGGTAATGTCACATACCTGTGCTGCATGTGCAGTATAACCTTTCTGTATCCTAAATACCTGACATCCAGTGTATTTTTTTCTGCCGTTATTCATATAATGTATAACGTTTGCGCGATCAGGCACAGATAGTGTAGGGATAGGATTTGGCTAGGCAGGGCTAGTTGTTCTGTTGAAAAGACCCCAAAATCCTTTTAAGGACTTTTGTTATATCTGGCTGCAATATTGTTATTCTTGATGGTCAAAATTTGTGCAAGTTTGCCTAATCTTAACACCAGCTGCGCAGCATGTACAGGACAATGTATGTTTCTCCTATATACCTGACATTTATTGTGTTTCTTTCTGCCGCTAATCACGGGGACATTACATGTGCAGGACAATGTATGTTTCTCCTATGTACCTGACATTTATTGTGTTTCTTTCTGCCGCTAATCACGGTGACATTACATGTGCAGGACAATGTATTTTTCTCCTATGTACCTGATATTTATTGCGTTTCTTTCTGCCGCTAATCACGGCGACATTAGTAATGTCGCCTTCAATAGCTGCAGAAAAAAATACACCAGATTTCTGTTATTTTGGATACACAAATGTTAGACAGCAGACGCTGAAAAGGTGGTGTTAAGGTCAGACAACCTTGCGCAATTTTTAACCCACACAAAAATAACATATTGCAGCCAGATATAACAATGGACTTTTATGTTTTTTGAACAGAACTACTAGCCCTACCTAGCCAAATATTATCCCTACAGTATAAGTCCCTCCTTGCGCAAAGTTTATATAGCAGACGCAAATGAGAAACTGCGGCCTTAATTAACGGTAGAAAAAATAGCAACGGATGTCAGGTATATAGACTTTTGAAAGGTTCTAATACACACGCTGTGTACGTAGTGGTAGTGTCAGGCACACTTGCATTCTTTTTGCCCCAAAAGAAAAAAAAATGCAGCCAGATTTAACAATGGACTTTTGTGTCTTTTGAACAGAACTAATAGCCCTATCTAGCCAAATCTTATCCCTATAGTATAAGTCCCTCCTTGTGCAAATGTTATATAGCAGACGCAAATGAGGAACTGCTGCCTAAATTAACGGTTGAACAAATACCAACGGATGTCCGGTATATAGACTTTTGAAAGGTTCTAATGTACACGCTGTGAACGTAGTGGTAGTGTCAGTCACACTTGCATTCTTTTTGCCCCAAAAGAAAAAAAATGCAGCCAGATTTAACAATGGACTTTTGTGTCTTTTGAACAGAACTACTAGCCCTACCTAGCCAAATCCTATCCCTACACTATAAGTCCCTCCTTGTGCAAATGTTATACAGCAAGGCGCAAAAGAGGTACTGCTGGCTTAACAGCAGAAATAATAGCAAAGAATGTCATGTATATAGTATACATAGAGTAATACAGCATGCAGCAGCTGCATAGGTGGCGTTAATAGCAGGCCACCTAGCGCTATTTTTAACACTCCCAAAATAAAAAAAATGTTTTCCAGCAAGATAGAATAGCCCTTAAAGGGCTTTTGGGTCTTTTTTGAACAAATACTATCCCTGCCTAGCGTTCTTCTCTCCCTACACTATTTGTCCCTCCTTGCAGCAGCTGTCCCTGGCTCGGTATGAGCTGGTCACATGTCACCAGATGCTTTATAGCACCCGATGACGCGTTCCCGGCCATCCAATTAGTGTAATGCCAGTAGCAAAACATGGCTACTGGCATTACAGTGAATGCCAGCACCGCGTGGTCCCAAGCGCCACCATGTTCGGCCAAATAGTATATTCGGCCGAACATGTTCGCTCAACACTAATTATTAGTTAACAAGTTGTCAACTGGTTTCAGTAGAAAACACCAACAAAATTGAGTTTGTCTCTGGACTATATTACAGGCAATTAGCTGAGTTTACTGACAATATTAGCCAATTGTTATGCAAATTGTAAAGACTACAATAGATTTGTCATGTCTCTACCTATATAAGTGGTATAGTGAGTGAGATAATGAGCTTAGAGGTATATATAGTTTTCTATTATTTTATTCCAAGGACTATAAGACCTGCATCTCATGCAAAGACAAGGAAAGCTTTCAATCACTCTGTATGAGAGGGTAAACCTTCTTAATGACTTCTGGAAGTATTAAAACAACAATTTACATATTCACAAGTATTGATTCAAACAATAAGTAAATAACCCTAAGCATAGAGTCAACCTTTCATATTATACTGCCCTTATATAGGACAGAATAGGAGACCTGACAATTTACCACTCAACTGTTTGGCTGCTAATACTTTCCGGAGATATATAGCTTAGCAAAGTAACTGTCGTAGTCCAAAACGAAAAGCTTTTAGGCTGGGTTCACAAGTGACTGATTAGCTCTGTATTTTCTGCAAGAGAAAATCTGTAGTATTTCTGGCTTCTAATTAGAGATGAGCAAATCTATTCGCCGCTTCGTAGATTTGTTACGAATCCTCCTTTTTTCCTACTCCGAAGCGAACCTGATTTATTCAGATTTGCTTTGTACGATTCGTAAATGTTCTTAAAATTTTGACCGCTAATGCTACGTACGCATTCTTCTTGCCCCCTCCCCCCCCCCGCCCAGCCCCCAGAAGCGGGAAAGTGAAGATACGCCCCCCTCAGAAGTCGGAAAAACCAGCCCGGGAACTATCTATTTGCACGTATAGGGAGTGAAGACTCCTCCCTCATTACTCCGCCCTCCTCTCCAGTTCAAGCCAGCGGTGAACCAGAAACCCCGATACCACAGCATGGTGAAACAACTGCGACCAAAGTGGGGAGAGATGGTGTTTGGTAGAAAGTACCCCAAACCACCGGCCACTACAGAGGACATCAGAGTGTCACAAGAGAATCCCACCGGCTCCTGAGGCATTCCCTGTGCTGGCTGGTGCGGCAGAGGTGGCTGGAGCGTCCTCTCCACCGCCCAGGAGGAGAACAACAACATCTTCCATGCGGCAGAATCCCATTGTGCCTGCATCAGTGATGGCCCACGCCCAGACCCTATGGGACTACAAGAATGCGGTGGAGGACTGGGTCATCCAAGTGCTGGACCATCCGATGTCGGGAGACCCTACACTGGAACGGCGTAAAGGGATCGTCGTCTGGTTTTCAGTCGAGCGAGGCTGTGGCTTCCTTGCGGCCGACGAGGACGGCACGGAGTACTTTGTAGGCCACAGATCAGTGAAACAGTCTTACCTGCCCCAAGCCTGTCACAGCCTATAGGTGGGGGATCAGGTAGAATATACCCCCATGGCATCCCTGAAAGGCCCCTTTGCTACTGGGGTTACCTTATTGTCTAAGCCCCTGGTACCTGCATCATCACCAGATGTTTGGCCAGAGGAACCAGCAGGCGCAGGACGCGTGCGCTGCCTACAAGAGTCACCAGATGCTACCCTCTGTTTCAGGGAGAAGCCACAGGCGGAGCCTCTGATCCCTGGATTGCCACCACCACCACCACCACAGTCCTTTCAGCTGGGTCAGCTGACTATATCATCCTTCACTTTCCAGTCCACAGTGATCCAGTACCAACTACCATGTAAAATGAAGTCAGTAGCAGCCAGGGGAGCTGGCGGTTCTTCCTTGGGTGCAGCCTTGCCTGAACCGCTGCAGCCAGAAGTCCTTACCCCTGCTGTCCCGGCAGGAGTATCCGGAAAAGTGAAGGTGCAAGTGGCTGCAGCGCTCACCAGTGTGACCACCTCCGGGTCAAATCCGAATTCTGGCAGCAGAGGGAAGTGGAACTCAACCACGGCAGGAGCGTCCTCTTATGTTCTTCAGCAGCAGTTCCAGCGAGGTGGACTTCAGGTCCCTCATCTGAGGAACCCTTCCACTGGCTGTCAGTCTGGCTGATTTAAAGGACACCTCTGGACCTATGGGAGCCACAAGATGGACTGCACCTGACGGGTGAGACCTAGTTGGCACTTACTTTATCTAGTTTTATTGCCCCCTGTTTGACTCTCACCCAGATGGGCATGGCTTGTCAGGACTCCCCCCCCCCTCCATTCTGCAGAAAATTCCCAGTTGCGCCTAAGCGTGCCTATTTTCCTCCCCCCCCCTTCTTAAGTTATTTGGGAGCCCCCTTATAATTATGTCTTTGCAGTATTTTAGCAATAATGTTTTTATAGGTTCAGCAATGTCCAAGCACTTTAGCCCATTGTGTGTATTCTTTTTCAGGTACTGCAATGTGTCCTATTATGCACTTATTGTATGGTGTTTATAGTAAATTATGCACTTAGCTGGATAGCTAGTACTTTTCTACCTCATATGGACTGCCTCTGAGGACTGTACGCCGCAGCCTAGTCTCGTGAGTGCGTATGACGCAATCGCGAGTCACTAGTACGCTAAGGATTCGTATGCACTTTGTACGCTAATGCTTACCCATTCAGTTCAAAGCTTAGACTGTATGTTCGTAATTTGTGCAGGAATGTTCGCAAAACAACAATTATTTTTTAATGCAAATTTGACCAAATAAATTTGTATTAAAAACGAATCTTGTCATAAATTTGCCGAAGCGAATTTTTGATGATTCGCTTATCTTTACTTCTAATCTGCAATTTACAAAAAACGGCTGCAGATTACGCAGTTTCATTCTTTGCATTGGAAAAGGTGAAATCCATAATGAAAGCCACAGAATAAATTGACATGCTACAGATTTAAAATCCGCACCACAGGTCACTTTCTGCTGAGGATTTTTTTATTCCACGTGTAACTGAGAATTGCAGAGAGCTCATTCACTTTGGTGGTCCTGCACAATGCTGCAGGTATGTCCCCCGAAAATCTGCGACAGCAAATCTCCAGCTAATCTTACAGAAGGCCCGCTTGCTATCCTGAAATACCGGTGTCAGCGTGTAAATAGACTATTTGTGAAATAATTATTCTGGAGCATCTCTTCTTATAACTTTAAATTGTGCAGCCATTCTGTTATACCTCTTAGAAATATCTGAATAACTTGACAGCTTGAGATTACTTTCCTCTGTATATAAGGGCTGTCCCCGCATATCAATACTGATGGGAAATTATCAGAGTGTGTATGGTATTGACAAAGGAATGGTAAGACCTAGATATTTGTTCATACATTTCCTGGAGGACGGAGCAATGCAAGAAAAGGTACAGATGACTTTATATAACACTGCAAAAGCTAGTCAATGACTACTAGAATGCAGTAATACAAATGGGGGAGATTTATCAAACCGTTGTAAAGTATAACTAGCTTAGTTGCCCAAAGCAACCAATCAGATTTCACCTTTCATTTTCCAAAGGAGCTGTGAAAAATGAAAGGTGGAATCTGGTTGATATGGGCAACTAAGCCAGTTCTACCTTACACCAGTTTGATAAATTTCCCCCTATGTGTTGTATTATGCTGGATATAGAGATAAATCAAATACAAGATGGAACTAGGATTTTCTACCATCTTTATTTATTCAAAAGACCTTAAATCACTTAAACATATCACTAGAAAGCCCAGAAAACATATAAGCATCAGCCAAAAAGAAAAAGAGCCTTAGGCTACATGCACACGTTAAAAACGGATAAACTGTAAATTTTTAACAGACTTTTTTTTCACTGATGCCTTTCTGAGAAATGGACATTAAAAACGGACCCATTCAATTGTATGGGGGCAGTCTGTCAGCGAAAAATGGACAAGATAGAACATGTTCTATTTTTTGACGTCCGTTTTTCACTGACAGTCAAAAAAACTGCCGTGTGAATAACCCCATAGACTACCATTGGTCTTAAAATGGACTTGTGATGGCCGTTAAAAAAATGTACATCACATGTCTGTTTTTCACGGTCGTGTGCATGTAGCCTTAGACTGTTTGAAAACGAGTGAAAAGAGTCTGTCAATGGTTGTGGATCTGATTTTGTGAATCTCTTCTTCTATTGGTAGATATTACATTTGTGCATTAAATATATGAAATTTACATTGATCATCCTGGTTCAGAAACGTTATTGCAGTGCAACATGAAAAAAAAAAAATTAAAATGCCCTGTGAATGAAGAGACATAGGAAACTGCCACGTGCATATTCCAGATTTATTTTTTACGTTGTCTAAAATGATGTCATTTCTATACCACGCTTCAAAGGAAATACTGACACAACATTCCTGAGACTCGTCTAATCGTTAATTGAAATGTTGGAATAAATAATTATTGGTTTATCTTTTAATTTGCTTGTGTAGTTAATGATTCATCCATGAGTTTGCAGCGTGCAAGGATATAACACTCATTATTAGTTTTCTCATACCCTCAGTGTTTAGTCACAGACCTGTTTAGCACAGCCTGGGAACAGAATAATATATAGATTGCCATTTGCATGTACTCATATCCTCCATGAATAAATTATATATTCTAGGGAAAAAAAATCACATTACGTGCTTAAGCACAAGTGTCCATTAAATGAGAATAGAAAAGTTCTGTATGACATTCAGTGCTTCTCTTGTTTATGGGCTGTGTCTGGTATTACAACTTAGTTCCATTAAAGGGGTATTCCTATCTTAGATAATGGGGGCATATCGCTAGGATATGCCCCCATTGTCTGATAGGTACGAATCCCACCGTTGGGACGCACACCTATATCGAGAACGGATCGGGGAGCGCTTTGCCTGGAGGACCCCAGGTATCCCGGGGTCCAGCCACCACCAGGAGCAGCTCACCGCTGCTCCCATAAAAATGAATGGGAGCGCACCACACATGCGCGGCCACTGCTCCCATTCATTTCTATGGAGCTGACGGAAATAGCCGGACCCGCACCTATCAAACAATGGGGGCATATCCTAGAGATATGCCCCCATTGTCTAAGATGGCAATAACCCTTTTAAAAAGGTTCTCTGAGTATTTAAAAAAATGAAATTACTTAAATATTGCTTTATTATAAATATATTCCCGAATACATTTCATTAGTTATAATGGCTCCTTGTGTGTCATCAGGAGGAATAAAATGGCCGCCGTCCTATTAGTACAAACAAAACCTGTCCTAATCACACAAAAGAACACATTACTTCACAACACTAAGCTAAAGAGCTGCCTCATCCTCCTCTCTGCTCTGCTTGTCAGGGATTGTGATCCTGAATACAGCTAATAAAGTCTTTAGCTGAATCTCTGCAGGAATGGAGTTCATGAGGAGACATGAATTACAGAGAGGATGGACAGGACAGACTGTGGTAATGTGGGGCTGTGGTAATGGAGACTGCATACAAGAGCTGCTACTCATTATCACATTGTCATCCTCCTCTCTCTACTTCATGTCTCCTCATGAACTCCATTCCTACAAGGATTCAGCTGAAGATCATATGAAACTGTACTCAGGATCATAATCCCTGACAAGCAGAGCTGAGAGGAGGATGAGGTGGCTCTTTAGCTCCATGTTGTGAAGTAACTTGTCTTCCTGTGTGATTAGGACAGGTTTTGTGTTTACTAATAAGACAGCTGCCTTTGTGTTTCTCCTAGTGATTGCTCCCCAGAAAAAACAATATGGCAAGGCTGCTGTGCCCGCCCTCACCATACCCCCTATTCTGAAAAGTGGCAAGACCAGCAAAGAAATGACACTTGCAGGAAAAAAAAAATCACAAACATGCACTTCACAAAAGTGGTGAATTTAAATGATAAAGCTGGACCAATGCCTTTACAATATAAAATGCAGCCACCCATTAAAAATATTTTTTCCATTTAAGGTTCCACTTTTAATATAATTGTCTTTTTTAAATTTTCGATAAAAAAGGAGACATCTATGGTTTTATATACAGTGGTGCTTGAAAGTTTGTGAACCCTTCAGTTTGTGAACCCTTTTCTATATTTCTGCATAAATGGAACCTAAAACTATATCAGATTTTCACAAAAGTCCTAAAAGTATGTACAGATAACCAAATCAAGCAAATTAGTCAATAAAATTACACTTGGGGCTCATGCACATGGCCCTTGCTTTTTTTTTCCAGTCCGCAAATCTTAGATCCGCAAAACACAGATACTGGCCGAGAGTCCACCTCCATTTTTTTTTTTGCACTCCTTCACAAATGTCCTATCTTTGTCTGCAAAACGGACAAGAATAGGACATGTTCTACTTTTTTTCAGGGCTGCAGAATGGACATACGGATGCGGACAGCACTGAAGTTAATAGGTCCACATCAAATCCTCAAAAAATGTGGATCAGATGCAAACAAATTATTTAAAGACCAAAGATCTATCTAAATCTGATCTTCACTACGCACCTTTGTTGAACTGTATCGTGACTAGAGAGGAGCTAAGTTATCAAAAATTTGATTCAGCTGCATCGACGAAGTTCACAAAGAAATTTGATTTGTTATGAATTACTTTGTCATGAATCGCAGGGAATACTAATCATGGTGTCCCCCGTCAGTGAACCCCACAGTTACATTCAGGTCTTTCAGGGGTTAAAAAAAAATACCTATTCACCTCATCCATTTAATCGTGGAGAGGCTGCTGTGGCCATCTTGATTTAAGAAAATGCTGCAAAACTCCAGCTCACTGACGTAATGACGCCATCACGATGGGCGGACACGGTTATGTCACTGATGACATTACCATGCCTGGCCAGCGTGATGACGTGGTGACGTTACATGTCAGCGCTCGCAAGATTTGGCACTTTTTCTTCATGCAAGATTGCTGCAATGGCTTCTCCATGAGCAAATGGTTGAGGTATGTTTTTTTTTTTTGTTACCGTCATTACAGGAAAAATTGATTTGTTACCATGAAGCTCCATTATAAGGCTCGATAAGATCATAGTGAATCTCTCACAGGCTTCAGTATAAAATCATTGCAGTTTATGGGAGAAGCGATCAGATGATCACATGTTAAAGACCCCCAGGGGGGATAATAATAAATGTAAAAAGGTAAAAAAAAGTTGATAAAATATTAAAAAAAAAAAATTATCACCCCCTTTCCCCATAATAAAAATAAGTAAATAAAAAAAATCAATAGCCTAGCTAAAACATCCGTACAAGTAAAATATTAAAATATATGGTCAACTGTGTAATGAAAACAAAACAAAATTGCTGTTCTTTTTATCTATAAAATTAGGTATCGCTGTAATTGCATTGACCCAGTAAAAATCCATTGACCCAGTAAAAACTGAAACCATTAAACCTCTTTTGGAATTTTTTTATCCAGCTTCCCACTACATCTTATACAATATTAAATGGTGCCATTCGAAATTGCAACTTATTCCACAAAAAACAAGCCCTCACACATCTATATGAATGGAAAAATACAAAAGTTATAGATTTGGAAGACAGTGAGTAAAAAAACAAAAACTGAAAAACAGAAAATCCTTTGGCCAGGAAGGGGTTAGAGGAAATGTGTCACCAAAAATTGCATCTTAAGTTAAAACTAGAGATGAGCGAGTAGTGAAATATTCGAAAGTTCGAAATTCGATTCGAATAGACCGCGAAATTCGACTATTCGACCGAATATCGAATCCCATTAAAGTCTATGGGAAAAAAATGCTCGCCACTTGGAAATCTCAATTCGACCACTTGGAGGTCACCAAGTCCACCCTGAAACCTCAGAAAAGGATGCCAACACTGCTGGAATGCAACTGGGACAGCAGGGGAAGCATGTCTGGGTGCATATAACGCGCCCAAGTCGCACTATTACGCCACTATCACAGCCTCTCAACAATACACTCCAAAGACAATCTAACCTCTCTGTAAAGTGAGACCATACAAGGAAACCTTCTTTCCTCTACATTGCCATGGACCCCAAGCCAAACTAGACAAAAAAGAAGATGAAATTCTGCACCCCTTAAAATCACGTTGCCTATGACAACCACAGATGGCATAGGCAAGGGGGAAAGCAAATAGACCCCACCCCTAATTGTCATTGTGTGTGTGTGTGAGATGTGGTCAGACATGTCTTCTTTAAAATGTAAAAACAACTCAAACACATGCAGAAGCCTTAAAATGCCCAAATTGTTGGCGCTAGAGATGTCAGTGACCCGACCTGGCCCAGTGTCATGTCTAGCAGGTAAAGCAGTGGGGATGTTGAGGGATGCGTAGGACCGCAAAAGGCAGGAAGAGGCCGTGGGCTGGCCAGAGGCTCATGGAAAATTTTGTGGATGCCCAAGAGGTGAGACCTTGATAAAATTTTGTGGAGGCCCAAGAGGTGAGACCTCTTAAACATTTTGTGGAGGCCCAAGAGGTGAGACCTCTTAAACATTTTGTGGAGGCCCAAGAGGTGAGACCTCTTAAAAATTGTGTGGAGGCTAAAGAGGTGAGACCTCTTAAAAATTATGTGGAGGCCCAAGAGCTGAGACCTCTTAAAAATTATGTGGAGGCCCAAGAGGTGAGATCTCCTAAAAATTATGTGGAGGCCCAAGAGGTGAGACCTCTTAAACATTTTGTGGAGGCCCAAGAGGTGAGACCTCTTAAAAATTATGTGGAGGCCCAAGAGGTGAGACCCGTTAAAAATTGTGTGGAGGCTAAAGAGGTGAGACCTCTTAAAAATTGTTTGTAGGCCCAAGAGGTGAGACCTCTTAAAAATTATGTGGAGGCCCAAGAGGTGAGACCTCTTAAAAATTATGTGGAGGCCAAAGAGGTGAGACCTCTTAAACATTTTGTGGAGGCCCAAGAGGTGAGACCTGTTAAAATTTTGTGGATGCCCAAGAGGTGAGACCTTGATAAAATTATGTGGAGGCCCAAGAGGTGAGACCTGTTAAAAATTTTGTGGATGCCCAAGAGGTGAGACCTTGATAAAATTTTGTGGAGGCCCAAGAGGTGAGACCTCTTAAACATTTTGTGGAGGCCCAAGAGGTGAGACCTCTTAAACATTTTGTGGAGGCCCAAGAGGTGAGACCTCTTAAAAATTTTGTGGAGGCCCAAGAGGTGAGACCTTGATAAAATTTTGTGGAGGCCCAAGAGGTGAGACCTCTTAAACATTTTGTGGAGGCCCAAGAGGTGAGACCTGTTAAAAATTTTGTGGAGGCCCAAGAGCTGAGACCTCTTAAACATTTTGTGGAGGCCCAAGAGGTGAGACCTCTTAAACATTTTGTGGAGGCCCAAGAGCTGAGACCTCTTAAACATTTTGTGGAGGCCCAAGAGGTGAGACCTCTTAAACATTTTGTGGAGGCCCAAGAGGTGAGACCTCTTAAAAATTATGTGGAGGCCCAAGAGGTGAGACCTTGATAAAATTTTGTGGAGGCCCAAGAGGTGAGACCTCTTAAACATTTTGTGGAGGCCCAAGAGGTGAGACCTGTTAAAAATTTTGTGGAGGCCCAAGAGCTGAGACCTCTTAAACATTTTGTGGAGGCCCAAGAGGTGAGACCTCTTAAACATTTTGTGGAGGCCCAAGAGGTGAGACCTCTTAAAAATTATGTGGAGGCCCAAGAGGTGAGACCTCTTAAACATTTTGTGGAGGCCCAAGAGGTGAGACCTCTTAAAAATTTTGTGGAGGCCCAAGAGGTGAGCCATAAATATATAAATTTTTCTTATTTACGGAGCAATTCTACGGCGGTTAAGGAGGAGGAGGTGGAGGAGGAAATGGCACTTCATACAGATGGCACTTCACTTTTGGCTGCTTTCCACTGTTGGAGAAGCAAAGTCCGGGTCAATCCACTTGCTGTTCATTTTGATTAGCGTCAGCCTGTCGGCACTGTCGGTTGACAGGCGGCTGCGCTTATCGGTTATAATGCCCCCGGCTGCGCTGAACACCCTTTCTGATAGCACGCTGGCGGCAGGGCAGGCAAGCACCTCCAAGGCGTACAGGGACAGTTCCAGCGACGTGTCCAACTTGGAGACCCAGTAAGTGTAGGACGCCGAGGGATCGGGGAGGACAGGGGTACGGTCTGCCAGGTACTCCCGCAACATCCGCCGATACTTGTCCCTCCTGCTGATAGCGGGCCCCGCAGTGATGGAAGTTGCACGAGGGGGTGCCATGAACGTGTCCCACACCTTGGAGAGTGTTCCCCTGGTGGCTGTGGGCCTGATTGATGTTGTGGGACTCTGGGAGACCCTCTCCTCTCTGCCGCCAGCGATGGTGGGTGGGAAAATCTCCATCATGTTCTGCACGAGTTCCCTCTGGTATTCCAGCAATCGATTCATCCTCTCCTCTACCGGAATAAAAGAAGAGACGTTATCTTTATACCGGGGGTCCAGGATTGCGAAGACCCAGTACAGTTTGTTCTCCACTATCCGGACAACACGTGTGTCCCAGGAAAAGCAGCCCAGCATGAAGTCAGCCATGTGTGCCAGACTCTGAATAGGCATGACCTCACTGCCCCCACCAGAAGGATCACTTACCATTTCCTCCTCTTCCTCTTCCGCCTCCTCTCCGCCCCATCCGCGCTGAACCAATGGGACGCACACAGCCTGACTGCTACCCTCGCCGCCAGCATCCTCCTCCTCTTCCACAGCCACCTCCACGTCGTCCTCCTCCTCCTCCTCCTCCTCCTGCAACTGCCACCGAGAAGCAGACAAAAGTGTGGTCTGACTGTGTAGCTCCGTTGCGTCTCCTCCTACCCCCGTCTCCTCTGCGTGCAATGCGTTCTCCCTTATTGCGATGAGTGATTCTTTAAGGACGCATAGGAGCGGGATGGTTACGCTCACTATAGCGTCCTCGCTGCTGACCTTCTTGGTGGACTCCTCAAAGATACGCAGTACATCGCATATGTCTGCCATCCATGGCCACTCGTGGTTGGCAAACTGAGGGAGCTGAGTTGGAGGCACGCGTGGATTCATAATCTGGTACTCCATCAATGCTCTCTGCTGCTCACACACCCTGGCCAACATGGAATAGGTGGAATTCCAGCGAGTCGGCAGGTCGCACAACAGCCGATGTTCAGGCAAATGGAGGCGTTGCTGGAGTTTTTTTAAGCTAGCAGCAGCTACAGTTGACTTCCGAAAGTGAGCGCACAAGCGCCGCACTTTCACCAGTAGCTCTGCCAGGTTGGGGTAAGTCTTTAGAAATTTTTGGACTACCAGATTAAAAACGTGGGCCAGGCATGGTACGTGATTGAGTTCGGCAAGCTCCAGAGCCGCCACCAGGTTACGGCCGTTATCGCACACGACCATGCCTGGTCCTAGCTGCAGCGGCGACAGCCACATCTCCGTCTGCTGCAATATGGTGTCCCTCACCTCTGGGGCGCTGTGCTTCCTGTCGCCCAAGCTGATGAGCTTAAGCACCGCCTGCTGACGTCTCCCCGCGCCAGTGCTGCAACGCTTCCAGCTAGCGGCTGAGGGCGATGTTAAGGCAGAGGAGGAGGAGGAGGGGGATTTATCAGAACCCATGCTGGCAATCTTGGGCGGGGGTGGTAGGTAGGCCGTCTCTGTTTGCGACCCCGTCCCCGCTTCCACTACATTCACCCAGTGTGCCGTCAAAGAGATGTATCGTCCCTGGCCGCAAGCGCTTGTCCACGAGTCGGTGGTCAAGTGGACCTTTGCGCTGACTGCGTACCTCAGGGCCCGCCTGATGTTACGCGACACGTGCTGGTGCAGGGCGGGGACGGCACTCCGGGAAAAGTAGTGGCGGCAGGGGACGGAATAGCGAGGTGCGGCAGCCGCCATCAGGTCGCGGAAGGCCTGCGTCTCCACAAGCCTAAATGGCAACATCTCCAGGGCCAGCAGTTTGGAGATGTGGCAGTTTAAGGCTTGGGCTTGGGGGTGACTCGAGGCGTACTTCAGCCTGCGGTCGAACGCCTGCGAGATGGACAGTTGTTGGGACGAGGAGTGTGAAGGTGCAGGCGAAGAGGCGGGGGAAGGGGAGGCTGAAGGAGAAGGCCCCAAAGTAGCCGAGGCAGAGGCAGATGTGGAGGTGTCCTGGCTGGAGGTCTGGCCCGCATGGCAGCACACAACACAGGGGAAGAGGCAGTGGCAGCAAGACCGGGCGCAGGTTGTATTGCGTTTGCTCTCTCCCACTCAGCCCAGTGCTTGACTTCCAAGTGATGCCGCATGCCTGAGGTGGTCAGATTGCTCTTCTCAGAGCCCCTACTCAGTTTTGAGTGGCAGAGTGTGCAAACCGCGCTCAGTTTGTCATCCGCACAAACATTAAAAAATCTCCACACCACAGAAGTACGAGGCCTCGATGGGGGAGCTTCGCGCGACTGCCCGCTGCCGGGAACAGCTTCGGGCCTGCTGGCTGTGGCCTCACTTCTCTGTCTGGACTGTCCTCTGCCTCTGGACATCCCTCTGCCTCTGGACATCCCTCTGCCTCTTGCTGCCTTTTTCGGTGCTGCGCAGACCACCACCTCTCCACTACTTTCCTCGCTGGACATCACCCCTGGCCAAGTGGGGTCGGTCATTTCGTCATCCACCACCTCAACTTCCTCACTCTGCTCCTCCTCCTGCCCACTGGACATTCCAACAGCCTCCCTTGATGGCAACTGCGTCTCATCATCATCATCGCTCATGATAACAGATGCTGGCTCAGGGTCCACATCAGCAGGAGATGGCGAAAACTCAAGTGTTTGGGCATCACTACAAACAAATTCCTCTGCTAGCTCCTGGGATTCTTCCGGCACATCTGAAAAAGGACCCGAAAAGAGCTCCTGGGAGGGGTCAATGGTGGGATGACTATGTTGGCCAGGTGTGGAGGAAGGAGGGTCAGAGTGAGACTGTGTGGATGACTGGCTGGTGGACAACTGTGTGGAAGCGCTATCGGCTATCCATTGCACCACCTGTTCAACCTGCTCAGGCCTCAACAGCGGTGTAACCCGCCCCCTGCTTAACTGTCCCATAAAGGCAGGGATTCTGGATGAGCGGGATCCTGGCTGACCCTCACCAGCACGCATTGTATCCCCACTGGCTTCAACAAGGCCCCCAACAGCATTTCAGCGCCCCCGTCCTCGTCCACGTCCTATTCCGCTAGCCCCCCTCCGCATTTTATTTTTTTTTGGTTACAATATTTTGCCTTCACAGCCGTGAAATTATTTTGCAAGAGAACGCACAGTACAGTTGCCAATTATAAGGCCTATATATATTTTATAGTTCAAGGTACACAGCCGTGTACTAACTTTTCAGACGGTGGGTATTAACACCAGGTATTTAAATAATTTTGCAAGAGAACGCACAGTACAGTTGCCAATTATAAGGCCTATATATTTTATAGTTCAAGGTACACAGCCGTGTACTAACTTTCAGACGGTGGGTATTAACACCAGGTATTTAAATTATTTTGCAAGAGAACGCACAGTACAGTTGCCAATTATAAGGCCTATATATTTTATAGTTCAAGGTACACAGCCGTGTACTAACTTTTCAGACGGTGGGTATAAACACCAGGTATTTAAATAATTTTGCAAGAGAACGCACAGTACAGTTGCCAATTATAAGGCCTATATATTTTATAGTTCAAGGTACACAGCCGTGTACTAACTTTTCAGACGGTGGGTATTAACACCAGGTATTTAAATAATTTTGCAAGAAAACGCACAGTACAGTTGCCAATTATAATGCCTATATATTTTATAGTTCAAGGTACACAGCCGTGTACTAACTTTTCAGACGGTGGGTATTAACACCAGGTATTTAAATAATTTTGCAAGAGAACGCACAGTACAGTTGCCAATTATAAGGCCTATATATTTTATAGTTCAAGGTACACAGCCGTGTACTAACTTTTCAGACGGTGGGTATTAACACCAGGTATTTAAATAATTTTGCAAGAGAACGCACAGTACAGTTGCCAATTATAAGGCCTATATATTTTATAGTTCAAGGTACACAGCCGTGTACTAACTTTTCAGACTGTGGGTATTAACACCAGGTATTTAAATAATTTTGCAAGAGAACGCACAGTACAGTTGCCAATTATAAGGCCTATATATTTTATAGTTCAAGGTACACAGCCGTGTACTAACTTTTTAGACGGTGGGTATTAACACCAGGTATTTAAATAATTTTGCAAGAGAACGCACAGTACAGTTGCCAATTATAAGGCCTATATATATTTTATAGTTCAAGGTACACAGCCGTGTACTAACTTTTCAGACGGTGGGGATTAACACCAGGTATTTAAATAATTTTGCAAGAGAACGCACAGTACAGTTGCCAATTATAAGGCCTATATATTTTATAGTTCAAGGTACACAGCCGTGTACTAACTTTTCAGACGGTGGGGATTAACACC
The DNA here is from genome assembly GCA_900303285.1 of Rhinella marina. Classification (NCBI taxonomy): domain Eukaryota; kingdom Metazoa; phylum Chordata; class Amphibia; order Anura; family Bufonidae; genus Rhinella; species Rhinella marina. Next base: position 87,675 of record ONZH01013470.1, read on the forward strand.
AGGTATTTAAATAATTTTGCAAGAGAACGCACAGTACAGTTGCCAATTATAAGGCCTATATATTTTATAGTTCAAGGTACACAGCCGTGTACTAACTTTTCAGACTGTGGGTATTAACACCAGGTATTTAAATAATTTTGCAAGAGAACGCACAGTACAGTTGCCAATTATAAGGCCTATATATTTTATAGTTCAAGGTACACAGCCGTGTACCAACTGTTCAGACGGTGGGTATTTACACCAGGTATTTAAATTAGTTTGCAAGAGAACGCACTGTACAGTTGCCAATTATAAGGCCTATATATTTTATAGTTCAAGGTACACAGCCGTGTACTAACTGTTCAGACGGTGGGTATTTACACCAGGTAGTTAAATTAGTTTGCAAGAGAACGCACTGTACAGTTGCCAATTACAAGGCCTATATATTTTATAGTTCAAGGTACACAGCAGTAGTGCCAAATATAGTTTGGTATGTAGCAGAGCACCTAATACACCACTAATGCCTCTCTCTGTCCCTACTCCAGCAGCTATCCCTGAATACAGCAGCCGTTCTCTGTAAAGTCTATATTGTAGTAAAGCTATCACTGTACTGCACTATAGTAGCCCTGATAAGGGCTTTTAATCACGCTCCTGCCTGTCCAACAGCTAAAACCTGTCTCTCCCTTCTCCAGCCTCTGTCCCTGACTAAGTTCACGCAGCATATGCGTACGAGCAGGAAGAGCTGAGTTTTTAATATTCGAGGTCACATGGTTTTTCCAGCCAATGCATGTAGATGCCGTTTTCGCGCTGCCAGCGTGCTCAGCGTGCCTGTCATACCCCCCCTGCATGGTGATTGGTGGAAAAAGAGCGCCAGGGAAGGTGGGAGGGGAAACTAATTCTAAGTGCGCCATCGCCGTTATACTCGAACGAAATCGAGTACGCCAAATAGCGTAGTATTCGATCGAATACCAGCTCGATCGAACACTACTCGCTCATCTCTAGTTAAAACCAGACCATAACACATTCTTTTTTTTCAATCAGTTTTTATTTTCTGATTGCAGATTTATTTATTCTATTTCCTGAACATGATTATTGGGGCAACAACTTGCCTGAGCTGCTCTTTACAGGATTTAGAGAACATTAAAAATTAGAAAATTGCTCAGCAGCCACCATCGGCCATAGGCACAATAGACAGGAGGGGACCTCATTGACTTCTCCTTCTCTGGGAGAGTTTTATAGGCGTGTTCTGTGACCTGTGCAGAGGTTATTGTACAAGGAAATAATAGATAAGGGTCAGTACCTCAGAAAACAGGAGCATGCAGTGGCAGATTGGCCATAGAACTTACAGGGAAATTTCCTGGTTGGCATATGCCCGGGGGCTGCCTGAGCCCTCCTCACGGCCGGCTAGTGGAAGTTTTTGGGGATGTATTTTGTTCTGCTGGCAGTATTTTGTAATGGACTGTGGTATTTGGCTCTATTGTGGTGGCATAATGGGCCACAATATAGTATTGCTGGCCTTGCCGTCCATCAATTTGGACCAGACTATAAAATGGGGCCACTTTTAGCATTTTTTCCAGGGCCACTTTAAGTTTCCAGTCTGCCCCTGGGAGCATGTGTAGTGAAGTGAGCTGTTTTCAGTTGTGTATTACATATTTGCCAGATGCTGCTGGACATGAGTTCTGGACTCGTTATCACTAGGTTATTATTTCTTTCTTCGAACAATACAGAAATGGCTGGTTTTGGAACAGATTTGGAACACTAAACAACAGCTTCATAATAACATGCTTGTGGCTTGGCGGCTCCAAATCTAGTGACAGACTCCCTTTAACTTATCACTGAATAGGTTTCAACTTTTTAATACACAGGCATTTTTGGGGGTCTATATCAAGTCTGAAATACCCAGACCCCATGGTAACTTCAGTAAAACAGCTGTCAGGTACAATCCACACCCTGAATAGTATCTATATTGTGGTCATCTGAAATGGACCTTTTTTGAAAATAGCCCATAAGCCTAATAAAAGGGGTGGTCTCATAAAAAAACAACCCTTGTCCATATGACCTGTTAGGGCTTTCAGTCATCATCAAGTCCTCAATTTTTAGAATGTGAGAGGAAAACAGAATGTCTAGAGGTCATCCTTGCAAGCACTGAGAAAAAAATAGAATAGATCTTGCACAATCAAGATTTTGAAATTGAAAAATGATTGCTTTTATGGTAACATCATTAAGTGAGCATTCAGTCATATTCAAGAACATTATTATTATTATTAATTTATTTTTAATTCTACTTCCTATCTTGACACGTTAACTTCCTCATTTGTTTGGATATTATCATGGCAAACAATTTCACTTGACTTTCTCAGTAAGACTATTCTCTGTGGCCAGAAAGTGATGGGGGATGAGGGACAGAGCATCGCACATTACACGGATAAGTGCAAAGCTCTTCGAACAATTAAACTGTGATACTGTCATCCAAATTCTACAATCTACTATTATGCTAGCCGATGCAATGTTCCATTCACAGCCAATGTAAACAAAATTATGGATTATCTATCTGTATAAGAGTTTTATATCTTTGGGCTGACGGCTACAGAAGGCCAATATTTTGTATTTCATTTTCAGTGGTATAATATAGTACTAAAATGACAGCAAAACAGACAAAAAGAAAATGTTTTCAATGACTATTAAGTTTAAAAAATACAGTATACCCCTTTCTCATGGAAGTGTAATGCTCATATAATGAATATAAAATAAAAACTTGTGATAATTGAAGAAAATGTACCTGAAAATAACCAGCACATTTTATGGCTACATCAGACTTGGTTTTAAGTGACATACTATGGACATTAACATGGCATACTTGATCTACAACTGCTATAGAACTACATAAAGTGAAACTAAGTGAAATATTTTCTTATATTTTCTTACTGTATGTAGATGGATTATATTAGTTGTGCATTCATTTCTCACTACTTGTTTTCTAAAGGTCAAGCCTATTAATGACACAATATGAACAAATATATACCATACACTGAACAAGCTAGATCATTATAAGGCTATTTCAGAACTGTAAGAGAATATTTCTCAGAGGAGATAAAATGATTGCAAAAGGGAAAAAAAAGGTAGAAAATAAAATAGCTGCAAAACAAATCTATTCAGAGTAATATCAAAAGGTCAAGGATTTGTTCATATAGTCTTCTTAATACACATGTAAGGCATCTCATTTAATAAGATACCATAAGTATCTTCAAGTTTACATCAACCCTGAGTGACACAATATTATTTGTGTAGACCCATTAGATAAAGGCAGTGTACATATTCATGGTAATGGAACAAGTTACATTTGGCACAAGTACTATATAATGACATTCAAATGTTTAATTAGGTTATAGAGGATTGTAAAAAAAGGGCAGCGTAGATAATGAACATGTGAAATAAATGCTGCAGCAAGTATAATACGTGGAAATCATATTTTCATTTACAGATTCGAGGAAAATACACCCTGCTTCTAACTTCTCAAAATGGCACAAAAATATTAAATTTTATTATCATATTACAATTTTAGCATTCAATAGTGTTGAGCAAATCGAAGTATCCAAAGTGAACTTCAATCAGAATTTCAGTGAATATTCAATTCGCCATAAAGCCGAATTTCCTCATACTTTCCTCATACAAATCAATTTTCCCTGAATGCAATCGCCATTCACCATCATTGCGCCCAAAACTTTTCTGCAATGTACGGTACATCAGATCCATGGGAGTAACGATAAAGATAGCAATTAGTGATGAGCAGATTGATGTCCATGAAGGATAAATTCGATTTGCTGTGAAGCCGAATTTCCTTGTGCTTAGTGGTAGTGAATCGATTTAACCTGAAATAGTGTAAAAAAGATCTCGGCCGAAAAAATCCCATGCACGGTGATGTATGACGTCACCACACTGGCTGGCGTGATTATGTCATCTGAGGCTGCTCAAGATTTTGCGCTAGACCTTCAAGCAAGATGGCAGCAGCTGGACTGTTGCGAGCAAATGAATCAGGTAAGTATTATTATTTTTTTTACACTCTGTTATGTATATCAGATGCCATGCTCATGTATGAACAAGGCATCTGAGGGGTACAATGATGGGGAGCGCCGCCATCACCGCTCCCTGTCATTGCACTCACTACTTAAAAAGAAATTTGCTTCATGACGAAGTAATTTGTCACCAAGTGGATTTTTTTGCAAAATTTGGCGAAGCAGCCGAATAGAACTTTTAACTACTTTGCTCATCGCTAATAGCAATCATAGCAGATGACATAAGTATGCTTTGTGTAGAATTTCGCTTCAGATTTGTTGTGAATTTCACACTATGTATTGCCAAGGGTGATATCCATGGAGATCCACAGCATAACTTGACATACCATGAGGCTTTAAAATCCATAACTGCAATTTACACTGCAGACTTTTTTCACAGAATGTGGATCTTAAAATCTCATGCAAACAAATCTGCTTAGGCAAATCTGCTGCACTTCAGTCCATATAGTAATTGTCCAATAGTGATAGATAATAAGTCTATAGCACTAGGCTGTATAGTATGCGCTATCATTGACAATCTGATTTTTTTTATTGTTTCATATTCTCTGTGCTATCTTTACTTCCACTTCGTTGGGGGAAGAGGTTAACTCTTCGTTTCCAGTTCTGCAGTTCTGCGTTTCCAGTTCTCAGATCATTTAAAGCTTAATATAAGTAATTCACTGAATGTGGTGTTTTTATATATTCCAGAAGAAGAACACTCACTGTTTAGGAATTTCCTTTTTCTCGCTGACTTCTTTTTGGGCTGCCGTTAAAAAAGAGTACCATATGGCCACTTACCCTACCCACTTGCTCGCGCAGTGCAGTCTCCAGTCTTCATTCAGCAGGCCCTGCCGATGGACCTGCGTTATGCGCAGTGACGTCATCGCGTTGGCGCGTTCAGTGACGTCATCGCTCACATCGCAGGTCCTTCGGCAGGTCATGTGCGTGAGAGAAGAGACTGCTGCAGCACGAGCAAGTGGAGAAGGTGAGGGTTTTTTTTTTTTTTTTAAATCATCAAAAAGCAGCTGTGGGCGCATTTATTTAAACCATGGGGGACATTATTTTACCAGGGGGCCTACATTATTTTACCAGGGGGCCTACATGGGGGACATTATTTTACCAGGGGGCCTACATGGGAGACATTATTTTACCAGGGGGCCTACATGGGGGACATTATTTTACCAGGGGGCCTACATGGGGGATATTATTTTAGCTGGGACACTATAAAAAATTATTTACATCGTGGGAGACATTATTTTAGTTAGGGGCACTATGGGCATCATGGGGGTCATGATTATAGTTGGGGGCAAGAAATAACTGCCAATCCAATTCATCAATTTTTCATGTCCGTTTTTAACAGACATGAAAAACTGATACAAAACGGATGCAAAACGGACATTAAAAATGGACACACGGCCAGAAAATGGATGCACACACTGATGCAAAATGGCCATGAAAAAGTGACAGTGTGTCCGTTTTTAACGGTCGTTTTTTTTCACTGTTGTGTGCATGTAGCCTAAAGGACCTAGGTAGACAATCATTCACAATACCAAGTATTTACCCAAAGCAGTGAGAAATAAGGTCATAGAAGATGTGTTGTAAGCATTAAGGCTACATGCACACAACAGTGAAAACAAAACGTCCGTTAAAAACGGACACACTAGCCTGGCAAGAGTGTGCAAAGCAGTGATCAAAGCAAAAGGTGGCTACTTTGAAGAACCTACACTATAAGACATATTTTCAGTTGTTTCACACTTTTTTAAGTATATAATTCCACATGTGTTAATTCATAGTTTTGATGCCTTCAGTGTGAATCTACAATTTTCATAGTCATGAAAATACAGAAAACTCTTTGAATGAGAAGGTGTGTCCAAACTTTTGGTCTGTACTGTATGTGGCGGTGAATCTGCAGAAGTTACGAAGAGGCACAGACCTCTCCATAACTTCGGAACAGTGCCAGTCTAAATGTAGGTCAGCTTCCTTGCTGGCTTACATTTAGAACATTTTATACTCCTAAAAAATTATGAATGAGACAGGCCTAAGGGCCCATTCCCTTCCCCGCCCACATAGCCTGGTGTGAGCGGGGAAAAGACGCAGATTGCGGCGTAACTAACCTTTGCGCCGCCATCTGCACCTCAAATACACCTCATATAGCCGTATTTCAGGATAATAAATAACCCCCTTAGTTACAATGTAAAGAATCAATAGGAACATGATCTAGAAAAGGTTGCTGTTGAGTCAACACGGCACAAAATCCTTAGCAAGAATCAGATACTAATGGTCATACCAGGACAGTATATGAACACAGCCAGCTAAGTATTTTTCATTCACAGGTTGTCCCTTTTAAAACATATATATGATTCTTAATTAGAATACAGCCACATGGTCAGGTTTTCTGATGCAGTTTTGGAGGCCAAAATCAGGGGTGGATCATAAAAGGAAAGTATAAAAGTCAGATGTAACTTCTCTTTTTTTAGATTCACTCCTGGTTTAGGTTTCCATCAAAAAACCTGAACTTGTGGCCATAGCCTAAAGGTATAGATCAGAAGGATGTCTAAGGGCTCATGCACACGACAGTGAAAAATGGCCGTGTGACGGCCGTCTAAGTAGCGGCCGTCACACGGCCATTTTTAGCACCAATGAAAGCCTATGGGGCTATTCACATGGCCGTTTTTTTAACGGCCAGTGAATAGCGTCCATCCAGAAATAGGACATGTCCTATTTCTGGGCCGTTTCCACGGGCCGACTGCCCCATTGAAATCAATGGGGCCTTTTTAACGGCCGATTGACAGGAGTGCTCCCGTCTAATTGCCGTTAAAATCGGGTACAATATGGCCACTCACCCTACCCACTTGCTCGCGCAGTGCAGTCTCCAGTCTTCATTGAGCAGGCCCTGCAGATAGACCTGCGTTATGCGCGGTGACGTCACCGTGTTGGCATGCGCAGTGACGTCATCGCGCACATCGCAGGTCCTTCGGCAGGTCCTGTGCGTGGAAGACTGCTGCAGCGCGAGCAAGTGGATAAGGTGAGGCTTTTTTTATTTTATTTTTTTATTGTAGGTAAAACATTAAAAAATAAAGAAAAGAAAATTTAAAGAAAAATGGGTTTAAAAAAATAAGGAACGTTAAATTTGGCCAAAATAAATACACACTATTACTCAAACCAGGTAGAAGGGGTACATAGAACCCTGTAGTGGTTTAAGCCCCTATAAAAAGTGATAGAGGGATATGTATGACCCTCAATTACATCACATAGGGCGAACACGAGTGAACACAGTGTGGTTATGTTCACTACTTGCCGTTGGTTCCCTTTGTAATAGCACAATTGTCTAGGTCTTTACAGTGAATGGCACATTAGTGTAGCAGCATAGTCTATGATGGCCAGAGTTACTAGACCATCATCATCTGTTGGTGCACAGTATATTTCTGTCCAGAGGAGTGCGAAATTACTCTCTGTGACAGCTAATGCACCATTCACTGTAAAGACCTAGACAATAGTGCTATTACAAAGGGAACCCATGGCAAGTAGTGAACATAACCACACTGTGTTCACTCAGTACTTTAGCACATTTTCTGCCCTATGTGATGTAATTGAGGGTCATACATATTCCTCTATCACTTTTTATAGGGGCTTTTTAAACCACTACAGGGTTCTATGTACCCCTTCTATCTTGTTTGATTAATAATGTGTTTTTATTTTGGCCAAATTTACCATTCCTTTTTTTTTATTTTTTTTTAAACTGAAGAAGTAAACCCATTTTTCTTTACATTTTTTTTCATTTTTGTTGATCAGTGGTAAAAGGGCAAGATTGGTTAAAAGGTACCAACGTTAAACTGTTTTTTCTTTCTTTTTTCACAGATCTGCTTTTGGACTACGACGGATTCGCTGGACTACGTTAAAGACTCATGTGGAGTTATTGAATAAAATGGTCAAAGAGGGCTGTAGTTGGGGCGTGTTTATTTAAATAAAGAATTTTTTCATTGTGGTTTGATTTATTTCCATTTAATTGCAGTGGAAGTTTTGGAGGTATCTAACAGACGCTTCCATAACTATCACTGGGTCTTATTGTTAGCCAGCGGTGTTCTTCTAACCCCGAGCTGACATCACCCCGTTACCCAAAACCTCAGGGATGCCGGGAAGAGCCGGGTTGCCGTCAGGGGTGGAACCATTTGATATGATGGTTCTGCTCTTGAGGCGGGTGCGGGCTGGTATTTTTAGGTTGAGAAAGGGCCAAGAACCATGGACTTTCTCATCCTGATAATTCCAGTCCCCAGCTGTTGGTTTAACTTTGGCTGGTTATGAAAAATAGGGGGGACCCTATGTTTTTTTTTTTTTTTTTTTTTTAATTGGTGGTTTCGAAAAGTGGCACACCACGTTTTTATGGGGCAAAGGGGCCCGTTCCTTTTTCATAACCAGCCTAGGTTTAAAGGGGTTATCTGAATCTAGCTCCCCTATATGCCTGGGCCCCTCACATGGATTATACTTATTCCACTCCCCACACCGCACCTGGTCCCCGCTCTGCCATGCTGCTTCTCCCCCTGCGCCGATTAAAACATCCTGTGCTGGGGGGAGCATCCAATGGCAGACAGGAACATGCCTCCCTAGCATCGCAGGTGATGCTAGGGGTGCTTGTCCCCGCCTGCCATTGGCTGCTCCCTCCGACACTGGATGCTTTCAACAGCGCAGGGGGAGAAGCAGCATGGCGGAGCGGGGTAAGTATATTCCGTGTGATGGCCCAGCATATGTGCGGGGGGGGGGGCAGTTAAAGGGGTATTCCCATCTCACAAATGTAGTTTGAATAGTTAGATATAGCCATACCAATATTTTTACTAATAGAATGTATTTATGTAAAATGTACCGTTTTGCCTATTTGTATATCCATTATCCCACACACATCAGTCAGGCCGTTGCCCCTGGTTACGGCCACTGGAGCCATGTAGTAGTGGTGGTCAGCTTGCTCCTTTTGAAACCGGCTCTGAGGTAACTGTGGTATTGTGACCGCACATTACATTAGCATGGGCAGACACATCTTAGGGTACTTTCACATCTGCATTTTGGACGCTGCCAGTCCAAAACCCCATTGTCAGGATCCATCCAAAACGCAGACTTTATAAATGGATCCTGCTCCATAGAGATGAATTGGTCTTGGGACATGATCCGTTTCTCTGGGTTTTGGAAGCGCAGACAAAAATGCTACAACCCTAAGATGTGTCTCCGCATGCTCATGTAATGTGCGCTCACAATACAGCAGTTACCTCAGAGCAGGTTTGAACAAGAGCAAGCTGGCCACCACTACAACATGGCCACGGTGGTCGTAACTAGGGGCAATGGCCCGACTGATGTGTGTGGGACAATGGAAATACAAATAGGCAAATCTTCTAAACGGTACATTTTATATAAATACATTCTATTAGTAAGAATATTGGTATGGATATATCTAACTATACAAACTACATTGGTAATATGGGAATACCCCTTTAATACTGTAGTTTTGGATAACTCCTTAAACCAACAGCAGGGGGCTGACATTATTAGGATGAGAAGGTCCATAGTTCATGGCCCCTTCTCACCCTAGAAATACCAGCTTGCAGCCGCCTCAAGAGCAGAACCATGATTTTAAATGGTTCCACCACGGACAGCAACCCGGCTCCCTTGAGGTTTTGGGTACCAGGGTAATGGAGGGGGGTTTAATGTCAGCTATCGGGTGGAAGAACACCACTGGCTGAAAATAAGACCCAGTGATGAAATGGAAATAAATCAAACCACAATGCCCAAAAAACTTTATTTAAAAAAAACACTCCCCCAACAACAACCCTTTTGGGCCACTTTATTAACTAAATTACACATGAAGCGTTCATGCAGTCCTGCGAATCGTCAAAAGGCAGTCAAAAGGCAGATCTGTGAAAAATGAAATAACAACAAGTTAACATATACGTTAAAATTAAAAACCTTGGATTGCCTTTTTCATGGTCTACTACTACTACTCTGTGCTCTAGTGCCAATGGCACCACCACACAATAGTTATGCACCCTTGCCCACACACTATTTATGCCCCCTTTGTGCACCCAGACACCTACTATTATGTCTCTACCGTACTTGCAGTAGTTTTGCCTTATTTTTTACATTTTGGCACAAATTTATACTTTCTTTGTAATGCTCTCCATAGCGTCATCATCATGGCTCTCTACATTGATGTGGAACGTCTCATAACGCTGGTCCAAGACCATCCTGAAATTTGGGACGTCAATTTGAATGCGTATCATGATCGCTATAAAAAAGATACAGCATGGGTGGATAATGCAGGCGAGATGTTCCCCGCTGCCCAAGATCATAAGGCCAGAGAACAGATTGGCAAGTATAGCAGTCCCTTTCTTTTGCACTAATGTACGCACTGTCAATGTGCATTGTCCCCTTTTTACAGTTTAATTACTTAACAAATTGCTTTGATTTTATCTGTAGTGAAAGATCTTAAATCAAGATGGGCATCCTGCCAAGACCAGTTCAAAAAACATTTAAAGGAACAGGGAAGGAGTGGAGATGCACCCAGCAGAAAGAGGCCATACACTTTGCAAGGCAGTTACAATTTTTAAATTGGACCAGTGACCAGTGACAATTTACAGACGTTACAATCAGAAATCCCACTGGAGGAGGAAGCAGAGGAAGTTGGAGTTGAACAAAGTGTGCAGCCAAATCCAACACAGAATAATGTTGGAGAAGATAACCTCACCAGCACATGGGATGAAGATGCCCCAACATCTCCTGCCATTGCTGTGCCTTATGCCTCAACGCGCTGTAAGCGTCGACTACCACCTTCTGCTATGGTCGAGGATGCTACCAGGGCCAAAATTCAGGAGCGGGTGCTAAGTTGTCTGGAGAAGTCCTCTTCTGAAGGATATGAAGAGTCCTTCTTAAGATCTCTGACCCCCCTTTTACGGCGGGTCCCAGAGGCGATACGTTATAGGGCCCAAATGGTAGTTGGTACTGTACTGGAGGCATTTGTACCACCTAATGATCCCTCTCCCATACTGCGTGCTGTGAATATGTGGCGTAGTCAGCAAGATAAGGCCCTCTTTCCATCAGGCTCATCTGCATCACGCACGCAGTATTGGGGTGGGGAATCAACACCCCTCCATTACAATCAGGACTACCATTTATGGCCCCGTAACGTACCACCTTCTGCTTTTCAAGCAAATCCTCATGGCCCATCTCTACCTGGACCTGGTCTGTGTGCCCCACCTCATCCCCAACACAGTCAGTATGGGCATTGGTCACAGCCATCTTCCTCTGCTAATAGTAGACAACCATCCCCATCCCCTTTGTGTTCCAGCCAAGGTAGGCAAGACAGATCGCAAGATGCCTCAAGGTTGTCTTCCACCTTTAGCCATTTCATGGACTTATAATTTCACTTTCTGCAGTTTGGACGACATTTTGTTTCAGTTTTGTTTTGTAAATAAAAAAAAAACTCAGTACCAAAAAGTTTGGAAAGTCTATAATTTATGATATTAAAAAATTTAACTTTGGAATCCGTGTGAAGTGTATCAATGGGGAATTGAGAGGCACTGGTGGGAGGTGGGCTTAGCATCTACCATTTTCTGTCATGGCAGTCAGTATTTGCCAAGATGGCGTCAGTAAAGTATGGACTGCCATGAGAGACGTTGCACACTGAGCTCTGGAAATGTGTCACTATACTAGGCTAGCGTCAGCAAGAGCAAGCATCATATTTGAGGATACAGGATCCTTTTAAGAAATTACAGCAAACAATTATTCACAGATTATTTTATTTGAGAATTTTGGCAACATGAAATAATTTTAGCAGAACAAATTAAATCCGGGAAAACCTGTCCACTGACTATGGGGTGAACCTAGTACCGTTGCCTCTTCCTAATGGGATCTTCTTCAAGCATTTTTGGACGCTCTGCAAATTGCTCAGAAATCAGCCAAATAAGCAGCACACAGTCCATTGATTGAGAGAACATACTGTTCTCAAAACAAGGCAATAAAGATGCAAGAATCCACTGAAAACAAAACTAGGCTCTCTATGCTCCGGAAGTAAGAGGAAATGGCTTCTGGGTAGATCATGTGACCATCCTGTGGGTGTTCTCAGAAGGGTGGGTCTAGAAATAACTACCAATATAAATCATCCATTTTTCATGTCCGTTTTTAACGGACATGAAAAACTGATTCAATACGGATGCAAAACGGACATTGAAAATGGACACACTGATGTAAAATGGCCATGAAAAACAGACAGTGTGTCCGTTTTTAACGGACATTTTTTTTCACTGTCGTGTGCATGTAGCCTAAAAGAGATGTATGCACCCAAAGATTTTTAAGGGAGCAAAAAGCACCCTTATCCAGACCTGTATTCATAACAAGGGTGCATCCTCTAATTTAATGAGTTGTGTGCCCCTCTTGTTTTCATGTACTAGGCTGTTTTCATATATATATATATATATATATATATATATATATATATATATATATATTTGTTCTGTAAAAAATTAGGCATTACATAGAATGCATAGTATTATGTGGCAAAGTATGAAACAAGTTTATTTTATTCTACCTTTATATACAGTGCTTTACATTAAGATTTTATAGAATGCCTAATTAATTCAGTAGCATTTATAAAATAACTGAGTTAGGGTTACAGTTAAAGCTAATAAATGCTTGACTACAAACAGACAATTCTATACAATATCTTCATTTTATATATCATATATGCCATTTGGCTAACATTTTTCATAAATGATCAACCTCTGAGAGTTGCCTGTTCATTACAATCTAATATATAAAGCTGAGTGTATGTGTGTGTGTGTGCGTGTGTGTGTGTGTGTGTATGTCCGCTAAAGGAATCCGCACTGCTGCAGCGACAATCACAAAATTTGGCACACATGTACATCAGGTGTCCGGGAAGGTTTTAGAACAGTTTTCAACTCTCCAGGACGTACCGTTCCTGAGATATTCCCAAAAAATGCATTAGCCAATAGTAGCCTGGTCACATGACCCTTATCAGCCAATAGAGGCTCACAGGCACACATCAGGTTTCTATGACAACCTAGCCAGTTCACTGCTTTAGGTCTGCATTAAAGAGGCAGAGCACTGTGGATGACAATGGTAAATGAGTATTCCCAGTTACCATAACTATAACTTATGTTTTAGACTAACTCATCATCAATCATTACCTCATATAATGTAAGTTTTACATATTTACTGTTCAGTAGTAATAAAAGATGTTTTCTTCCACTGCTACCCACCTTCCTCCTAAATCAGGCATCGACCTGTAATTCCGGCCACCGTCAAAAGAAGGACTTAAAAGCACCACCCCCAGATCCCACTAAGTCACGCCCCTGACTCAGTCAGGCCACGCCCCTTCCATGCTGCATTTGACTGGGATTAAAAATATTGGTAAAAATCACCTTCTGTCAGCTGCAGGGGTGGGGGAAGGGTGACTTTCTCCCTGCAGCTCATTGCTCAGACTGCACAGTGCTGCTGCTGAGCTTGCTGCTGCTGTGTCCATCCAGGCCCTGCGCATGACAGAGGACAGGGAGTCTGAAAGCCAGACCGTCCAGCCTAAAACAAAACCTCTGGCCACCCTAGGGGCAGGCTGATGTTAGGATGGCCAGATGTCTGGCTTTAGGCTGGACAGTCCAGTTTTCTGGCTACCTGTTCTCCGTCCGACGCAGTGCCTGGACAGACACAGGGATGTCCACCCTTTCAGTAGCTCACACTCAGACAGCTTCTCCTCCATGTCTTCATGGAGCCAGGGGGGTTGTGGCCTCATGTTTAGTGATGTGTCTTCATGGGAAATGGGGGCGCTGTTTCACGTTTGGGGGAATGGCCGGTGAGGTCTGGCTTTCTGGGGTGGAGACAGTGGCCACCCTAGCTGCTGTGGAGGTCACAGTTAAAGGGGCGGGCTTCTGTAGAGGTCACTGTTGAAGGGGCAGGCTGCTGTAGAGATCACTGTTAAAGGGGCGGGCTGCTGTAGAGGTCACTGTTAAAGGGGCAGGCTGCTGTAGAGGTCACTGTTTAAGGGGCGGGCAGCTGTAGAGGTCACTGTTAAAGGGGCAGGCTGCTGTAGAGGTCACTGTTAAAGGGGCAGGCCACTGTAGAGGTCACTGTTAAAGGGGCGGGCCGCTGTAGAGGTCTCTGTTAAAGGGGCGGGTCGCTGTAGAGGTCACTGTTAAAGGGGCTGGCCGCTGTAGAGGTCACTGTTAAAGTGGCGGGCCGCTGTAGAGGTCACTGTTAAAGGGGCAGGCACTGTAGAGGGCACTCTCGATATCTTTTAATGACACACACACACAAACAGTAAAAAAAATAAATTAAATATTCCTGGGCGAAGCCGGGTCCTTCAGCTAGTCTAATATATAAAGCTGAGTGTATGTATGTGTGTGTGTATGTGTGTGTGTGTGTGTATGTCCGCTAAAGGAATCTGCACTGTTGCAGCTACAATCACAAAATTTGGCACACAGGTACATCAGATGTCTGGGAAGGTTTCAGAACAGGTTTCAGCTCCCCAGGACATACCGTTCCTGAGATATTCCCAAAAAATACATTAGCCAATAGAAGCTTGGTCACATGACCCTTATCAGCCAATAGAAACGCACAGGCAGTTAGTCTCCACACAAACCAGGTTTCCATAACAACCTAGCCAGTTCACTGCTGTAGGTCTGCTTTAAAGGGGCAGAGCGCTGTGGATGACACTGTTAAAGGAGTATGTACACCCTTTCAGTTACTCATGCTCAGACAGCTTCTCCTCTGTGTCTTCACGGAGCCAGGGGGCGTGGCCTCATATTTAGCGGTGTGGCTTCATGGGGACAGGGGGTGCTGCTTCACATTTGGAGGAATGGCCAGTGAGGTCTGGCCTTCTGGGGTGAAGACAGCAGCCACCCTAGCTGCTGTGGAGGTCACAGTTAAAGGGAAGGGTGCTGCGGATATTTCTGTTAAGGGGCGGGCTGCTGTGGAGGACACCGTTGAAGGGGCGGGCACTGTAGAGGTCACTCTCGATATCTTTTAACGACACACACACAAACATTAAATGAAATAGATTAAATATACCCAGGCAAAGCCAGGTCCTTCAGCTAGTCTAATATATAAAGCTGAGTGTATGTATGTGTGTGTGTGTGTATGTCTGCTAAAGGAATCCGCACCATCGCAGCTACAATCACGAAATTTGGCACACAGGTTCATCAGGTGTCCGGGAAGGTTTTAGAACGGGTCTCAGCTCTCCAGGACGTACAGTTCCTGAGATATTCCCAAAAAATGCATTAGCCAATAGAAGCCTGGTAACATGACCCTTTTCAGCCAATAGAAGCCAATAGGCAGTTAGTCTCCACACACACCAGGTTTCCATAACAACCTAGCCAGTTCACTGCTGTAGGTCTGCTTTAAAGGGGCAAAGCACTGTAGATGGCACTGTTAAAGGAGTATTCCGCTTACCATAAATATAACTTATGTTTCAGACTAACTCATCATCAATCATTACCTCATATAATGTAAATTTCACATATTTACCATTCAGTAGTAATAAAAGATGTTTTCTTCAACTGCTACCCATTGTGTTTCCTCCTAATTTACTATGGCATCGACCTGTAATTCAGGCCACCCTCAAAAGAAGGACTTAAAAGCCCCACCCCCAGGTCCCACTAAGTCAAGCCCCCGATTCAGTCAGGCCATGCCCCTTCCACTCCGCATCTGACCGGGATTGAAAAAATTAAGGTAAAAATCCCTGTGTCTGTCCAGGCCCTGTGCCGGACAGTGGACAGGGAGTCTGAAAGCCAGACTGTCCAGCCTAAAACTTGACCTCTGGCCACCCTAGGGGCTGGCTGATGTTAGGGTGGCCAGATGTCCGACTTTAGGCTGGACAGTCCAGTTTTCAGTAACTCACGCTCAGACAGCTTCTCCTCTGTGTCTTCACAGAGCCAGGGGGCGTGGCCTCATGTTTAGTGGTGTGGCTTCATGGGGACTGGCGGCGCTGCTTCACGTTTGGTGGAATGGCCGGGGAGATCCGGCTTTCTGGGGTGAAGACAGCGGCCACCCTAACTGCTGTGGAGGTCAAAGTTAAAGGAGAGGGCACTGTGGGTGTTTCTATTAAGGGGCAGGGCTGCTGTGGATGTCACTGTTGAAGGGGCGGGCACTGTAGAGGTCCCTCTCGATATCTTTTAACGACACACACACAAACATTAAATGAAATAGATTAAATATACCCGGGCGAAGCGGGGTCCTTCAGCTAGTAGATATGATAAATGTAATCATCATGAATTTGGTCAGAGACCATATTATCCAGACTTTTCAAATTGATAGCCTATCTTTACGATCAGTGGTTTGGAGGGGTTGTGCCGCTGGGGCTAATTCAGCCTTGTCATTATGAACATAGATTCAGACACTGGTTTGTGCTGCAAAACGTCATACTTTTACAAATGGCAGTGCAAGCATTGCAACTTTGTCACATTCTAATAGATTGAACAGCTGACAGATTTGCCATCAGTGTAATAATAAAAATAATAAAAATAATAAAAAAAACATCCTAGACATAGGCCATCAATTTTAAAAGCCTTGATAACTCCTTTAACCATGTAATACACCAGATATATTCACCTTTTCATCCAGTAAACTTTTGCTTTACTTTTGTTTTTTAGTTCCTTAGTCTTTTGCAGGCATTTCAGTATTTTATGCATTGCCTTCAAGTTTTAGGAACTCTATAGAATACACAGGCATTCCATACAATAGCTTAATTTTACACATTGCACTGCAACATATGTGCCCTATAAAAGACATTCACTGCTGGCTAACATTATACAAATTTGGTCAAAGCCAAACATGAACTGGTATACATACACCTTAAACTTTCATCAGATAGGAAATCCAATAACCTGTCATAATTATTCATTTTAAGCTGATTTACGCACTTTAACCAGTTATCCAACTAAAATTAGGGTTGCATAGATAGAGTTTATTATGAACCTAGAACCCTCTGTAAATTAGATTATGGTGGGATTGTTTTAGAAGTATAACTGAACAGTTTCCATTTTGTGGTCAGATACCAAATGGAAGTATAATATAATGCTCCATGCCACTAATTTTGATACATGATTTTGTGATATGATAGATAAAATGAAAGTATCAGAAACATGATTATCTTACCTTTCTAGCTTCTTTAATACTCTTTCTGATCATTTCTTTGATTGTGAGAGGATGTCCTCTTGGTGGATGAAAATAAAGGCTTATGTCTGTAGCTCCTATTTGTCCTGGTGCCACATATGGCCAGCCAAGGTCAAGATTTGGTGCTTCTACATCAGACTCCATAGGCCAATACGTTCCAGAAGATGAATTATCATCTGTTGAATCTCCTTGTGAACTGTCCACATTCTCCACTGGTTTCTGTATGTGATTTGTGATATAATTGAGTTCATCCTCTGCAAGGAATTCTGTAGCTCTTTCCTTAAGAAGAAATTCTTGATATGAAGCAATGCCTCCATCAATTAAAGCATCAATGGCCACCCGGTACCATTCTTTGTAGTGAGGCTCTATAAAACTTTCATTTCTGCCTTCATCATGTAAGGATGAAAGCAATGATAATGTGTCCACCATTGCCGACATTTTGAAAAATTAGACCAGACACCTGAGAAACACATAGAAATAAAATTAGATTGTACAGATTTCAGTATTCTGCTGACGTACGTAACAGTGAATATGATGTCTAATTTTTTCCACCAGTGCTTTGATAAAACAAATGAGTTCAACCAATATGATTGCTTCCTATTCAAAAAGGCATGTCGGGCAAAATGCAAAAGATGGTCTATTTATACATCAACATCATAATTGTGTTAATGTTAAAGGTAATTATACAGTACATTGGTAGAATGCATTTCAAATATGGAGTAGCACAATGGTTTTATCCTAAAATGTGCTTAATTGGTGGAGAAATACAACATATAATACTTGTTTTCATGTCTACTAATGTATATACATCCCTTCTGTTACTCACACCCAGGGTTTTATGATATTTTATCATTATAATCAATGCTAACAGCTGCAGTATGCTCTGTCCACATCAACGTCTCAATAATTATGGCTCCAGATGGTATATGTAGTAACAGTTGCTATGGTTTTATAACAGTTGGATATCAACAATAACTGTAGTCTCATTAGTCATAAAGCAAAATGGTCTAGTGCACCAGTTTTATTATGTTCCACAAGGAAGTAGGGTCCAATATAGTATTCTTACACAATAGGTATTAAGAAAGGCCAACTTTCCAATGTTGGCTGTAAACCTCTGAGACTTGCCCATATAGTTAGAGACAGAATTAAAGAGGTTATCCAGGCTTTTAAAATTCATGACCTATCCGTACAATCTGTTGTTTGAAGAGGCTGTGCTGTTCAGAAAAGTTCAACCTTGCCATTATGTACATAGATCCAGACATTGGTTCATACTGCAAAATCAAACTTTTATAAATGGTATATTTAAATAGACCCTACTAACAGTTGATTGACAGGTTTGTCAATAGTCAGACTTCATCGAAAATTGATGACCTGTCCTAGAGATAGGCTATCAAGTTTAAAAGCCTTGTTAACTCTTTTAAGGATTTAATAATTATTAGTGTTGAGCCAGCATGCTCGGCCAAACAGCGACATGCCTACGCTCAGGTCCGCTCGGTGTTCGGCTGAACACTGAGTGTACTCGAGCACAATGCTCGAGTCTCTTCCCCGCACTGTAATATTGATTTGTATGCTAATGCATACGCATTTGTACTCTAATGCGTACGCATTGTGCGCTAATGCGTACAAATTCAGTTAATTAACATACTTTTACGAGTGAAAGGAGTAAAAGAGGAGAAGTCACGATTCTGACCTTTTTCTGTTAACCAGACACCCTCCCCTCTTCCGAGCGGGGGGTGCCTGGTTTAGTCCCATTGACTAACATTATGCTCGAGTGCTCGAGCAACCCCTAGTGCTCGGCCAGAGCACCCGAGCATACGGGCACAGAGGTGCTCGCTCAACACTAATAATTATCTATACACGAAATATGCTGATCACTTTAATTCAGTAAATTTTGCTTTACTTCTACTGAGTTCTGTGTTCTTTTGCAAACCCTTGACATAGAATAATCAACAGATAACTGCAGCAGTCAATCAATGACTGATGATGTGACCATGGTCATGGTGGTGATGTCACTATGGACACCATCATTATTGTCAGTGATTACCTGCTGTCATGTGTCTAACACAACATGTTATTACCGCAGACAAAGATGACAAGACTGTTCAAAATTGAAACTGTGGGAGTTTGATAAGTGTATCTATCATACGGATGTAGTAGAGTTAGCACACATGCTTTCTGAGACATGTTATCTAAACTAAATGCGTTAAGCAGATACTGTCAATTACTTTTCAATGGCTTTTGTTTCAAGATAACGTGATGAATTAAGAAATTTGAGTTAAGAGTTGGTGTGTTAACCCTGCTACATCTGTAGTTCTTAAAGGAAATATTTAAGGTGTCCCAACCAGGGACAACATAAGCTACTGACAGATCTCCTTAGCAAAATGATGGGTCTCGTTCTTTAATTTACCCAGCCATTTTGCCAAAAACTGTTAAAAGTGAGGGCAGTGTAAAATACTGACTACCTTTCATTTTTATCAGTTTATACATGATGCATTATACTATACAATATATAATATCATTTTGTAAAACATTAAGGGGGACATTTACTCACCTTTTTAAACCACTTTTGTGGCATAAATAGATTTGTGCATTCTGTTGCACGTCATTTGTGGGGCAAAATGTGCAACATTTTGTGCCGTGGTTGGGGAGCGAAAGACGCCACAAGCCTGCCACATTTTGTCTATATTCATAACAGTTTTCCGGCATGAAGAAAGACTTAAATCTACAGCAACTAGGAAGCTGCCGTAGATTTAAGTGTGTCACAAGGCATGGCCGCAATATGTGCCAAATATATGACCTTCGCCTCTGCATAAATTTGGCCCATTCTCCAGCAGCAATGGGGAAATCAAGATCGGAGTATAATACGCTGTTCTTGATAAATGTCCCATTAAGTCCTTAAAACTAGCTTACACCACTTTACTACTATTTACTATTTAATATCTAGCTCATATATCTTTATATCTATCTGTAGGTATACTCATATAAGATATATTTTTTTTATTCTAGCAAAATACAACAATAAAATATCTAAAAGATTATCTAAGCTTCTAGGTCATAACACATGTTGATGACCTCACCCTTATTGCACACTTCCATAATACAACATAAGAAGCCTTCAGAAACTGCATGATCATCAAAGCATAATGTAAATAAACCATTACACTTTATTTAGACTTATAAATGATCAAAGCAGCTTTGAAATGCTTGTGGTAAATATTTCATGAACAACCTGCAGTGTTCCAAGGATGTAAAAGATAATGTGGCAGCAAAATAGTGTTTTGGAATGCTAGTTATGTGACATCATGGGTAAGCCCGTATCGCTCCTTAGCAAAAGGTTTGACATTCAGGTTATTTCAACCTGAAAGTCTGACGAAAACAAAAGAGATGTCAAAGAGCACGGCTCCCTACCATCTGCAATTATGTCTTCTCAGAAGATGTGAAAGGCAATAGTTAAGGATAAACTTGAGCAACTCCACAATAAATATGAATACTTGGAATGATTTTTTCAATGGGGAGAGGGGAATAGGTTGCTGTCAGATGCTTCTGTGAGTGGCTTAGATCCTGTTAGAACAAGGGATTGAAATCCAACACACCCAATCTTTCTTTCTCCAGATATCTGTTGTCTTGGGAAAGATTTGAGAGACGACCAGAAACAGTAGACTGTTGGTCAGTCCCACCAAGTTTGTTGAGTTTGACCAAGTTATGTCTAATATGTTTGGGTAGTGGTACCTTTTAGTGTTGATCGAGCACTGCAATGTTCGGGTGCTCGGGTGCTCTGGCCGAACACTAAGTGGTGCTTGAGTGCTCGGCCGAGCACCCGAGCATAATGGAAGTCAATGGGAGAACCCGAGCACTAAACCAGGCACCCCCTGCTCTGAAGAGGGGAAGGTGCCTGGTTCATAGGGAAATTTGAGAAAATAGTGAAAACACCACTGAAATGGTTTGGGAACAGCATGGGGAGGATGTCTGGATGCATCTTGGACTCCAAAGTCGGTGCTGTTAACGATGTTGTCCGAGTATTACGCCACTTTTACGGAATGACAAGAATACCCCCCAAAACCAAATATGACATCAATTTTATAGGAAATATTGTTAGGAAACATATATTTACTTGTATATAAAGCGCAAGTAGCAGCAGGCCCTCACCCCTAATGTTTTACATGGTCAGATCATCAGCAGGCACTCTCCCCTAATGTTTTAGACGGTCAGATCAGCAGTAGGCACTCGCCCCTAATGTTTTTGAGTTTCAGCAGCACTGAAGGTGAACTTGTCAGGAGGAGGACCAGAGTGAAGAAGTGGAAGAGGAGGTGGTAGACGATGAAATCACTGGCCCAACATGGCAAAGTGGCAAGCTGAGCGAGGACAGCAGTACAGAGGGGGAGGGATCCGCAGCACCGCAACAGGCTGGAAGAGGCAGTGGGGTGGCAAAAGGGAGAAGGCAGGCCACACAAACAAGTGTGGATGATAAAAGAATTGTCATTTGCAACCTGTGCCGTACCAAAATGAGCAGGGGCATGAACACTAGCAACTTGACCACAACCAGATCCTCATGGCAGCAAAGCACCCTAATAGGTGGGCCAAACGCCACTGCGGGTCACACCACTGCCTCCTCTTCCCTGTGTTACGTGCTAGCCAAGACGCAGGCCCAGATGCCTCCCGCCCTGCACCTGGACCCTCGCAAGCACCATCAGCGAGCACATCTACTTCTGTGTCCCAGCGCAGCGTACAGATGTCCATACCCCAGGCCTTTGAATGAAAGCACAAATACCCAGCCACCCACTCACAGGCGATAGCACTAAATACACACCTTTGCAAATTGCTAGCACTGGAAATGTTGCTGTTTAGGCTTGTGGACACTGTGGCTTTTCGCAGTCTGATGGCGGCCTCGTTACTCAGTACCTAGCCACCACTATTTTTGCCGGTGTGCCGTCACCGTCTTACACCAGCTTTTGTCCTGTAACATAACCCATGCCCTTACCAACGCAGTTACTGGGAAGGTCCACTTAATGACTGACACATGGACAACTGCTTTTGTCCAGGGACGCTACATTTCCCTGACGGCACACTGGGTGAACCTTGTGGAGGCTGGGAGCGAGTTGTACCCTGGGATGGCACAGGTGTTACCGACACAAAGGATTGCGGGCCCTACTTCCATCAGGATTCCTGCCACCACCTACATTAGCGGCTGCAACCCCTCCTTCTCCTCCTCCACCTCCACCTAGGAATTCTCATCTTGCAGCACCAGTCAGCCATCAGTCAGTAGCTGGAAGCAGTGTAGCACAGCAGTGGGGAAGCGGGAACCGGCTGTGCTGAAACTTATTTGCTTAGGTGACAAACAATACACCGCCGCAGAGCTGTGGCAGGGTATAAGGGACCAGGCTGAGCTGTGGCTCTCGCCACTCAACCTACAACCAGGAGTGGTTGTGTCTGATAATGGCCGCAACTTGGTGGCGGCTTTGGAGCTCGGCAAGCTCCCACACATACTGTCACGCTCAGGTGTGGGGGGAAAACCACACAGAGCGTAGGAGGGAAAGAAGATTAGGCCTGGAAACTAAGGAAGGACGATGGACACCTCCTAAAGAAAACCCTAACTCTAATCCTGACTGACTACCAGTATGAACAGGTCTCAAAAGTAGGCGAGTTCATACACAGGAACCTAAACCAAACTGACCCTATAGGACCCTGGAATTAATGACAGGAATGAGTTTACCTGTTCCTCCAACAGGAAGGACAAACAGGAGTCTCCCTCAGGCCAAACAACTGCTTCAACTTAGTGGTTCAGCAGTTTCTCAAAACCTACCCCAATTTTTTTGAGTTGCTGGTGAAGGTACGCTGCCTGTGTGCTCATTTCCGTAAGTCACCTACAGCTTCCGCTGATCTGGCAACGCTGCAGCAGCGCTTACACTTGCCAGCTCACTGACTGCTGTGCGACCTGAGCACACGCTGGAACTCCACCTTCCACATGTTGGGCAGGCTTTGTGAGCAGCAGAGACCAGTAGTGGAATACCAGCTGCAAAACGGTCGGCGCCTTTCCAGTTGCTCACAATAAAAGTGGGTGGCTCTGCATGTGGAAAAGGTTCTGATAAGCAGCCTAGTGTCACAAGGAGGGAAACGTTTTGAAAATGGTAAAGGAGTACCTAGCTGACTGTGTCAATGTCCTCAATGATCCCTCTGTGCCTTATAATTATTGGGTGTCTAAGCTGGACACGTGGCACGAACTGGCGCTCTACGCCTTGGAGGTGCTGGCCTGCCCTGCTGCCAGCGTTTTGTCAGAGCGGTTATTTAGCGGGGGCATAATACCTGCTAAGTGCATCCGCCTGTCAACTGAAAATGCTGACAGGTTGACGCTAATCAAAATGAACAAGGCCTGGATTGCCCCTGACTTTGCTACCCCACCAGAGGAAAGCGGCTGAACATAAAGGAACTTTAAATGTGGCTTTTAGGGTGTATTGAATACATGGTATTCCCATGCACCCCTTCCTCTTCCTTTTCTCGTCCTCTTCCCCCTCTTTCTCCATCATATCAAAGTGCTTATTAGGCTGCCCTCGCCTTTAAATGTTTAAGAGGTTCACCAGCAGGCCCTCACCCCTAATTTTTTAACATAAAAAATTAACCTCACTCTGGTCCTCCTCCTGACTTGTTGACCTAACAGGAACATGTCTTGCGCCGCCCTGCAAACTGGGACATGGATGACTTTGCTTCTTGTGCTCTGCCAGCAGACACTGTTTCACCGCGCCCAGAGCCATGGCCTCTACGTGCATCGTTAGCAGCATGCCCACTTCCCTGTCCCTGACTGCTCACCTTGCGCATATGAAATGGTATATATGCAAGTTTGTCAAAAGTACAGTTGCGCAGATTTTTTTAGTGCAAGAGCAGAAAAAATTCACCGAATGTCAGAAATATTTTCTGCTGTTATTCATATAATATATAACGTTTGCGTAAGAAGGCACACGTAGTGTAGGGATAGGATTTGGCTAGGCAGGGCTAGTTGTTGTGTTAAAAAGACCCGAACGTCCTTGTCACGCGAGGTCGGCGTCGCGCTCCCTCTGCACGACATCGCCGGACCTCTCCGCCCCCCTAGAGACGAGCAATAGGGAATTGAAGTGCTGGTCTTGTCAGCCAGCACTTCATGAGTTAATTCTCTGTTTGGGTTTAGCCATGTGGTGCTGATCACACCACATGGCTACTTTACATATTGTTTGGACAGCTTGCTCCGCCTCAGGTCATGTGATGCTGGCCACATCACATGATCCTGGGCGGGCTATTTAAAGATGGCAACTGCCTCACTCAGATGCCTGTGATTAGTTTATACTTTTGATCAGTGCTTGTGCGACCTTGTGTTTTGGATTTGCTATTTGGACTCTGACTTTGGACTTGGACTTGGACCTCTCTTCTCTTGACCCCTGGTATTTACGCTATCTCCTGTGTTTGACCCGGCTTGCTGACTACTCTATCATTGTGTTTGTTCCGTCTGTGTTTTGTCTCTCCCTGTGTTCCCTTTCCCTCCCTCTGCACTTACCCAGTATAGGGAACGTCTTCGTGGTTGTCCGCGGCCGCCTAGGGCCGTTTGAGGCAAGTAGGTAGGGAAAGAAGGGGGTTTCAAGTACAGGGCACACCTTCCCTTGTCTCCCCCGTGACAGAATCACAGGCCGTATCATATGGAGCAATTGCGGGTGCTCACGGACCAGGTTCAGGGTATGGCGCAGATGATCCAGGACCTGGCCGAGAGGCTCCTACATCAGGAGCAGCTACAACCTGCACTAGTAGCGGCTCCCTCCACATCTAACCCCATTGTGGAACCTCATGTTAAATTGCCGGATCGGTTTTTGGGGAACCGGAAAAACTTTCCGTTCCTTTAAGGAGAGCGTAAAATTGTATTTTCGTTTACGTCCTCACTCCTCGGGTGCCGAGCAGCAGCGGGTAGGAATAATTATTTCCTTGCTGCAAGGTGATCCGCAGGAATGGGCCTTTTCTTTACCGCCTGACTCCCCAAGCTTGCAGTCTGTGGAAGCATTTTTTCAGGCCTTAGGCCTATTATATGAGGAGCCTGACTTGACTTCTGTAGCTGAGACTCAGCTCAGAGACATTCGGCAGGGTAACCATCCAGTAGAGGATTACTGTGCTGAGTTTAGAAAGTGGTGTGTTTCCTCTGGATGGAATGACCCTGCTTTGAGAAGCCAGTTTAGGGTGGGGCTGTCTGACCATCTTAAGGACTTACTTGTCAGTTACCCTACTCCTGACACCCTAGAGGCAGCCATGACACTAGCCATTAAACTGGATCGTCGAGTGAGGGAGAGACGGAGGGAACGTTCAGATATTCCTCAGGGTGTCGTCCTGCCTGAATCCCCTCTTCTGAGTCCACCTTCTACCAGGGTCCCGGAGGAGTCCATACAGTGGGGAGGAACTTTGAGAGATCAGAGACGCTTGAATGGAACCTGTTTCTACTGCGGTGAGACGAACCACTGGCTCCAGCAATGCCCGAAACTTCTGCCCTCTAGAGAGCTTTCTGCCGGAAGTAAGGTAACCCCAGCGGTGGTAAGGAGGAAAGTATTATTACCTATCTCCATTGCGTACAACCAACTCAGGGGGTCCGGTAAGGCTTTTGTTGATTCTGGTTCTGCCATTAATTTTATTGATTTTGATTTTATACAATCTGTGGGGATTCCGCTAGTTCCTTTAAGGGAGGTGATTGAAATTATCGCACTGGATTCCACTCCATTGAATAATGGGAGAGTGGAGTTTTGTACTCCTGAGGTTGTATTAACTGTAGGAATTACCCATACCGAAACTTGTTCCTTCCTTGTATTAAAGGATTTACCTGCCGACCTTGTTTTAGGTCTGCCATGGTTACAGGACCACAACCCTGTGATCAACTGGTCGGTAGGTGAATTGGAAAAATGGGGAATGAATTGTGACAAATGTTGTAAATCAGTATTGCTGTTTGGAGGTACCACTGAGTCTCTTTCCTTGCCCAAGTATATCGGCGATTTTTCGGACGTTTTTTCTATGTCCGAGACTGAGTTCCTCCCTCCTCACCGGCAATATGATTGCGCCATCGACCTTATTGAGGGATCCAAATATCCCAAAGGTCGCATTTATAATCTCTCTACTCCTGAACGTCAGTCCATGAGGGATTATCTCAAAGAGAGTCTGGCCAAGGGTCACATCCGGCCTTCAGTTTCTCCCATGGGGGCAGGTTTTTTCTTTGTTGGTAAAAAGGATGGAGGATTGAGGCCCTGTATCGATTACAGGGAGCTCAATAAAATCACTGTTAAAAACAGATACCCGTTGCCCCTTATTCCTGACTTGCTGAATCAGGTCCAGGGGGCCTGTTGGTTCACCAAGCTGGATTTGAAGGGGGCATACAACCTAATCAGGATTCGTGAGGGGGACGAATGGAAAACTGCTTTTAATACCCCGGAAGGTCATTATGAGTACTTGGTAATGCCTTTTGGGTTAAGTAACGCTCCGGCAATTTTCCAAAACTTTGTCAATGACATTTTTAGACCATTTATTGGGAAATTTGTAATTGTCTATATTGATGACATCCTGATTTTTTCTGCAGACTGGGAAAGTCACGTATCTCACACCAGGCAAGTGCTGGAGGTGTTGCGTGAAAACAAGTTGTTCGTTAAAGGGGAGAAGTGTACCTTTGGTGTTCAGGAAGTGGCCTTTTGGGATACATTCTCACCCCTTTTTCTTTCAAAATGGACCCAGTTAAAGTACAGGCCATTGTGGATTGGGTGCGACCTTCCTCTTTGAAGGCGCTCCAGCGATTTCTGGGGTTTGCTAATTTTTATTGTAAATTTGTCAAAAATTTTTCAGTGGTAGCCAAACCCATTACGGATTTGACTCGCAAGGGGGCTGATCTGGTCAATTGGCCCCCTGCAGCTATTGAGGCCTTTAAAAGGTTAAAGCAGTGTTTTATTAATGCTCCTGTGTTGGTCCAGCCTGATCAAAGTAAGCCTTTTGTAGTTGAGGTGGATGCATCTGAAGATGGTGTGGGGGCAGTACTGTCCCAGGGGTCTTCCACCTTAACTAATCTTATGCCATGCGCCTTCTTCTCCCGCAAGTTCTCTCCTGCCGAGAGGAATTATGACATTGGTAATAGGGAGTTACTTGCAATCAAGTGGGCATTTGAGGAATGGCGTCATTTTTTAGAAGGGGCATTACACCGCATTACGGTCCTCACGGATCATAAGAATTTAATGTTTCTAGAATCGGCTAAGCGATTGAATCCTAGACAGGCGAGGTGGGCTTTGTTCTTTACTCGTTTTGATTTTTGTGTTACCTTCAGACCCGAGAGCAAGAACGTTAAGGCCGATGCCTTATCCCGAAGTTTCCAGGCGTTTCAGCCTCCTGACGTCCCTCCTGAGCCCATCCTGCCAGCTGATATCATCGTGGCCGCTACCTCATCTGACCTCGCTTCTGAAATCTCGGCAGGACAACATCTTGCTCCCATTGGTACCCCCAATGACAAATTGTTTGTGCCGGCTCATTTGCGGTTGCGACTGCTGGGTGAGTGCCATAATTCTGTTTTGTGTGGACATCCTGGCATCAATGCCACCAAGGAGTTGGTCTCTAGGCAGTATTGGTGGCCGTCAATCTCCAGAGATGTTCAGGCTTTTGTAACGGCGTGTAACACTTGTGCCAGGTCCAAGAATTCCAAGACACGACCTATGGGTGAGTTACATCCTTTACCCATACCGAGCAGACCTTGGTCACATCTGTCCATGGACTTTATCATGGATTTGCCGTGCTCTGAGGGTAAAACCGTGATATTTGTGGTGGTTGACAGATTCAGCAAAATGTGTCATTTTATTCCTTTGTGTAAATTACCCTCTGCGAAGGTCTTGGCGTCCGTGTTTATTGATAATATTGTCAAACTGCATGGTGTTCCTGAGAATATCGTTTCTGATAGGGGAGTACAGTTTGTGTCTAGGTTCTGGAGGGCGTTCTGTAATAAGATTGGTATCTCTTTGTCCTTTTCATCAGCCTTTCATCCGGAGACCAATGGTCAGACTGAACGTCTTAACCAATCCGTTGAGCAATATGTCAGATGTTATGTTTCTGATAACCAGCATGTGTGGGCCAGATTCCTGTCTCTGGCTGAATTTGCAATTAATAATCGTGTTAATTCATCCTCTGGGATGTCGCCGTTTTTCTGCAATATGGGTTTTCATCCACGCTTTGGCTCCTGTTCCCCATCTGCGTCGGTTGTCCCAGAGGTCAATGATTTTTCTCAAGAACTGTGCACAGTTTCGGCACAGGTTCAGTCGAACCTGGAAAAGGCCCAAGGAGTTCAAAAAGCTAAGGCTGATAGAAAACGTTCTAAGGGTGTGAATTTTAAGGTTGGGGATAAGGTATGGTTATCGACTAAAAATCTCAACATGAGGGTACCATCCTACAAGTTTGCACCTCGCTTCATTGGTCCTTACAGGATCACCAAGGTGATCAATCCGGTTTCTTTTAGGTTATGTTTACCCGACTCCCTTCGTGTTCATAATGTTTTTCATGTGTCTTTGCTCAAACGTTATGTTGCTCCCGTTGGTCCTGAGGAACAGTCTCCTCCTCCGGTTGAGGTAGCAGGACAAATGGAGCATGAGATTGCCAGAATTGTGGATGTGAGAAGGGTCCGGTGGCCCCTCGTGAAGGGGGGGGTACTGTCACGCGAGGTCGGCGTCGCGCTCCCTCTGCACGACATCGCCGGACCTCTCCGCCCCCCTAGAGACGAGCAATAGGGAATTGAAGTGCTGGTCTTGTCAGCCAGCACTTCATGAGTTAATTCTCTGTTTGGGTTTAGCCATGTGGTGCTGATCACACCACATGGCTACTTTACATATTGTTTGGACAGCTTGCTCCGCCTCAGGTCATGTGATGCTGGCCACATCACATGATCCTGGGCGGGCTATTTAAAGATGGCAACTGCCTCACTCAGATGCCTGTGATTAGTTTATACTTTTGATCAGTGCTTGTGCGACCTTGTGTTTTGGATTTGCTATTTGGACTCTGACTTTGGACTTGGACCTCTCTTCTCTTGACCCCTGGTATTTATGCTATCTCCTGTGTTTGACCCGGCTTGCTGACTACTCTATAATTGTGTTTGTTCCATCTGTGTTTTGTCTCTCCCTGTGTTCCCTTTCCCTCCCTCTGCACTTACCCAGTATAGGGAACGTCTTCGTGGTTGTCCGCGGCCGCCTAGGGCCGTTTGAGGCAAGTAGGTAGGGAAAGAAGGGGGGTTTCAAGTACAGGGCACACCTTCCCTTGTCTCCCCCGTGACAGTGGTTTTAAGGACTATTGTTATATCTGGCTGCAATATTTTTATTCTTGATGGTCAAAATTTCTGCAAGTTTGCCTAATCTTAACACCAGCTGTGCAGCGTGTGCAGTACAATTTGTTTCTCCTATATACCTGACATTTGTTGGGTTTTTTTCTGCCGCTAATCACGGCGACATTACATGTGCAGTACAATGTTTGGCTCTCCTATATACCTGACATTTGTTGCGTTTTTTTCTGCTGCTAATCACGGCGACATTACATGTGCAGTACAATGTTTGGTTCTCCTATATACCTGACATTTGTTGCGTTTTCTTCTGCCTCTAATTACGGCGACATTATATGTGCAGTACAATGTTTGGTTCTCCTATATACCTGACATTTGTTGCGTTTTCTTCTGCCTCTAATTACGGCGACATTATATGTGCAGTACAATGTTTGTTTGTCTTATATACCTGACATTTGTTGCGTTTTTTCTGCCGCTAATCACGGCGACATTACATGTGTAGTACAATGTTTGATTCTCCTATATACCTGAAATTTATTGCGTTTTTTTCTGCCGCTAATCACGGCAACATTACATGTGCAGTACAATGTTTGGTTCTCCTATATACCTGACATTTGTTGCGTTTTTTTCTGCCTCTAATCATGGCGACATTACCTGTGCAGTACAATGTTTGTTTCTCCTATATACCTGACATTTTTTGCGTTTTTTCCTGCTGCTAATCATGGCGACATTACATGTGCAGTACAATGTTTGTTTCTCCTATATACCTGACATTTATTGTGTTTTTTCCTGCTGCTAATCACGGCGACATTAGTAATGTCGCCTTGAATAGCGGAAGAAAAACATACACCGGATTTCAGGTATTTGGGATACACAAATGTTAGACAGCAGATGCTGCCAAGGTGGTGTTAAGG
Source organism: Rhinella marina (assembly GCA_900303285.1). Taxonomy (NCBI): domain Eukaryota; kingdom Metazoa; phylum Chordata; class Amphibia; order Anura; family Bufonidae; genus Rhinella; species Rhinella marina. Next base: position 118,064 of record ONZH01013470.1, read on the forward strand.
TCAGGCAACCTTGCGCAATTTTTAACCCACCACAAAAATAATATATTGCAGCCAGATATAATATCCCTTAAAAGGGCTTTTTAACAGAACAACTAGCCCTGCCTAGCCAATTTCTATCCCTACACTATCTGTCCCCCCTTGCGCAAACTTTATACAGCAGAAGCAGCGCAGGTAATGTCTCCTTGATTAACGGCATTAACACCGTATGTCAGCTATATAGGATACAGCAACGTTCTAATGCACAAGCTGCACAGGTGGTGTTAAGGTCAGGCAAACTTGCGTTCTTTTTGCCCCCCAAAAAAAAAAAAAATTGCAGCCAGATTTAACAATAGACTTTTTTGTCTTTTTAACAGAACAACTAGCCCTGTCTAGCCAAATCCTATCCCTACACTATCTGTGCCTCCTTGCGCAAACATTATACAGCAGATGCAGGTGAGGTACTGTCGGCTTCATTAGCGGCAGAAAAATAGCAACGGATGTCAGGAATATAGGATACAGAAAGTATTAGAATGCACCAGCTGTGGAGATGGTGTTAAGGTCAGGCCACCTTGCGCAATTTTTAACCCCCCCAAAAAATATATATATATATTGTAGCCAGATATCACAATAGCCCTTTAGAGGGCTTTTGGGTCTTTTGAGCAGAAATACTAGCCCTGCCTAGGCAATTTCTCTCCCTACACTAACTCTCCCTCCTTGCAGCAGCTCTCCCTGACTTGGTCTGAGCCGGTTACATCTCACCGGGTGCTATATAGCACCCGATGACGCGTTTCCGGCCAGCCAATCACTATAATGCTAGTAGCCAAGATGGCTACGGCATTACAGTGAATGCCAATACCTCCCAGCAGGGGAGGGGACTCGAGCATGGCGCTCGAGCACACGCAGTGTTCGGCCAAACACTGCGTGGTCCCGAGCACCGCAATGCTCGACCGAATATCATATTCGGCCGAGCATGCTCGCTCATCACTAGTACCTTGACCTTAAACACATTTCCACAAAGTATACCACATACTTTCTATGTGCTCAGACTGAAGGTTAAGGATTTTGATTGGAACAACTTATCCCTTATCAACTGAATGGGGATAATTGTAAAATTGTTGTGTCTCCAACCATCTGGATCCCCAACAATCACAAGCACAGAGGAGTGATGGTGAAGCATGCACTCCTCTGCTCCACTCATCTCTATGGGACTGCCTAGGGGACTGTCACTTTGTTTTTTGATTGACTGTTTTTGACTAAATCAGTTTTTAAGAAGCTAATTTAACAAGAAATATGGCTTCATTTCCAGAAACTATTAAACTCACTTATTGTACATAAGTCAGTCTGATTTATGTACAATAGTACATTTTGTGTGGAAATCCTCTTCAAAATGAAAATCTAGTCAAAATGGTCTTCAGTATTTGATATGTACATATCAGGAGATCACAATGGTGGTCTGTAATGTCCACCAATACTGATTACCAAAATGAAAAGCTACTATTCAGTGCTTAACGTTTTTGGCAATGCTCAGAGATTTCTATTTAACAGAAATTGTATAACAGTGTCAACCAAGGGTCATTCAAATCCATGTCAGGTTGCTAGGTGTTTTTGTCAGATTAGGACTCATGAACATTACTGTATTTTGCATCTGTGTCTGATTCACTTTTTTGCGATTGCACATGAACCCTTTCATTTCTATGGTTACACATCCATCAGTCTGTTCCGCAAATTATAGAACATTTTATATTGTTGTCCATATTGTGAACAAGAGTAGTCATTTCTAGGGATGGAAGTGAGAAAAATACAGATTGCACACCAAACGTGTCTGTATTTTGCGTACTTGTGGTTTGTGGACCGCAATACGGACATGGTTGTGTTCATGTGGCCTTATAGTAACATTAAAGGGGTATTCCCATCTCACAAATGTAGTTTGTATAGATAGATATAACCATACCAATATTATTACTAATAGAATGTATTTATATAAAATGTACCGTTTAGAAGATTTGCCTATTTGTATTTCCATTGTCCCACACACATCAGTCAGGCTGTTGCCCCTAGTTACGGCCACCGCGGCCATGTAGTAGTGGTCGTCGGCTTGCTCCTGTTCAAACCCGCTCTGAGGTAACTGCTGTATTGTGAACACACATTGCATGAGCATGCGCAGACACATCTAAGGGTACTTTCACATCTGCGTTTTGGACGCTACTAGTCCAAAGCGCAATGGTCAGGATCCGTCCAAAATGCAGACTTTATAAATGGATCCTTCTCCATAGAGATAAATTGATCTTGGAACAGGATCTGTTCCGACAAAAATGCTACAACCCTAAGATGTGTCTCCGCATGCTCATGCAATGTGCGTTCACAATACAGCAGTTACCTCAGAGCGGGTTTGAAAAGGAGCAAGCCGGCCACCACTACTACATGGCTGCGGTGGTCGTAACCATGGGCAACAGCCTGACTGATGTGTGTGGGACAATAGATATACAAATAGGAAAATCTTCTAAACGGTACATTTTATATAAATACATTCTATTAGTAACAATACTGGTATGCCTATATCTAACTATACAAACTACATTTGTCAGATGTGAATACCCCTTTAATGCCTCGACAATGCCAAAGGGATATACGCAGTGTACACAGGTCAGGCCTTTTGGGTGTTAAATCATGTGCAGCTGCACAAGGTGTGTAACCCTTTCACTCAGAAGGGGCCCATGTAAAGTTCTTTTGCCCCTTAGTCACAGACTGGGGGACTGGTTGCACTAGATTGGCTGATGATTTATACATCAGCTTTCTACGGTACTCATATAGCAAATCTGATAGGATTTCTAATACAACATCCTATTCTATGAGCTACTGTCTCCTTGCTACCACCTCTTTTGTAGCTGCTGAGTAATGCAGTTGCACCTATCCTCACGTCATGTTCTTCCACAGCAGGTTCCCAGAATCTGATATCCATGCATGAGGTACATAAGGTGAATGGTGGTAGAATATAAAAAAAGCATATAGCACCTGGAGGCAGCCAGCTGGTACACAGCTTGGCATGTGGATGGAGCATGCAGCAGCTTGCTAATTCACATGATAAAACTGTAAGCCTTGAGTCACAGCAGCCAAAGAGAACAAAGATGATTTTTATTTCCTCTTCTATATCCCATGCCCCCACTGTTCCCACTATGCATGTTCCTCACTATCCTTCCTTATTATTCATTTTTTAATCTCCATTTTAATAGCCTATAAAATTTAGATGGTTCATGACTTTTTTTTTTTCATGAAGAACATATGTCATCCATTTATCAAACATGAAATTGGCAACCCTGATCATCCCCATAAATGCTCCATAAACAGGCCCAACATATCTATCTTACCTGACAGAAGACTGTAATAGTGACAGGGTATTGTGCTAGTTTACATGGATTTTTCTATTAACAACAGACTTTAACCCCTTGGCGCATTTGGACGTAACTGTACGTCCAAAGTGCAAGTAAGTTGCTGCATTTGGACGCACAGTTACGTCCAAACTGCTTACCGGGACTGTGACACTATAAAGTGTCACAGCCCCGGAGTCTCCGCTCTCCCGGAGAGCAGAGACGTCGGGGAAGCCGGCAAGGGACCAATCAGAGTGGTCCCTTGCCAGCAAGCGCTCCGATTGGTTAGTCTCTGCAGACTAACCAATCGGAGCGCTTCAGTATTAAAATGCCGGTTTCAGGCTGCGATCTCCACTCTGGAGAGAGATCGCAGCCTGAAACCAGGTAAGTCCTCTGTGCCCCCCCTTGTAGTGCCCCCTCCTTGTAGTGCCCCCCCCTTGTAGTGCCCCCTCCTTGTAGTGCCCCCTCCTTGTAGTGCCTCCTTGTGCCCCCTCCTGCTGCGCTGTTTCCATTGATGGCAGCGGCTCAGGATCGGAGCCGCTGCCATCAGCAGAGAGTGTGAGCTGTAATTACAGCTCACACTCTGCTGCTAACAGCTGAAATCGGTGCTGGCACCGATTTCAGCTGTTTAACCCCATAGATGCTGCGGTCAGTAGCCGCCCGCAGCATCCATGGGGTTAAGAGGGAGGGAGCTCCCTCTCTATACCATCGGGCCGCCGCTGCTGCAATGGCAAACGGCCCGATGGTTACCATGGCAACCAGACGCTTTACAAAAAGCGTCCTGGTTGCCATGTAGCTAAGGCTGATTAGACCCTCAGGGTCTGATCAGCCTTAGTGTAGCACTGATACAGTGCATTGCAATAGATGGCTATTGCAATGCACTGTATAGCCATCAAGCCCACTGGATCTTCAAGATCCAAATGGGTCTTGATAAAGTTTAAAAAAAATGTAAAAAGTAAAAAAGAAAAGTGTGAAAAGAAAGTAAAAAAAAGTGTAAAAAAGTAAAAAAAATAAAGTTTAAAAAAAGTTAAAAAAGCGCCCTTTTTCCCCAAATAAAGTAAAAAAAAAGAAAAAGTACACATATTAGGTATCGCCGCGTCCGTATCGACGGGCTCTATAAAAGCGTCACATGGTCCACCCCGCCAGCTGTACGCAAAAATTTTTTTTTAAAAAAAACTATACCAAAACAGCCATTTTCTGTCACCTTGCCACACAAAAAGTGTATTAGCAGGCGATCAAAAAGGCGTATTTACCCCAAAATGGTACCAATCAAACCGTCATCTCGTCCCGCAAAAAATGAGCCCCTACCTGAGACAATCGCCCCAAAAAATAAAAAAACTACAGCTCTCTGACTATGGAGATACTAAAACATGATTTTTTTTGTTTCAAAAATGATATTATTGTGTAAAACTTAAATAAATAAAAATAAGTATACATGTTAGGTATCGACACGTCCGTAACAACCTGCTCTACAAAATATCACATGATCTCTCCCCTCAGGTGAACACCGTAAAAAATAAAAATAAAAACTGTCTAAAAAAAGCCATTTTTTATCACATTTCATCACAAAAAATTTAATACCAAGCGATCAAAAAAGTGTATGCCCCCAAAATAGTACCAATCTAACCGTCATCTCGTCCCGCAAAAAATGAGCCCCTACCTGAGACAATCGCCCAAAAAATAAAAAAACTACAGCTCTCTGACTATGGAGATACTAAAACATGATTTTTTTGTTTCAAAAATGATATTATTGTGTAAAACTTAAATAAATAAAAATAAGTATACATGTTAGGTATCGACACGTCCGTAACAACCTGCTCTACAAAAATATCACATGATCTCTCCCCTTAGGTGAACACCGTAAAAAATAAAAAATAAAAACTGTCTAAAAAAAGCCATTTTTTGTCACATTTCTTCACAAAAAATGTAATACCAAGCGATCAAAAAAGCATATGCCCCAAAAAATAGTACTAATCTAACCGTCATCTCGTCCTGCAAAAAATGAGCCCCTACCTGAGACAATCGTCCAAAAAATAAAAAACTACAGCTCTCTGACTATGGAGACATTAAAACATGATTTTTTTTGTGCTTCAAAAATATTGTGTAAAACTTAAATAAATAAAAAAAGTATACATAATTGATATTGCCGCGTCCGTAACGACCTGCTCTATAAAAATATCACACGATATAACCTGTCAGATGAATGTTGTAAATAACAAAAAATAAAAACTATGCCAAAACTGCTAGTTTTTGTTACCTTGCCTCACAAAAAGTGTAATATAAAGGTACCAAAAATCGCATGTACCCTAGAATAGTACTAACAAAACTGCCAACTTATCCCGTAGTTTCCAAAATGGGGTCAGTTTTTTGGAGTTTCCTACTCTAGGGGTGCATCAAATCTGACATGGAAACTTAAACTTTTTCCAGTGAAATCTGCCCTGGCGTTCCTTTCCTTCTGCGCCGTGCCGTGTGCCTGTACAGCAGTTTACGATGACAAATGGGGCATTTCTGTAAACTACAGAATCAGGGTAATAATTATTGAGTTTTGTTTGGCAGTTAACCCTTGCTTTATTCTCGGACTAAAATGATTTAAATGGAAAATCTGCCAAAAAAGTGAAATTTGGAAATTTTGGCTACATTTTTCTTTAATTCTTGTGGAACACCTAAAGGGTTAATAACGTTTGTAAAATCAGTTTTGAATACCTTGAGAGGTGTAGTTTCTAAAATGGGGTCATTTTTTGGGTGGTTTCTATGATGAAAGTCTCACAAAGTGACTTCAGACCTGAACTGGTCCTTAAAAAGTGGGTTTTGGAAATTTTGTGAAAAATGTCAAGATTTGCTTCTAAATTTCTAAGCCTTCTAACGTCCCAAAAAAATAAAATGTAATTTTCAAAATGATCCAAACCTGAAGAAGACACATAGGGAATGTAAAGTAATAACTATTTTTGGAAGTATTACTATGTATTTTAAAAGTAGAGAAATTGACATTTGGAAATTTGGAAATTTTTCTAAATTTTTGGTAAATTTGGTATTTTTTTATAAATAAGAATGAAATATTTTGACTCAAATTTACCACTGTCATGAAGTACAATATGTGACGAGAAAACAATCTCAGAATGGCCTGGATAAGTAAAAGCGTTCTAAAGTTATCACCACATAAAGTGAGACATGTCAGATTTGAAAAATGGGGCTCCGGCATTTGGTCCAAACTGGCTGTCGGTTGAAGGGGATTAAAGGAATTGCATCAACATAACAACTGTTTCATATATCGAAGCTGAAGTTGTATATGATGACCGGATCATCACACCAGTGTATCATTCCACAACAAAGGCAGGTTTGAAGGACTCACCACAAGGCCTACATACAGTACTCCAAGCTGACCATTGTTGCTACTGATATGGTTTCAGTCCATACCAATCCAGGTTTCTTGTTCACGACACCATTGCAGACAAAGGCAAAGGTGACTGGCTATCAATGGTAGGTCAATGGTTGCTTTGACACCAAATTTCCTTCTGCTAAATGCCTACAAATGTTCGAGACAGAATCAGGGGGTGTAATGAAGGTGCTACCTGTGTCTGGATAATGGACAACAAAAGTATGGTAGCTACTTGTGCATATTGGCAGATCAAATGATGCTCTCTGCTTGTGGTCTGTCTGGGATGTCTGGAGCCTGTTTGCTATGTGTGCATGCCATCACATAACCCTACTTTTAAAATCCATTGCATCTTGTGACATGATCCAGTGTCTATTCCGACCACCCTGTAATCACTTACATATCTACATAACTATCCAACATCTGAGTGTGTGTGTTTTTTTTTTTGGCAATGAGGGTATGTGAATGGATCAAGTTCACTAGATTGAGAACCTCTGCTCATAGAGGTTCTGGGTCAGCAACCTTTGCCACTCTAGCTGTTAGGAAACCACAATTCCCAGCATGATCCATTCATTTCTATTAGAGTTCTGAGTAGTGCAAGTATGTATGCTGGGAGTTGTGGTTTAACAACAGCTGGAGTGCCAAGGGGTTTCCTACCCCTGCTGTAGGTTTTGGCTAGTTTGGGGGAGGGCAATCTCTATAACGTGCAAATGCTCTAATAGAAAATTGTATATGGATTGTAATTAGAGATGAGTGAGCATATTCGTCCGAGCTTGGTGCTCGTTCGAGTATTAGGGTACTCGTAAGTGCTCGCTGCTCGGACGAGTATCTCGCCATGCTCGAGGAAATGGCAACTTCCGCATCGTGCTTTTTTGGCGCCTAAAAACACAGCCAATCACAAGCCAGGAGACTCTGCGTACCACCCAGCATCACGTGGGGCCCTTACATGTCGATAGCAGAGGTTGGCTGGCCTGATCAGGTGACCCTGGAATATACTACCGACTGGCCGCGGTGCTCGGCTCAGATGCCGTCTGGATGTCGTTAGGGATAGAGCTGCTGCCTTTCAGGGACAGTGTTAGGGCCTGCATTTAGTTGTCTGTTAGGCAGGGATCACCCACAAAGAACCCAACAGCCCTTCTAAGGGCTAGAAGACATTTTATTTATTTTTTTTTGTCACTTGGGTGGCTGGCACTAGTAGTGCAGCTATCGCCATATCTAACCCTGTTTTTTTTTATTGTTCTATCTCAGTGATACAAATCCATTGCACACAGCACTGTGGAACCATTCTGTGTGTCACAGTTCAGCACTGACTCACTCCAATCCATATATACTGTCCAGGTGACACTTTTGTACGTCACAGAATACAACCAAGTCATTTGCTACCAATATCATCTACAGCTTGATCCAGAAAACTCTCTGTGCGACATTTGTCTGGGTCGCAGACTAAATAGCCACCGTTAACAGGGTGTCAGTCAGTTCTACCATATTTCCTGCACGTTACGTTCCCAAAAAAAACAAAATTTAAAAAAAAATATAAAAAAACAAATATAAAAAAAAATAAATTATTTTTTCAGTTGTTTTAGCTCAGTGATACAAATCCATTTTACTCAGCTTTGTGTAACCTTTCTGTGTGTCACAGTTCAGCACATTCGCTCCCATCCGTATATACTGTCCAGGTGACACTTTCTGTACGTCACACAATACAACCAAGTCATTTGCTACCAATATCATCTACCGCTTGATCCAGAAAACTCTCTGTGCGACATTTGTCTGGGTCGCAGACTAAATAGCCACCGTTAACAGGGTGTCAGTCTGTTCTACCATATTTCCTGCACGTCACGTTCCCAAAAAAACAAAATATAAAAAAAAATATTTTTTTTCAGTTGTTTTAGCTCAGTGATACAAATCCATTTTACTCAGCTTTGTGTAACCTTTCTGTGTGTCACAGTTCAGCACATTCGCTCCCATCAGGTATATACTGTCCAGGTGACACTTTTTGTACGTCACACAATACAACCAAGTCATTTGCTACCAATATCATCTACAGCTTGATCCAGAAAACTCTCTGTGCGACATTTGTCTGGGTCGCAGACTAAATAGCCACCGTTAACAGGGTGTCAGTCAGTTCTACCATATTTCCTGCACGTCACGTTCCCAAAAAAACAAAATATAAAAAAAAAAATTATTTTTTCAGTTGTTTTAGCTCAGTGATACAAATCCATTTTACTCAGCTTTGTGTAACCTTTCTGTGTGTCACAGTTCAGCACATTCGCTCCCATCCGTATATACTGTCCAGGTGACACTTTCTGTACGTCACTTAATTCTACCGGACTTAATGCCTCTGCTAGTCAACCCCCTGCCCAGGACCCCGGCACGAGCGCCTCCCGCCGGAAAACCACACCTTCGCCTCCACGATCCTCCACAGTGTCCACCAACGTGTCCCAGCGCAGCGTTCAGCTGTCTTTACAGCAGACGCTAGAGCGCAAGAGGAAATACAGTTCCACCCACTCACATGCCCAAGCCCTCAACGTCCACATCTCCAAATTTCTTAGCCTGGAGATGCTGCCCTATAGGCTGGTAGAGACCGAGGCCTTTCGAAATCTCATGGCGGTGGCTGACCCTCGGTATTCCGTCCCCAGCCGCCACTATTTTTCCCGATGTGCCGTCCCAGCCCTACACCAGCATGTGTCACAGAACATCATCCGTGCCCTGACCAACGTGGTTAGTGATAAGGTCCACCTAACCACGGACACGTGGACAAGTGCTGCCGGGCAGGGACACTATATCTCACTGACGGCACATTGGGTTAACTTGGTGGAGGCTGGGACCGAGACTGACCCTGGGGCCGCTCATGTACTGCCCACACCGAGGATTGCGGGGCCTACCTCGGTCACGGTCTCTCAGACGTACTATGCCTCCTCCTCCTCCGACCCCTCCTCCTCCTCCACCGAATTACCATCGGTGGGCACGGCGCATTCAGTCTGTAGCTTTAGGCGCAGCAGCAGTGCCGTGGGTAAGTGCCAGCAGGCGGTGCTGAAACTGCTGAGCTTAGGTGACAAAAGGCACACTGCCCAAGAGCTTTTACAGGGCATCACGGCGCAGACCGATGTGTGGCTTGAACCGCTGAACCTCAAGCCAGGCATGGTTGTGTGTGACAACGGGCGTAACCTGGTGGCGGCTCTGCAACTCGGCAGACAGACACATGTGCCATGCCTGGCCCACGTGTTCAATCTCATAGTTCAGCGGTTCCTCAAGACATACCCCAATCTGTCTGATTTGCTCACCAAGGTGCGCCGCATCTGTGCGCATTTCCGCAAGTCGAGCACAGATGCTGCCACTCTCAGGGCAGCGCAGCGCCGCCTACAACTGCCCGCTCACTGACTGTTGTGCGACGTGCCCACGAGATGGAATTCCACATTAAACATGTTATCCAGAGTTTACCAGCAGCGCAGAGCGATTGTAGACTGCCAGATGTCATCTTCCACCAGAACTGGTAGTCAGGTCTCTCAGATTCCTCAAGTCTACAATGAGGAGTGGACGTGGATGTCTGATATCTGCCAGGTGTTGATCAACTTTGAGGAGTCAACACAGATGGTTAGCGGCGATGCCGCCATTATCAGTCTCACCATCCCGCTGCTTTGCCTGTTGAAAAAATCATTGCTCAGCATCAAGTTGGATGCTTTGCGCTTGTCACAAGAGACGGTCTGTTTCTCAGCGCGTATCGGAGGAGGGGGATGAGGATGAGGAGGAAGAGGAGGAGAATGTCGGCGAGACAGTAGAGGGTACCAGTGCTCAGTCCTTAACTCTTGAGCGTGTGTGGGCTGAAGAGGAGGACTTGGAGGAGGAGGAAATGGAGAGTCAGGTCAGTGAGGAGAGGGAATTCTTGCGTGTTGGCACTCTGGAGCACATGGCAGACTTCATGTTAGGCTGCCTATCCCATGACCCTCGCGTTAGAAGAATTTTTTCCAACACCGATTACTGGGTGTTCACTCTCCTGGACCCACGGTACAAGCAGAACCTTTCCACTCTCATCCCTGCAGAGGAAAGGAGTATGAGAGTGAATAGGTATCAACAGGCCCTGGTGCACAAGCTGAAACAATTCTTCCCATCTGACGCCGCTAGCGGCAGAGGGCATGGTTCTGTGGGCCAAGTAGCGGGGGAGAGGAGGCGAGCAGGCAGCTTGTCCAGCACTGGCAGGGGAACGCTCTCCAAGGCCTTTGCCAGTTTTATGTCACCCCAGCAAGACACTGTCACCTGTCCCCAGTCTAGGCAGAGTAGGGGGGAGCTGTACAGAAAGATGGTGAGGGAGTACCTAGCTGACCATACCAACGTCCGTAGCGATCACTCTGCTCCATACAACTACTGGGTTTCAAAGCTGGACACGTGGCCTGATCTGGCGCTGTACGCCTTGGAGGTGCTGGCCTGCCCTGCCGCTAGCGTGCTGTCAGAGCGGGTATTCAGTGCAGCTGGTGGTGTCATCACCGATAAGCGTACACGCCTGTCAACTGACAGCGCTGACAGGCTGACGCTTATTAAAATGAACAAAGCCTGGATTTCACCGGAATTCAAATCTCCTCCGGGGGAAAGCAGCTAAAGATTTAAATAACTTATGTATCCTATTCCTCTTCTCTACTCCTCTTCTCTACTCCTCCTCCTCCATATCGTCTTTGCCTAACGCTGACCCAAAAAACGCCATTTTTTAGAGGTCCAACTGGCACTCTTTTAGCACAATTTTTCAGGAGGGCCCCCTACAGGCCCTCTATTCAAACAATTTTTCCAGAGGTCCACCTACAGGCCCTCTATTCAAACAATTTTTCCAGAGTTCCACCTATAGGCCCTCTCTCTTTAAACAATTTTTCAAGAGGGCCCCCTACAGACCCTCTATTCAAACAATTTTTCCGGAGGTCCACCTACAGGCCCTCTCTCCAATTCCAGTTCCAAGTTTTATTTGCGCATACTGCATACATTTTTATTTTTGGGATAGGTGTGAAAAATAATATTACTTGCGGATCTATATTGCCCAACATTGGATACGGTAGCAAGTAGAAGACCAAACACATGCTGCTCACAGGGTTCCGCAAATTCCTGGTCCACCCGCAAATTCCTTGTCCACAATGTCAAGGAGGACGAGGTTCTGTGGATGAGCAACAAGTCCTTCTGTACTGAAATCGCCGACAAAGTCTCCATCTAAGAACACACAGACCATTGTGGAGAGAGCGGCACAGCTCGCCATCAAAGTGAGGAACCCCAACGCCAGACTGCGCAGAGAAGATAACGAATAAATATCTCTGTGGTTATTTTTGCTAAATAAAAGTTAAATAAACCCCCAAAAAAATTCATCTGTTCCTGTGCCTGATCCACCCAAGTTGAATCTGTCCCATCATGAGAAAGTCCCCCCCAAGGAGTCCCCACTGTAACTTGCTTCCCATACAACTACCTCACCCCCCGACACCTGTGTCTCGCCATTGTCCACCACCTCCTCAGACAACACTGGTAAATCACCACTGTCAGCACACGGAAACAGCAAAAGGTCTTGCGAATTGGGGCAGAGAATGTTCTGGGCTAGCACATCAGAGAAGGGGTGACTATGGGGTTCCAGGGAGTACGTGACCACATGCAATCTCCATCTAAAAAGTCGTGCCACACTTGATCAATCTCATAATTTACGACTGTACCGGTTGATGCTAAATTTTTATGTTGGGGTCCTGTGTCGTCATTCTAACTCCATCCGGCTGTTGTCACCACCACACACGCTATCCCAGGGGGCACTCCTCTGGCTCTTCCAGCGAAACCTCCTTCCCCCCAGCCTGCCCCCCCCCCACCTGCAGGCCCTCTCTCCAAACAATTTACGTCTTTGTCCTATCTTTCTCTCTCTCCAAACCATTTTTCCGGATAGCTGCCATATACGGTTTTAAACTGAGTAGTATACATACCACAGTTGATCAATCTCATAATTTACGACTGTACCGGTTGATGCTAAATTTTTAAGTTGGGGTCCTGCGTCGTCATTCTAAATCCATCCGGCTGTTGTCACCACCACACACGCTAGCCCAGGGGGCACTCCTCTGGCTCTTCCAGCGAAACCTCCTTGCCCCAGCCTGCCCCCCCCCACCTACAGGCCCACTCTACGGTGCAGCTAGCTAGCTGCAGTGGGATAGAAACTCCCCTGGCCAGAGCAAGCTCTTTTTCCGTTTTCCGTGTTCGAAATATCCATTAAATATAGGGTCCCAAGATAGGGGGCGTATACGGTATTAAACTGAGAAGAATCGATAGTGCACCGGCTGATGCTAGAGTATTTCCAAATGCATTCCGGCTGTTGTCACCACCACACACGCTAGCCCAGGGGGCACTCCTCTGGATCTTCCAGCGAAACCTCCTTGCCCCAGCCTGCCCCCCCCACCTACAGGCCCACTCTACAAACAATTTAGCCGGATAGGGGACGTATCAGAAGTTGTACTGATGTTTGTTTTTGTTCTTCTTTTATCTGCCTCATGACCTGTGATAGGCAGAGCATGGACACGTCCCCTTAGCTGCAGTGGGAAAGACACTCTCCTGGCCAGAGCAAGCTCTTTTTCCGTTTTCCGTGTTCGAAATATCCGTTAAATATAGGGTCCCAAGATAGGGGACGTATACGGTATTAAACTGAGAAGAATCGATACTGCACCGGCTGATGCTAGAGTATTTCCAAATGCATTCCGGCTGTTGTCACCACCACACACGCTAGCCCAGGGGGCACTCCTCTGGCTCTTCCAGCGAAACCTCCTTGCCCCAGCCTGCCCCCCCCCCACCTACAGGCCCACTCTACAAACAATTTAGCCGGATAGGGGACGTATTAGAAGTTGTACTCATGTTTGTTTTTGTTCTTCTTTTATCTTCCACATGACCTGTGATAGGCAGAGCATGGACACTCCCCTGGCCAGAGCAAGCTCTTTTTCTGTTTTCCGTGTTCAAAAAATCCATTAAATATAGGGTCCCAAGATAGGGGACGTATACGGTATTAAACTGAGAAGAATCGATACCATACGGGTTAAAGCAACAGTTTTTCCAAATCCAGTCCGGCTGTTGTCACCACCACACACGCTAGCCCAGGGGGCACTCCTCTGGCTCTTCCAGCTCAACCTCCTTCCCCCCACCTACAGGCCCTCTCTACAAACAATTTACCCGGATAGGGGACGTATTAGATATTGTACTGATTCTGAATTGCCTCCTGCGATAGATGGGAATCGAACCCAGATCAACTGCTTGGGAAGTAGCTATGCGCACCACTATACCACCAGCAGGCACAGCAACTGATAAGATCAGATACTAAACTTGATTTCAGCTGCAGTGCCAGCATGAGCAGTGGTGTCACCTGCAGGCGGTGATGGACCTTCGTTGCACCTAGTTGGGTGCTTCCCTAACATGTGATGGGTATTTGCCTCGCCTTTCTTGGTCTGGGTGAGCACAATTGCCATGAGGGTAACCACCAGGCTGTTGCCTGAGAATTTGGGGTAATGGTGGGATTAGGCAGCCTCAGAGGCATCCATGCATGCTGCCCCTGCTGTTTCCTGTCCATTTCCGTGGTGTTTCCATCATTTTCTGAGGTTTCCAGGTTTTCACCCAGCCTTCCCTAGGCAGAGCCTTGGTCCCCCGCAAAAATGCTCGAGTCTCCCATTGACTTCAATGGGGTTCGTTATTCGAAACGAGCACCCGAGCATCGGGAAAAGTTCGACTCGAATAACGAGCACCCGAGCATTTTAGTGCTCGCTCATCTCTAGTTGTAATGCCTTTAACTTAGAGCAAAGTGAAACATGAATATCACTCCATCGATCATTCAGTGATCTTATTAAATTTCTATACTGTCAGTAAGTGAAGGTGCCTCACAACCTACTTTCAGTTTGTCAGTAGATTACCTGCTGATATTTCTAATATACATATTATTTTGGGGCACATCTCTAACTTATAGTTGTATGCCAAATAAGAGATATACAGAGGCCTGCTGTAAAGTCCCCATAGATTTCTACAGGGAAAATGTGTGCCACAATCCTGTCCATTTGTCATATTTTGAAGTACAGAAAAGTAAAGCTTGTCAACACGGCAAAAGATGCCTACATCATGGTGTATGTTTTTTTTGATAGTTACATAGGTTAAAGAGATACCTAGAAATATCCAACTACTGTACATGGCATATAGATACCGTACACACAGGTTTAAAATGCTGGTTGCATATGCCTGGTTAGAAGAAAATATATGTTCACACTGCCACTACAATTTAATTTTGTATAGAGCGTAATATCAGAAAAGGAGCACCAAAGAAAACTCTCCACAGGTATCCATCTAACCTATGGCTACCCCCGACAGTACAGAGCAGTAAATTTGTAGAAATCAGTGGTAGTCCGATCACAGGATTCACTATTGTGTTGCATACAGTATATCCATCACATTAAAAATACATAATACCAAAGGCATAACTAAGAGATCACGGACTCTAGTTCAAACTCTGTAGGAGAGTCCTTCAACCATCATACATAATTTGTTTACTGTAACATATTCTCAGAGATACATTGGTCTCCTCATACTCCGAGGTCTTTGTGTCCCTTCATGATACGTCAATTTTTTAGGTATTCTGACAGGACAGTCTAACCTCTATACAAGAAAATAGTTTGTATATTAATTTTATTTACACTGCAGTTTTTTTGCTAAATGAATGTCTTTACATTGCAAGAGTCTCAAGAAATGACCTAACACAGGCAAAAATATTAAGACACAAAATGAAAATTACTCCTATGGGAGTCATGAAAACTTCATAACAGTTCAGCTTAGTTTATGTAAGTCTGTCCACCCAGATGCTGCACAATACAAGTATTCTGAACTCACTCAGGAATGGGAATAAACCTTTAACACATTAAGTACACAGTTACAGCAAATTGTAACTTGACTTTTATAATGGATCTGTTGTTGTTGTGTTAAAGGAGTATTCTGGCTATCGTATTTTAAGTTATGCCCTAACCAGAGGACACTGGCAGCACTGATTTGATAGACTGTGAAGTGAAACACCTCCACATCTAGTATCTAATAAATCACATTTTAGCATTCATGTCCCGCAATTTCATTAGATTGAAAGGTTATTATGGGCAGCACAATAGTTTTCTCTTTGATGCACATATTTATGCAAAACATATGGTATAGAAATCATAAATTAATATGGGTGCAAAAAATTACTACTATACGTAATGTCTTTATGATCAATGATATCATAATGAGCAACTTAAAATTTTGGGGATCATTTATCAAAGACCAGCATTTTACGCAGGTCCATGATATCCCTTGTGCTGCAGGAAGACACGCATAATTTATAACGATTTGGAGACCACATCATAAGTTAGGCACATCCTCCAGCATTCTATGAGTCTAGATTGAAGAGTCTAAATTGAAATCTACTCCAGCCTCTGACTGGAGTAGGTTCCAGTTGTCATTTATGCCTGGAAATAGGCCTGAATGTTGCCTGGACTGATGGCTGTGCCCTCTCGCTAGTTGTGGGGCAATGTAAAAACATACCGCGTGTCTTAATTTAGGTGCACGTGCATTTAAAAAGTCTCCTGTGACTTTTTTGACCCCCTGTATGTTTACGCTTTATTATCATCCCTTTGCTGCCTCCTAAAGGCTTCCTGAATTTAAATTGTACTCAAGAATGCTGACCTTTGAAACAATAGGACCACCATTCTGCTAGTGAGAAATATCTGCAGGGCGTATGTTTTAACGAGGGAAGAAAATAACCACAAACATCAAAGAGAGAATGTGTGCCATGTCCAGACGGAAATGTGGTATTTAAAAATATATCTAAATAAAAAAAGCCATTTTTTAAAAAAGTAAATAAATAGGAAAAATTATTTTTATCAACTATTAAATGAACAAACACTAAGGGCTCATTCACACGACTGTATAATCACTGTGCCCGTGTTGTGGACCGCAAATAGCGATCCGCAAGATACGACAAAAGGTAGTACATGTCCTATATTTTGCAGCGCAGAGGCATGGACATCAAAAGTCCTATCATTTGCCGTATCTTGCGAAGCTCGCATCCGCAGCACGGAGTTCACATGACTGGTGCCCGTGGATTGCAGACCTGCTGATTGCTGTCCACAACATGGACACGACTGACATACGGTCGTGTGAATGAGCCCTAAAATGGTTTTCTGGGCATACTCATTGATAGCCTGTTTTTGTGTTCTTGTGTCATCAGTGGTCCAGAAGTCAGAGGTCCCAGATGTGTTTAAAAAACACAATAATATTAAGCATCAATCTAGTAAGTATTTTATGCGGTTATTATAATTTTCATATGTATGTAATTGTATAGCTTATTATAAGGCTAGTTTTATACGCAGCCTAGCAATCTGGCAGGCTGTTTGAGTTCTCTGGATCCGACCCCATAGATCACTTCAGAAGTGGTGAGAAGCTTAAATACTCACAAATTATTGTGCACACATGGAATGCGCCATAATTTGCGACTTATTTACACCACAACAATGGCATAAATAGGATGATAAATGTCAGTCAATATTTTTTTAGAACTTTTGACAGTTTTCCTTTTTTCAATTTTGGCAGTACTGTGTCATTTAAAATGAAATACAAGATATTGGGGGAGATTTATCAAACTGGTGTAAAGTTGAACTGGCTTAGTTGTCCATAGCAGCCAATCAGATTCCACCTTTCATTTTTCACAGCTCCTTTGAAAAATGAAAGGTGGAATCTGATTGGTTGCTATGGTCAACTAAGCCAGTTCTACTTTACAACGGTTTGATAAATCTCTACCATTGTCCTTCTATACTAGCCAACAGAAATAATTAGACTGCCTTTATATAATAACAGCTGTATTACACAGCCCAATGTTCAGACAGTATAAGTGGCAGTGGCTGAAAACGTATCCATCTGTGCTCATTTGCACTAGCCTGACTATAGAGACTGATGCAAATTGAATGTACGAGGAATGATTGCTATCGCAGTCTTTCCTCTCTCGGTCGGTTATTTTGATTACACAGGGAGATGTGCTCCTGATAATCGGATATATTTCATCCTGATGAAAAATGGCCATCAGCTAAGGCTACTTTCATACTTGTGTTTTATAATTCCGGTATTGATTTCCGTCATAGGGGCTCAATACCGAAATAAAACGCTTCAGTTTTGTCCCCATTCATTGTTAATGGGGACAAAACTGAACTGAAGACAACGGAATGCTCCTAAAAGCATTCCGTTCCGTCTTCAGACCGAAGAGCAAACCGCAGCAGAGGGCGCTGTGGGGAATCGTCCTATGTGCGCGCCGTCCTGCTACTCCTGCGCTGTGGAGACCTGCCGGGAGCATGTAAGTATGTATGTGTATTTGCATGTGTATATGTCTGTGTGTGTGTGTCTGTGTGTATGTACTGTGCGACATGTGTGGGGCCGGAGCGCAGTTCCGGTCCCACACATGTCCCTGCGGCAGCACGGATCCGGCGGCACCCTTCACCTGCCGGATCCGTGCTGCCGCTAATGTGAAAGAGGCCTAACAGACAAGTGTCTGCTTGTTCATCAGGTTGATTGGTTGCTCAATTATACAGGCCAATTATCATACACGTGTTCCTATTTTCCCGATAGTTGGCCCAAAAATCATACAATCTAATAAGGCCCTAAATAGGTAACTCATTGTCAGTTTACTGCTGCTGGGAGAGAAGATTGTTATCTGAATGTTAATCCCCGATAAAATAGTGTAGAATTAGAATAACCGTATGACCTCTCTATTGTTCACTTGATAGATATGGAAAAAGATTTCCACAGAAGAACACTGCACTTTTCAGTATAATCTGTGATTCTGTAATTGAGTCACTCATCTCCCTTCCCTCTTTAGACAAAGTGAATTCTAATGTGAGTCTGTTTGTCATGCTAAAAGTCCAAACAAAAAGGGAAGTTAGAAAGCCAGAACAAGAAGTAGGATACATGGAGTGACTTCAAAAATGTATATCCAGAAAACTATCCTACCAATGTCTTATAAAATAAATTGAACGTTCAAATAATTAATGTATAAGTTGTTAATATGTGCCAACTAAAGATAATCAAATAGATTACATCAGTCCGGAATTTGCCCTGAATTTTCCAAAATACTTTGAGTCTAATGAATTTGTATGCAAATTATCTTTCCAGCAGAAGTAAGATATGCTAATTTGCATATATTTTTCCAAGAAGCCAAGAGCAATGTTGACTACCCTACAATACTCATCATACATAAGAGGTTCTCTCCATAATGAGAAAGAGTACTCAGCAGACAATGCATATATATTTCCCTGAAACCCAGAGAAGCATATTAGTATGTCTCTCTTTCTCTTGTGTCCCAGACACATAATTATTCTCTGTTCTGTGTCAATATGTCTTTGCAGTAGCCCAGTTTGAAGAAACTGGCAGGGGACCTGAAATGTGTCGGAACTGGAGCTTTAGGGGATTGGAAAGGTGTGCATTACTTCTACTTGAGACTTTCGAAAAGTGAGACTCATGAGATGTTACCCTTTCACTAATTGTACATGTACCCAAGCTCTGGTGTATAAGTAATGAGTTCTGTCTACAAGGGAGTCTTTACAATATGAAATAAGCATGCTATGCCCTTCTCATTAGCAAATGTAATTTATGATTATTTGATGCACAGCCAAAGTGTTGGGTAGAAAGTGACATCAATTTCCGTGTTGCAGACACACATTTCAAGTCTGTCAGGTCTGATAGTATTGCTAAATCAGACAGGGAGTTGTCCACAGAAGACTACTAATCTTGAAAGTTATCGGCAAGTAGCAGCAAAGAGCAGAACCTCTTCCCTTACTCATCATCCTAGAAATTACTCCATTGTCTCCTCTCAGCACAGTTTTTTTATTCCTTAGAACAAACAGAAAAGTACAAAGGTCCGTTTAATAGAGCCTAAGTCAACTTCCAACCTCTTCTCTAGCAATTAATGTTTGACATGCCTGGGTAGAGCTGTTGTCAACAAACACAGTGCTTTTCTCCTTTCAGCCTAAGACACAGATGTAGCTTTCTTCACATCTTTCTAGGAATCAGTTGACACACAATGGAATTTTTAAAGGGGATCTGACTGTCACACTTAACAATCCCATAAAATAAACACTGGGGAGGAGAAAGCTCTAACAGAGTATGGGTGTAACTGCCAAAGTGGCAATCAGAGAAGTAGCTGTGGACCTAGCAGCTATGGTGGCCCAACTCTAATGTAAAAAAACGTCTCAGAGGTTGGTGGTGAGACAATATATAGTAGAACAGGGGCGGATTGGCCATAGACCTTACAGGGAAATTTCCTGGTGGGCCGATGCCCAGGGGACCGCCTGAGCCCTCCTCACGGCCGGCCAGTGGAAGTTTTTGGGGATATATTTTGTGCTGTGGGAAGTATTTTATGATAGACTGTGGTATTTGGCTCTGTTGGGGTGGTATAATGTGCCACAATATGGTATTGCTGGCCCTGCCTTCCATAAATTTGGACCCGATTACAAAACAGGGACACTTTTAGTATTTTTTCCGGGGCCACTTTTAGTATTTTTTCCAGGGCCACTTTAAGTTCCCAGTACGCCCCTGTAGTAGAATGTATGATAGCACCAAAAGTCCAAGGAAGGGATGGGAAAAGACTCACAGTAGAGGAGTGACCATGATAATCATAGTTTTTTTTAAAGGTATTCCTGGGAGTTTGGATAGTTTATCATTATCTGATTGGTGGGGGTTCAACTCTCAGCACCCCTGCTGATGAGCTCTTCCTAGGGTAGTTACTTCATGTTCATAGATCACATGGCCTATTTACATCTCAGTCCCAAATGAATGGGCCTGGGCTGCAATACTAAGCCCACTGCAATATAATGTACAGCACTTTGCTTGGTAAGCGTTAAAAAATCAGACCCCCACCGATCAGGTATTGATGACCTATCCTCATGATACATCATCAATATTTAACTCCTTGAAAACTCCTTTAATATTCTGAACTCAAACAATGCTGATGATTGTCACTACAGAGTGGAGAACAAGTTTTGCTACAAGACCACTTTTTTCAACTCAGTTTAAGAAGATCTACCTTGTTTTATTTAATACCTTTTCTGTGAGGCATCAGTCAGTGTTTCTGCCAAGTCCTCGCTCTGTTTGTTATTTGCTGGATTGGAGCCAATATTATAACAAGCAGAGCATTATGTTATAGTATCAAAAATAAAAATGACCCAAGGGTATATATACTGCTGTCTGTACCCCCACACCTTCTTAGGAAAGAAAGGAGAGGTCTCAATTTTAAATTGAATATATATATATATATATATATATATATATATATATATATATATATATATATAGTAAAGAAGAAAAATACTGTTTAGATTTTAGTTAGATTTTATCCAATTTGCACAAGACACAGTATATCAGTTAAATTAGTTTGAGTGACACCCTTAAGATGGATTAAGACGGGTCGAGGAGAAGCTGATTTTTGAGAAGGAAGAGTTCCATACCGACAGTCAGCAGTGATCTCCTCCACAGCGATCTTCTCCACAGTATGAGAACCAACAATCTTTTTTTTACATTGATGTCAATGGGAACTGTTGATAGTGTTCTGAATAAGGATTGCGCAGCGCAAAACATCTGTTTTCCTCTGCTGAATTAGTGGCAGATTTTATCCATTCGAACATAGCCTTAGATAGAAGTCAGCAAAACACTCCAACAACAACTATCAGCCAAGTGTGGATATGATCTGAACACTGAGAGAGGAATAAAGCGTGGATTGGATTAGCAGATCAGCAAGCGAACGTCAGGGGGAAGCATTCTCTCCCGGCAATTGTTTGCTAGCTAGCAGGGATTACCACTGCTATTACATGCAGCAATCTCCTCCTCAGCATGGGGAGGAGTGATTGCTATTCCATTGCTCATCCCCATACTGTCGAGAGGTTTGTTGGTGGCAGATTGCTATTAGACAGGATGATCTGCCACCGGCAAAGACATGCATGCTTAAAAATCAGAATTGCCTGATGAAAGAGCTTGTTCATTGGGCAATCAGCGGCAGCATTACACTGCAAGATGATGGCTAACGAGCATTCATGCGAACGCTTGCTAGCGATTATTGGCTGAAATATTGGCCAGTG
The DNA here is from genome assembly GCA_900303285.1 of Rhinella marina. Classification (NCBI taxonomy): domain Eukaryota; kingdom Metazoa; phylum Chordata; class Amphibia; order Anura; family Bufonidae; genus Rhinella; species Rhinella marina. Next base: position 139,891 of record ONZH01013470.1, read on the forward strand.
TTATGCGGGCTGCACCTGAATGCGGCCACTACCTTAAACTCCCCCAAGAACGAAAAGATCAGGCACAGTAAAATCTGCTGGCCTCCTTAAACATTCGATGGTCAGCCAACCCCAGATAAATTTAAGTGTTCAGGTAACATTATTCTAATGTGCATGGCCCCCTCTACCGCATCAGGGATGGCTTTATAGGTGTTTGCATAGAAGGGAACATCTTTAAAAATGTAAACTCTCTACATGATCATAAAGTTTGTATACTAGCAAAACAAATCAGAAAACCCACAATATAGCAAAAGCTGCCATATTGTTAATCTACACAACAAGGGTACAATATTCAAGCGCCTGATTTGGGCCCCTCTAAACCTCTAGGCCCCATAGCAAATGCTGTGACTGCAATGGCTATAGTTCCGCCTTACTGTTATCTGATGCTCTGACTCTGCAGACAGCTAGCCCACGCAATGAAGCCTCCTCCAGCTTTGACAGTACATTTTTGCATTCTTGTAAGTGAAGACGTCTTATTCTGCACCAACTACCCTTTGGAATGAATAAACATACCATACGAAGTAAAATTAAAGACGCTTTCCAGCTGAATCTTTAGATTTGTTATGTGCTGTGCATGACCTACATTAAGTAAAGCCTGTATATGCTGCAAGTATGCTTTGTAGCAATACAATGGCTGCCAGCATTGGGAGTGTCACTGTTGTGCTCAGCAGAATGAGACCTGTAATCTGCATATAGGAAGTATTCTGCAATGATCTGGAAAAGAATTCATGCTATATACAGCATGAATATACATTTAACTTTAGAAGGATTTTTTTTTAATGAAACGTGCATAAGTGTAGAAGTATGCTCACAGTAAAATGTACTTGGTGTGCATTTATTAAATAAAATGCAACATAATAACCTAATGCAAAAAATTAATGTGTCTCACATAATTGAATAATGCCATCTCATATATACACCAAAAGGGAGCCTAAAAAGTTTTCAACTTGTCCCATAAAAAAACAAGGCGTCATCCTGAAAGCGGTTGCCCGAGATAATTACAAATCTCGAACAACTCCTATAATTGCTTAAAATAAAAAATAAAAAAGGCACACTCACAGGTTTCTCCAGAGCTGTTTTCTGCAATGCTGGTCGAGTACGTCTGTCATTGTTTTTTTCAATTGGAAGCGGCGCCTTTCCTGGACACTGCCCAGTGACTGCTGCAGCCAATCACTGTCAGCAGTCTACAGCTAAGGACAATGATTGGCTGCAGAGGTGATGTGCTAAATCCAGGCACAACACTGTGCATGTCATCAACAGTGTGACGTGCCTGCGTTCGGCACATTTAGCTTTAGACTGCTGAGGACAGTGATTAGCTGCAATTGTCACGTGACAGACACGTCACCACTACAGTTTAAAAGAAAACAACAACAGAGGACCAGTGCTGCAAAGAATGGCGCTGGAGAAACCTGGCTGGAGAATGGCGCTGGAGTATATCTTTTTTTTTTTTTTTTTTCTTAATTTTAAAAGGGTTTTCCAAGATTTTATACTCGATGACCTGTCCTCCGGATAGGTTGGGGGTCCTCCTCCTGATTCTTGGGGGTCCAACACTTGGGACCCCGCCGAACAGCTCTTTGAGAAAGAACTGGCGCTTCTGTGAGCGCTGCGTCTTTCTCCGTGCTTACTAAGCACATCAACATTATTATTACTATTTCAGACAATCCATTCAATTCCTTAGTGACCCGCCTGTTTTGGGCCTTACTGACCAAGCGTTTTTTTTTTTCTTTTTTCATCATCGCCTTCCAAGAGCTATAACTTTTAAAAATTTTCTGTCTATGTAGCTGTATGATCTTGTTTTTTTGTGGGACAAGTTGTAGTTTTTAATTTAAATTTAAACATATTTTTATTCTCTTTATTCTCTGGGTCAGTACCATTACAGCGATACCAAACACATATATGTTTTTTACATTTTACTGTGCAATAAAACCCCTTTTTTTTAAAAAAAAAAAAAAAAAGAAGAAAATCTTTTTGCCTCACCACTTCCCAAGACCCATAACTTTTTTACTTTTCTTTCTATGGAGTTGTGTGAGGGCCTGATTTTTGTGGGACGACTTGTAGTTTTCATTGGTATTATTTTGTGGTAAATAACAGTTTTCGATCGCTTGTTATATATTTTTTTTTTTCGGTAGAGACTAAGAAAAATTAGCAATTCTGGCATTTATTTTTTTTACGGCCTTCACCGTAGGAGATAATTTACATGATATTTCTGTAGTGCAGGTCATTATGGATGCTGTGATATCAAACATGTGGGGGAAATATTTTTGTAACCGCTTAATAGTCCTGCAAGAGGACTATAACAGGCAATCTTTTGATCAGAGCACTCAAGGCAAGCTTGGAGCCTACACCAGGTCCCAGCCAGCTTATATATACACCGGCACTCCATGATCGCATTTGCGGGGTGCCAATAGGAGACAGAGAGAGTCCGCTCCCTCTGTCACCGCTTACATGCGGCGGGCACCATTGCCCGTGCTATGTAAGGGGATAAACAGGATTTGCACTCTCACTGGTCCGGGGTTTTAGAACAGGAGCGCAGCTCTCATGTGAGAGCCGAGTCCCCATTCTCTGCACGGGGGAACCATGCAGCACTTAGACCAAGGCCCCTTATTGACCTCCGTAAAAAGGTGTATGGGTGGTCACTAAGGGGTTAATATTTTAATACACCACTCTATGGTGAAAACACTTAAAACTAACTAGATCCCCTGAGCTAACCATACACTTTATTTCACTTGAGAACAGACTCTGAGGAATTTACTGTAACATGCCCAACACATCAGGACACTATATTTGATGGCAGACTGTGTGCCTAGCCATCATCATTCAATTTATAAAAGGTCAACCAGCGATTTACTTTACGTGGCTGAAGACCTCTAAGGTTTCGTTCACACTTCGGATTTTGCCTGTGTAAAATCCATCTTGTTCTGCATGCCAGAAACAGCAGCAGTTTCTGCTGTAGTTTTTCAATTTTAATGCTGAGTCCCCTTGATCAATGTCAGATTTGCGCAGGTCCCACCTCTAGTTCTATGGCCAGAAGTCCCTGAAGTGAAGGGACAGCAGCTGCACATGAGTGGCCACCCTCCTGTTACCATAATGGGAGTTCTGAAAATAGCTGAGTGCTCTACAATAGTTTTTCAATTTTAATTCTGCAGAGTCCCACTCACAGTTTAGCCCCACTGAATGGAGCCGAATCAAGAACACCTGCCGTGACTTATAGCTGTGTTTGTCCACAAACAGACATATATACCTTCTCAGCTTTAAACTGATTTCCATGCCAAAATTCTGGTGGCATAAACCATTGTGTGAATGAGCCCCAGATTCAAATGTTTTTATTTAAATTAATATTTCACTCTCAATGGCACATGGCACCACATCCTGTGTGCATTCTGGTGATCATGTGACTGACAACGTGATGTGCAGACCAGGAGTTGGCCTAACAAAATGATATGATGACATGTCATGGTCATAATATTACTGCTCTGAACATCATAATAGGTCACTATTATTAGCTGCCGGAGATTGCTTCTGATCTTTCGAGTCACATACTTTAAGGCCTCATGCACATGGTCATTGCCCAGCCATTCTGTGCATTGGGGACCGCAATTTGCGGTCCTCAATGTATGGGCATCATTTGTGCGGCTGCCACAGACGGATGCAGACCCATTCAGATTGAATGGGTCCATGATCCGTCCAAACTGCAAAAAAATAGAACATGTGCAGAGGCATGGAGAAAAACCCCACTGAAGCACTGGAAACAAACAGTTAATAATGTGATGGAAAAATGCATCCAGCCAGCAAAGGAAGCAATATGGACAATCATAGTACATTAGGGAGTGCCTTGTATTAACCTTCTCTACATGATAAATGCCATTTGCTGAAGCGAGACAATTCCTTTAAGGATGAGGATCCCTCTGATCCCTGTCATCATCCCTACAACATGATTACTAAGTGTCAATGGTTGTCATGGCAGCCAAGGGCCCATTAAGAGCCTGCCATGGTTATATGCCTACTGTTGCTTTACACCAAAAAGCAATAATGAGTATACCAAAGCATTATTGATACGTTCAATAAAAAAAATCACATTGCGAGTTCCCTATTTGGCTTTAAAAATAACGAAGTACATTTTAATAATTTGAATAAGGCCCCTTTCACACGAGCGGGAGACTCGCATGTCTCCCGCAACGCATCTACAGGGCTGGACTCCGCACGGACAGGGATCGCATATAATGCTATGCGATCCCTGTCAGTGCGGAGTCCAGCCCTGTAGATCCGTTGCAGGAGACATGCGAGTCTCCCGCTCGTGTGAAAGGGGCCTAAAGGTTTTTTGTTTTTTTTTTTAAAGCCTTTACACAGAAAAAAAAAAAACTTTTATTGCATAAACAGGTTTAATTGTCAAAATGTCTTAAAGGTATAGTCTCATCTAGGACATTGATCAATGTCAGATATGCGCAGGTCCCACCTCTGGTTCTATGTCCAGAAGTCCCTGAAGTGAAGGGACAGCAGCTACGCATGAATGGCCAACCGCATAGTACTCCCATAATGGGAGTTCCAAAAATAGCTGAATGCTCTACAATATAGGTGAAAGGAGAGGTGGTCAAGCTTACTCTCCATTCACTGCTATGGGAATTCCGAAAAGAGCTGAGTGCACTTACTATTTCTGGAAGTCCCATAGCAGTGAATGGAGAACAGGCTGCACATGTACAGTGTGCTCTACTTCATTTCAGTTGTCCAGTTCTAGAGATATGAGAGGGTCCCAGATATGAGACCCACATCTATCTTCATAAGCCACTTATATTCTGTACCTCATAGTGTTATTAAAGTCATAACACATTATTTCTGTTGCACTGTGAATGATTGCAGTGAAATGTAAAATCCCAAAAAAATAAAGAACAATGGCAGAGAATGGCAGAGACGCTGTTTTTTTTTTCCATTTTCCCCAGAAATCTCTAATGAAAGTTAATCAATAAGTTATAGTTATCCCACACTGATGCATTTGAAAACTGCAATTCAATTTTAAAAAAGCCATCAAAGAGCATAATTTACAGGGAAAGAAATTATGGCTCTTAGAATGCAACAGTAAAAATAAAAAAAAGGTATATATTGTTATAATGCCATTTTTGAAAAGTCGCAAATTATGGTATGTGCTAACTTTTTGAGTTTCTTGTGATGAGAAAAAGGGGTGCGGGCGATAAGGACGAGTGGAGCCTCTGCGGTCCAAGAAATTTATTATAATTTACTCCAGATACTGCAGTAAGCTATAGCTCGTCTATGCCAGCATCTCCTTTCAGTTTCATCTGCTGTATCAGCATGTACTAAAAGTCCCTAAATGATACATTAAAGGCACTTTCCGAGAGAGCACTGCTGCTCACACTACAGACTGATTCAAAGTGGTATACAATAAAAACACATAACACAAAAAGAAGTATATGATCTGTCATTTTAGCTATATTTAATTGATATAATTTAATATAAATAAGATAAATTTCAAATCGATAATAAACTATTCCCACTATAAGAGCAATCAGGTATTACTTATGCTGTATATTGCACCTTCTTTTGCTACCTATCTATTTATATATCAATTTGTGACTTGGCTATTTAGGCCTTAAAGTGTTTTTCAACCACCTTTAAATGATGAACTATCCTCTCGGGTGGGGGTCTCACACCTAGGACCCTGCTGATCAGCTGTTTGAGAAAGCACAGGCACTTCTGCTCCTCCTTACCAAGCACAGTGCCATACATTGTATAGCAGCTGTGTTTGGTATCGCAGCTCAGCCCCATTCACTTGAATGGGACTGAGCTGCACCTTGGCCATATGACGTTGAATATGACATCACTGACCCACAGTAAACTGTGAGAAGGCTGAGGCGTTCACAGGAATGCCAGTGATGTCTTTAAAAGCAGATTAGTGGGGGTCTCAGGTGTCATACCTCCACTGATCAGACACTGATAACCTGTCCAGAGGATAGGTCATTAGTAAAAAGCAACAGACAACCGCCTTAAGGCCCACATAGCCTAGTCATGAATGGGCTACCTTTACATGCATAGACAACACAAACATTCACAGCAGTGAATATACATGTATGTATCTATACAAACACATAAGTAGCAAAAGAAGGTGCAATGTAAGTAATATTATCTGACTGCTCTTATAGTAGGTATGGCTTCATTATCATCAGTTTGAAATTTTGGTCTCTCGGTTGAGGACACTGCCCTCCTAAAAGACATTTTTCACTGCAAACTTGGGTCATCATCATAAAAGCTTTCACACAATGTACAACATATATAACTTCTGCAGTGACAACAAAGAGCATTGCCTGGAGTGAAACACAGAGACCTTTCCATACAGTATCTTTCTGTCAGTTCATAGACAGAAGTCATTTCGTTGCCTCGGGTTTGTCACGTCTGAGCCTCTCAGATTAGAGCAACTGATCAATACACAATGTACACCCTAGTTGTATTCCACATGAATGTACTCCTTGTACTGTAATATAAACTTATCGGATGTGAAACTAACATAGAGAATAAAGTTTTCTTACTTACCATGAAATGGAAGCAGTGAAAGGGCTGGCGGGTAGAAGTCTGTGCAGTTCCAAGCAGTCAAATGTGTCACTGCTGTGGTGGAGATTTAAGAATAATGTGTTTGGGTTTGGCTAGTCCTCATGAATAGAACCCTTGGGAGACAGGTGTGTTACCTGTTGTAACATGCAAATGACTTGTCATATGAAACCGCCTTGAATCCAGGAGCTGTGCAAAACCAGTTTAAACTCAAGGCCCATCCCTTCCCCAGCATAATGCTTGAGAATTTCACCATGTACAGCAAGCTGACTGATGTGATAATGGGGGAGGGAGTTGTTACGAAGTAATGACAGTACAAGTCTGGACATCTTAGTGACATTATCACACTTTATGACTAGCATGTTAGTCATGTGCTAGCTTCTTATATACTTTCTTATGTTTTATTGGTTTCATAAGCAAAATTGTGTCATGAGCAAAAAGTCTACCTTTATGCTGATATCTGCCATCCAGTGTGATTGATAATGGTGTGCGAACTCTTCCTTCACATGAAGTTGGGATATTTAACACATGACAGCTCAGTACTTGGTCCTTTCAATAATCTGAGCAAAGTCAGAAAGCTTTAGTTAAGAAAACTATCAGAATTGAATGGTAAACTGCAGTAAATATTAAACCACAGGCAACCAGATCAGAGAATGGGTCACATCACAGAGACATTTTCACTGTAAAGAATTTATAATGAAGAAATGAATACACAGCTCTGGAAAAAAAATTAAGAGACTGCTGCAAGATTATAAGATTCTCTAGTTTTACAATGTATGTGTTTCTCACAACTAGTTTTGAGCAAATCTTAGCATTCAAAGTGGAAATCGATCTGAAGTTTAAGAAAAATTCATTTCACAACAATTCCAAATTTCCTCGTATTTCCTGGTAACTAATAGTTTTTTTTTTCCTAAAATGGCGCCTACACATGTTACAAAGTGAAAGTAAGAAGTCCAGGAACACAATATGACCCATAATGCTATGCAGCCACCTAAACAGCAGATGACCATCCCCTGTGACTGTGCAGTCTCCTCCATTTCACTGTGATCTGAGCATGGGGAGAGACATGACTAGCGCTAGGGACAGTGTTCAAGAAACCTTAATTGTGGAATATTGGATAGGGAGATTGCAGGGACAGTGCATAAGTTTCATAGATAATCAATTCTATTAGGCCTTGATTCTTAAATTGGGGTGAATAAGTTGTCTATTTTTACTGTTTTTGGGGTGTCCACCTTGGTTAATATATAAGCAATTCTATTAGGCCTTGATACGCAAATTGAGGTGAATAAACTGTTTAATTGAACTTTTATTGGGGTGCCCACCTTGTTTAATATATAAGCAATTCTATAACGTCTTGATTCTCAAATTGGGGTTTATAAGATATATTTACTGTTATTGGGGTGTCCACCTTGTTAAATACATAAGCAATTCCATTAGGCCTTGCTTCTCAAATTGGTTTGAATAAACTGTGTAATTTAAGTGTTATTGGGGTGCCCACCTTCTTTCATAGATAAGGAATTCTATTCAGCCTTGATTCTCAAATTGGGGTCAATAAGCTGTGCAATTTAACTGTTATTGGGGTGCCCACCTTGTTTAATAGATAAGCAACTCTATTACACATTGATTCTCAAATTGGTGGCGAATACGCTGTCTAATTAAACTGTTATTGGAGTGCTTACCTTGTTTCATAGATAAGCAATTCTATTACACATTGATTTTAAAATTGGGGTGAATAAGCTGTCTAATTTTAGTGTTATTGGGGTGCCCACCTTGTTTCATAGATGAGCAATTCCATTATGCCTCGATTCTCAAATTGAAGTGAATAAGCTATTTTTACTGTTATTGGGGGTGCTCACCTGATCAATTCCATTAGGCCTTGATTCTCTGGGCCAAAATGATAAACTCAACTACTATCTGTTGTCGGTTGGTTGCTGCCTATGTGGCCCATCGCCAGTCCACACAACAATCTGAATGGCGGGACCCACTGAGTTCATGCTTCACTGCCATTACTGCTTGAGGGGATGTGGGGGGCAGGAGCAGCACCAGCTCTTTCAGAAGTAACTTGAGTTTCGAGTCTCTGATGAGCATGTTTCTTCATCCGCCAACTGAAGAAACCAGCCTGCAACATCAGGACATGGAGAAGAACCTGAACCAGCAGGTGGTGGCAAACTTGGAATGCACCCTGTTACCCCAGATCTAAGATCCCCTGGACTATTGGGCAGCCAAACTTGAATTGTTGCCGCAACTGGCTGAGTTTGCCTTGGACATGCCTTCTTGCCTGGCCAATAGTGTGGCCTTTCAACACAAAATGTATCGAGATTAACCTTTATAAAGATGAATCAGACATGGATCAGCCATGATTTCCACACACTGGTGTCTGATGCATCATTCTGGCATAAATGTGCTGACTGCAGTGTGATGTCACACCAGAACATTGTGAAAAATGGCCTGTTAGTTCTGACGACATGCTTCTGCTACTCTTCTGATGCTGCAAACTGCCTGATGCCAAACACCTTCTGCCTCTGCTGCCATCTTCTATTACTGCCACCATTGTGTGCTGTTACTGCCACTGCTGTTGTCACCCACCTCCCCACTCTGTGACTGGAACACTGTGTTGACTCCTCTCCCTTTTGCCACCCTCCCCTTTCTGTGACTTGCCTATTATATTGACTCATGCCATTTCCACCCTCACCATTCTGTGAAGGCCTGCTAGTGTCCCTGTTTGGCCTTGTTGACATCACTATTTATTTTACCTTCTTCTGATCTGACAGAAGAACCGAAAAATGTAAAAGACAACAGATCCTGTCTTTGGAGCATCCATAAGGCCTCTATCACACGGTTAGTATTTTGCATCGCAATTTGATCATGATTTGGAAGCCAAAAGCAGGATAGGTCCAAACTACAGAAGATATGCAAATATTTCCATCACGTGTCATCTCTTTTTTGAACCAACTCCTGGTTTTGCTTTACCAATACTAATCAAATACTGATGAAAAAAAGTGACCAAATACCGACCGTGTTATAGAGGTATTCTTTTCCATCTGAATAAAACTGATTTCAATCAATTACTGACCAAATACTGACCGTGGGAAGGCGAATACCCAAAAGACAGGATTCGTTTTTTGGGGGAGTTGTTCTTCAAAAGGATCAGAAGAAGGGAAAAATAAACAGTGACGTCAACACAAACTTACTGCTAATTGCCTCATTGGAGTTGGGAAGGAATTCTTTTTCCACTAAAATGAAGAAAATTTTCTTCTACCTCACAGCAAATAATATACTTCTTTAGTGAATTCACCATCACCACCTCCTCAGGCAGAGAGTTCCATAGTCTCACTGCTTTTACATGTTTTTACACTGCTATGTATGTGTAGAAACCTTATTTCCTCTAGAGGCAGAGGATGTCCCCTCATCAGTCACAGTTCTGGGTATAAATAGATGATGGTAGAGATCTCTGTACTACCCCCTGATATATTTATACATGGTTATTAAATCTTCCCTCAGTTGCCTTTTTTTTAAAACTGAATAACCCTAATTTTGATAATCTTTCTGGGTACTGTAGTCCACCCATTCCAGTTATTACTTTAGTTGCCCGCCTCTGAACCCTCTCCAGCTCTGTCTTGTTTAAAGGAGCCCAGAACTGTACACAGTACTCCATGTGTGGTCTGATTAGTGATTTGTAAAGTAGCAGGACTATGTTCTCATCATGTGCATCTATGCCCCTTTTGATGCAACCCTTTCTTATTGGCCTTTTGCAGCAGCTGTCTAACACTGGTTTATACAGCTTAGTTGCTGTCCACTAAAAGTCCTTTTCCATGTCAGTGTTACCCAGTGTTTTACCATTTAGTATGTATGAGTAAGGGTGGGTTTGCATTTGCATTATGGAATTCTGTTATAGGTTTTGTTATAATGGAACTACGTTTGGTTCCATCATGTGTAACGGTCCCTGTAGAAATGTATTAGGATAGATCAAAATGGAATGCCTCTTAAAGGCTTATGTTTTGCATTCCATCCTAAAATTCCATTGTGTATTTCAATCTGCTCAGTAGCTAGAAAGATATAGTAAAACAGGAGCAAAAACTGAAATATCTAAAATAAGTTAAATGTTTATCAGCTATATGAATGAAAAAAAAAGGATATTCAACCTAACCTTTGCAGTTGGATAAGAAATATGAAGACATAAGAAGTAAAAGTCGCCAGGAAAGGTGAATCCTCACCAGTAGAACAGCTCTGGTAAAAGTGTGGTGCAGTCGCCCACACTTCGCCCCGCAGAGGACACATGTGTAGTTTCATCCAATAGAGTGGAACACATAGTGAAATGAGGAAGTATTAGCCAGAAGTGCATTCCAACCTGGTGTCAAAGGTAAGCAAACAACCTAAAAAAACAAAAGCCTAAAGAGATGTAAGGCTAAAGAAAATAGAAAGCATGTGTGTGGGTACAGCCAGTATGAGTGATGCATTCCAAGTCAGAATGCATCCAAAATGAGGATAAGGCTTAATTCACACGTCCATATGTGTTTTACGGTCCGCAAATTGCGGATCCGCAAATAAAAAAAGGGATGATGTTCTGTATGGCATCCGTTTTTCCATTTTTTTTGCGTATCCATTGTAAAAATGCCTATCCTTGTCAGCAAAACGGACAAGAATAGGACATGTTCTATCTTTTTTGTGGAACGGAAATACAGACATACATAAACGGAATGCACACGGAGTACCTTCGTTTTTTTTTGCGGACTTGTTGAAATGAATGGTTCTGCATACGGTCCGCAAACAAAAACCGGAACGGACACGGAAACAAAATACGGTCGTGTGAATGAAGCATAAGAAGGGCAACCAGTGGCAGTAGTGCATTCCAACTGGTCATTAACTGTGGTCAAGTGTTAAATAAAGCCTAAAAAGGTGTCATAGCAATATGATAATGAAATGATCCCACAGCAGATGGGAATAGACAACTAATTATATAAACTAGGGAACAGAAAAAACAAATACAAGATGAAATAATAGGAAAAAGAAGAATAAACCAAGTCAATCTAATACAGAGTATATGATGCAGGTATGGGGGAAAGCAAAAATAAAGAAGGGAAGGAAAACAAGGGAGGAGAGATGGAGAGGGGAGGAAGAATGGATAAGAGAAAATAAAAAAGATAAAGTCCAAGAACAATGTTAGCAAGGAAGTCCAATAATCATAATGTATACATAAAGGGAGAAAGAATTAACAATACAAGTAAAACAAGTCCAAGTACTGTATGTTAAATCAGGCCAAATAGTTCCTATTCCCTGTTTAGGCCCCAAGGTTTAAAGCATTGCAGTCTATGTGTCCAACAGGTCTCTCTTAATATGATTATTTCATTTTGAGAGGACCTTCACCAGTTCAATTATTTGAAATATGAGTCATGAAATCTTATTGTTTTCTTTATGGAAATGTACGGGAACTGGTAGCAGAAGATTCTGACATTGAACAGTGGATTTATGTTTACATACTGTATGTAGTCTCAGATACACTGGGTCATCTCCCCCAGATATATCATGCCATAGTGACAATTTACAAGATAAACAACATAGTTAGTGCTGCATGTGTAATACCTTCTCTGGTCTGAGTGTGGATGGCAGATGTAGTCACCTTTCTGTACATTGTAAACATGGAAAGGTTCCCTTCTTTTGTGTATGAAAGAAGGTTTGACAAGGGACCTTTGAGTTCACATCTGCTCTAACTAGAATGTCCTTTAAATTATTAAGACATCTAGAGCATGGAAGAATTGGTGATTTAAATTTGGACACTGAAGGATATGCTTTCATCAATATATTCCAAGATAGTTGGATGATACTGTATGTTGTACTTTGCTTTGTCGAAAGTATGCAGAAAGTGATTTGTTTTGTTATTTTGACTAGGTTGTAGAGGTGAGTTTTGTAGACCAGCACTAATAATATCTAGGGGTTATCCTCTTTCCCTAAACTCTTATATGCACAGGGAATATGTGGGCCATTTTCCAATCATGTGTTTAAAAGGGTTTTCTGAGACTTTTCTACAGATGACATATCCTCTGATCAGTGGGGATTCGACACCTGGGACCCCTGCTGATCAGCTGTTTGAAAAGGCACTTGTGCTTGAAGTACTCACATTTATCAGTCACATGCTCCAGGTGCACCTTAGCCCAACTGAGATGCAATGCTAGGCATAATCTGCGCCAGTGCCTTCTCAAAAAGCTGATTGGTGAAAGTCCCAGGTGTCGGATGCCCACCAATCAGATACTGATGACCTATTCAGGAAGAAAACCCTCTTAATTCTCTCTAATTCTCTCAAATTAAGATCTGTAGGTTTTCTGTACAAATCTGTAGTGAGTACCCCTGGATTTGTTTTGAGACCTATCTAGGAAATTATCTAGGAAATAGTCGTTGTTCTGTAATGGATAGGAAATTGTAGCTAGGAGAAAACAGAATTCATGAAATGTGAGTTTGCCTGTACTTATGCCTGTGTTTATGTAAAGTATATTTTAAGGGAGACTTGACTTTTCAACACACTGTATAACTAACCAATTCATGATATACAGTGCCTTGCGAAAGTATTCGGCCCCCTGGAACTTTTCAACCTTTTGCCACATTTCAGGCTTCAAACAAAAAGATATAACATTTTAAATTTTTGGTGAAGAATCAACAAGTGGGTCACAATTGTGAAGTGGAAGGAAATTTATTGGATCATTTAAACATTTTTTGTAATAATAAAACTGAAAAGTGGGGCATGCAAAATTATTCGGCCCATTTACTTTCAGTTCAGAAAACTCACTCCAGAAGTTCATTGAGGATCTCTGCATGATCCTAAATGTTGTCCTAATGATCCTAAATGTTGTCCTAAATGACTGATGAAGATAAATAGAATCCACCTGTGTGTAATCAAGTCTCCGTATAAATGCACCTGCTCTGTGATAGTCTCAGGGTTCTGTTTAAAGCACAGAGAGCATCATGAAGACCAAGGAACATACCAGGGAGGTCCGTGATACTGTTGTGGAGAAGTTTAAAGCCGGATTTGGATACCAAAAGATTTCCCAAGCTTTAAACATCCCAAGGAGCACTGTGCAAGCGATCATATTGAAATGGAAGGAGTATCAGACCACTGCAAATCTACCAAGACCCGGCCGTCCCTCTAAACTTTAATCTCAAACAAGGAGAAGACTGATCAGAGATACAGCCAAGAGGACTATGATCACTCTGGATGAACTGCAGAGATCTACAGCTGAGGTGGGAGAGTCTGTCCATAGGACAACAATCAGTCGAGCACTTCACAAATCTGGCCTTTATGGAAGAGTGGCAAGAAGAAAGCCATTTCTCAAATATATCCATAAAAAGTCACAGTTTGTTTACAGTTTGCCACAAGCCACCTGGGAGACACACCAAACATGTGGAAGAAGGTGCTCTGGTCAGATGAAACCAAAACTTTTTGGAAACAATGCAAAATGATATGTTTGGCGTAAAAGCAACACAGCTCATCATCCTGAACACACCATCCCCACTGTCAAACATGGTGGTGGCAGCATCATGGTTTGGGCCTGCTTTTCATCAGCAGGGACAGGGAAGATGGTTAAAATTGATAGGAAGATGGATGGAGCCAAATACAGGACCATTCTGGATGAAAACCTTTTGGAGTCTGCAAAAAGACTTGAGACTAGGACGGAGATTTATTTTCCAACAAGACAATGATGCCAAACATAAAGCAAAATCTACAATGGAATGGTTCAAAAATAAACATATCCAGGTCTTATAATGGCCAAATTAAAGTCCAGACCTGAATCCAATTGAGAATATGCTGAAAGAGCTGAAAACTGCTGTTCACAAACGCTCTCCATCCAACCTCAAAGAGCTAGAGCTGTTTTGCAAGGAAGAATGGGCAAGAATTTCAGTCTCTAGATGTGCAAAGATCGAGACATACCCTAAGCGACTTGCAGCTGTAATCGCAGCAAAAGGTGGCGCAACAAAGTATCAATGCAAGGGGGCCGAATAATTTTGTATGCCCCACTTTTCAGTTTTATTATTACAAAAAAGTTTAAATGATCCAATAAATTTCGTTCCACTTCACAATTGTGAATCACTTGTTGTTGATTCTTAACCAAAAATTTAAAATGTTATATATTTTTATTTGAAGCCTGAAATGTGGCAAAAGGTTGAAAAGTTCCAGGGGGCCGAATAATTTCGCAAGGCACTGTAGATGTGGGTGGATTTTGTGGTCTGAGGAACGTTAATGCAATGTGGTTGTTTGCATTTATTATGAACTTATATATATTTTGAATAGAGATGAGCGATTCTATTTGCCGTTTCGTAGATTCATATCGAATCTTGGAAATTTTCTCCTCCGAAGCGAATCCGGATTTTTTAGGATTCGCTTAGTATTATTCGTAAATCTTTCCAAAATTTTGAACGCTAACGATACGTACGATACATATAAAACGTATGAAACGTACGCATTCTGCATGAGGCGGGAAAAGGACAATACGCTCCCACATGAGTGGGAAAGTGAAGATACGCCCCCCTCAGAACTGGAAAAAACAGCCCGGCCCACGGGATCTAACTATTTGCACGTATGGGGAGTGAAGACTCCTCCCTCAGTATTCCACCCTCCTCTGAATCAGTTTAGACCAGCGCTAAACACTGAGCAAGTAGCAAGCATGGATAGAGAGCTGCGTCCCAACTGGAACCAGATGGCCTTTTGGGACGAGTTCCCTGAACCACCGCCCTCTCCAGACATCAGGGTGTCATGCTCTGAACTAAAGGCGAGTAAACCAACGACAGTGCCCTTATTCTCCTTACCACCTGCGGAGTTAGCTGCGCATCATGAGGCAGTTCTTCGTTATCAGGCGGCTGGTGTGTCTGCTGTGGCCGGTGTGGCTGGAGCGTCTGCTGTGGCTCGTGCAGCAGAGGCGGCTGGAGTGTCCACCTTGCCGCACAGGAGGAGATCGACGACAACACCTTCCATAAGGCAGAACCAGATTGTGCTACCATCGGCGACGGCCCATGCGCAGACCCTCTGGGACTATAAAAACACCCTGGAGGACTGGATGATCCAGGTACTGGACCACCCTAGGCCGGGAGATCCTGCATTGGAATGCCGAAAAGGAACTTTGTGGTTTTCGGTTGAGAGAGGGTCTGGCTTCCTGGCAGACGATGAGGATGGATAGGAGTATTTTGTGGGCCGCAGGTCGGTGAAACGGTTGTACCTGCCACAACCTCGGCACAGTGTGTACGTGGAGGATCAGGTGGAGTAGACCCCCATGGCGTCCCTGAAAGGCCCCTTTGCGACCGGGGTTACCCTCCTTTCAAAGCCGCTGGTACCTGCAACAGAACCTGAAGTGTGGCCGGATGAACCACCAGGTCCAGGACACTTGCGCTGCCTTCAGGAGTCCCCAGAAGGCGTCCTCCGGTTCAGGGAAAAGCTACAGCCACAGCCGGAGCCTCTGATTCCTGGGCTGCCAGCACCACCACCACCACCACAGTCCTTTCAGCTGGGTCAGCTGATGACAACATTGTTTACGTACCAATCCACGGTCTGGGGCTACTTCCCTGGATGCAACCTTGCCAGAACCGCTGCAGCCTGAAGTCCTTACCCCAGCTGTCCTGGCAGGAGGATCCGTAAAAGCGCAAATGGCTGCAGCGCTCACTAGCGTCACCACCACCCGGAGCAGGTCAAATCCGAATTCCGGAAGAAGAGGACAGTGGAGTTCTACTACGGCAGCGAGCGTGGCCTACAAGAGGCAGGAGTGTCCTCTGATGACGTTTAGCAGCAGTTCCAGCAAGGAGGACTTCAGGTCCCTCATCTGAGGAACCATTCTACTGGCTGGGTGAAGTAATGGACACCTCAGGAGGCCCTACAGAAGCCACACCATGGACTGGACCTGACAGGTGAGAGCTAGTTGGCACTTTTTATGTTTGGTTGTTTGTATTGCCCCCGTTTGACTCTCACCCAGAAGGGCATGGCTGTCAGGACTCCCCCCCATTCTGCAGAAAAGTCCCAGTTTCGCCTAAGCGCACCTATTTTCCTTTTTTCCCCCTTCTCAGGTTATTTAGGAGCCCCCTTTGCAAAAAGGGTTCTCTATTTGCTGCTATTTTCTATTATCCATGTGGATTACTGTAACACCTCCCGGGGGTCCCAGGCGGCGCACGCGTACTTACCGCTGCGGCCGGCGTTCTCGCTCTTTGCTGCCATGATGTTGTTGCTTGGTCAGTGTGAAGTCTTGTTCTCTTTTGCCCTGGGCTCCAGGTGCTGCATTTTATTAGGTCAGCTCCTTAATTGGTTCCTCCCCTTTCATCCTGTCTGTAACTATATAAGTTCTCCTTGGACACTTACTCCTTGCCTGAGCGTTATAAGTCATCCTGACTTGCGAAGGTTCCCGTATTACCTTTATCCTGCTAGTGTGAACACCGCTCTAGTCCTGCTATAGAGTGAACACTGTCTTGGCCTGCTGAAGTGAGAACACCGCTCTACTCCTGCTGAAGTGTGAACATTGCTCTAGTCCTGCTATAGAGTGAACACTGTCTTGGCCTGCTGAAGTGTGAACACCGCTCTACTCCTGCTGAAGTGTGAACACTGCTCTAGTCCTGCTGTTGTGAGAACACTACTATCCAGTACCTGGCTTCCGTTCCTGGCTCCTGTTCGTGGTTCCTGTTCCTGGTTCCCGCCCCTGGCTGATCCTCTCCAGTCTGCTTCCAGTGCATTGCTGACTCCAGTCATCCTTCCACATCTCCTCCCTTGGTGTGTGTCTGTCCTGCGTACCTGTCTCTCTGGTGTTTTGCACCTTAGTACTCTGTCCGTCTGGCCAGCTGTCACGAGTATTGTCTCACCCCAAGAGGTAGCGACCTGGTGTACCTCCTCGGGAAAGTCTATCCCCACCATCAGGGGTACTGTGAAGAACGGAGGTACACTTAGACAACGCCCTTAGGGGAAGACATTCTCGTGACACAGTGGATCCACATCCACTGATCTTGACAGTACGCTCAGGCCATGGATCCCGCTGGTCACCCCAAGCCTGCTGTATCGGATCTATTAAGTGAGGTGAGACGTCAAAGTCAGCGCCAGGATGTTTTAATGCAATTCATGCAAAATATTTCTGCCCGCCTAGACGCCATTTCTTCTCCAGTAATAGCTGCACCACAAGTCTCAGCAACTCCTCCAGCTTCCGCGCCTGTGACCCCGGATCAGAGTGCTTCCGGAATTCATCTGCCGCTGCCGCCTCGTTATGGCGGGGATTCCAAGTCCTGTAGAGGCTTCCTTAACCAGTGCCTCATACACTTTGAGCTGCATGGACACAAGTTTCCATCTGAACGGGCAAAGGTAGCTTTCATAGTGTCCCTGCTATCTGGTGAGGCCCTGGCATGGGCAAATCCTATCTGGGAGCGTGGCGGTCCAGAGACTACAAGTCTGCAGGCGTTCCTGGCTACCTTCCGGATGGTTTTTGAGGAGCCAGGCCGCACTTCATCTGCTGCCTCTGCTTTGCTGCGTCTACGCCAGGGTTCCATGACTGTGGGCCAGTATGCAATTCAGTTCCGGACACTGGCCGCTGAACTAGCATGGAATGATGAGGCTCAGCTAGCAGTTTTCTGGGAAGGCCTTTCAGGGCGGATTAAAGATGAGCTAGCTGGTCGTGACCGTCCATCTACCTTGAATGATCTGATCACTTTAGCTACCAGAATTGATCTGCGTTTCAGGGAGCATTCCAGGGAGGACTTGCGTAGCAGAAGAGCACCTCGCCTTGCGCCTTCCTTCCAGAGGCCGATCCAGCCTCCAGATTTCTGCTTCTTCGGAGGAGCCTATGCAAGTGGAACGCCTCCGATTGTCGGATCAGGAGCGACAACGCCGCAGAGCTGAGAACTTGTGCCTCTATTGTGCTGGCAAAGCCCATTTTGCGCGGAATTGTCCGCTGAAACCGGGAAACTCCAAAGTCTAGGACATGTTGGAGAGGTGGTTCTAGACGCGGAGAAATCCTCTCCTAAGCTTTCAATTCCTGTGATCCTCTCTCATGAGAGAACCAGCGTCACTGTGTCTGCCTTCCTGGACTCGGGCTCCGCTGGTAACTTCATCCTGCAAGACCTTGTCAGTCAGTACCGGCTTCCAACCTCCCGGCTGTCGAGACCCCTATCTGTTGCGTCGGTAAACGGAATGCCACTACCTGAGCCAGTGCAGTTTGTTACCATGCCCCTTAGACGGCAAGTTGGGGTTTTGCACTCCGAGGAGATCGTCTTCTACGTCCTGCCAGCTTCCGTGAATCCAGTCATTCTTGGCCTTCCATGGCTTCGCCAGCATTCTCCAACCCTGGACTGGCATTCTGGTGAAATCCTCCGCTGGGGACCCTCTTGCCTCTCCACCTGCCTGTCTGAGGTCCGGCCCACACCTCCGCCTCCACCGACGGGGGATCTATCAGGACTGCCATCACAGTATGCCAGTTTTGCTGATGTATTTAGTAAAAAGGAGGCTGAAACACTGCCATCCCACCGATCCTATGATTGTCCAATTGACCTTCTACCAGGAACTACCCCCCCTCGCGGTCGAGTTTATCCACTCTCGCTTCCTGAGACCCAGGCGATGTCAGTCTACATCAAGGAGAATCTTGAAAGGGGATTTAATCCGCAAGTCCACTTCGCCAGCCGGCGCAGGATTCTTCTTCGTCCAGAAGAAGGATGGATCCTTAAGACCTTGCATAGACTATCGGGGCCTTAATCAGATCACCGTCAAGAATAAGTACCCGTTGCCATTGATCCCGGAACTCTTTGACAGAATTCGTGGAGGCGAAGATCTTCTCCAAACTAGACCTGCGAGGGGCATATAATCTTGTCCGCATCCGAAAAGGAGACGAATGGAAGACTGCTTTTAACACACGGGACGGTCATTACGAATATCTCGTCATGCCTTTTGGACTTTGTAATGCCCCAGCGGTCTTTCAGGAGTTTGTCAATGATGTTTTCCGGGACCTGCTTAATGTCTGTGTTGTGGTCTACTTGGACGATATTCTCATATTTTCTCCTGATCTGACCTCACATCGGAGACATGTCCGTCTTGTCCTGCGACGGCTCAGAGAGAACCGGCTATATGCGAAACTGGAGAAGTGCATTTTTGAGATAAACTCTCTGCCGTTCCTTGGATTCGTTGTCTCTGATACCGGTCTGAAGATGGATCCAGACAAACTTAAAGCAGTGTTGAACTGGCCACGCCCCAGGGTCTCCGAGCAATTCAGAGATTCTTGGGATTCGCCAACTTCTACCGCCAGTTCATCATAGTTTCTTTCTCACCGCACCCGATCTTGCCCTGACCAAAAGGGAGTGAAACGCAAAGTA
>ONZH01013471.1:0-27749 GCA_900303285.1 Rhinella marina
CGCCAGCTCAATCTCAAGATGGAACTTCTCAGCGCACTGTGTCAACACTGCAATTTTGCCAACGTCAAGGCAAAGCTGTAGCCTGCACTGCACCTCCTCTGCCCTACGTTCCCTGGCATAACCAGCCCCGATACCAATGAGAACATGTACTACAGTTGATCTTAACCAAAAGGCCGAGAATTCTTTTTTATGGTCTGCTCTTCAGGGTATCTCACTGTGCTACTCTCCGGCCTGATGCTGCTGCCGCCGACGACGACTACACATGCCGTCTCCTAGCTGCCGTTACCTCCAAACTATGTAATTGTGCCACTCTGTGGTCTGATGCTGCTGCTCTGCCGCCTACTCACACTGTCTCCCAGCTGCTGTTACGTCCAAACTATATAATTGTGCCACTCTGCGGCCTACTCATGCTGCGTCCCAGCTGCCGCCTACTCCCGCTATCTCCCAGCTGTCGCTACGTCCAAAGTATGTAATTGTGCCACTCTATGGTATGTTGCATTTAAATTTTTTTGACTGCTGCTGCCTCTCCCAGGGTATGTCACTGTGCCATTCTGTCTCTTTAAAATTAGTACCACTCCTGCTGCCTCTCCAACTCTGTTGCCTTGAAATGTATTTGACTGCTGCCTCTTGCAGCTGCTGTTACGGTGTCACTCTGTGGCCTTGACATTTGTTTGACTGCTGACTCTTGCAGCTTCTGTTACGGTGCCACTCTGTGGCCTTGAAATTTGTTTGACTGCTGCCTCTTGCAGCTGCTGTTACTGTACCACTCTCCTCTGCAGCATCATGTCAGACGTAATTTTTTGGTACGTTCTGTAGTCCTATTCCATTATTCAAAGCTCAAGTACACAGGAAACCCTGTTTGTTTTGAACACTCAAATTTTTAAAAGCAAACGATTCTGGCCCTCGGGACACTCAGCAATGAGCATGGGGGAAGCTAGAGGCAGGGGATCCCACAGGTAGTAGCTCAGCTCCCTGCAGACCGCCAGCTCGATCTCAAGACGGAACTCCGAACTTTCTTGGCGTCTTGGGTCAATACTGACATTTTGTCACAGTCGAGGCAAAGCTTGAGCCTTCACTGCACCTCCTCTGTCTTACATTCCCGTCCGCTGGCATAACCAGCCCCGATACTGATAAGAACATATGCGACAGTTGATCTTAGCCAAAAGGAAGAGAATTTTTTAGTACGGTCTGCTCTTCAGGGTATGTCATCATTCCACTCTCCGGCCTGATGCTGCTGTCGCCGCCAACTGCACATGCCGTCTCCTAGCTGCCGCTACCTCAAAATAAGGTAATTGTGCCACTCTGTGGCCTCCAAATTGTATAACCTACTTCCATTGCTGCTGCCACTTCCAGGGTCTGTCATTCTGCCACTCTGTGGCCTACTCATGCTGCTGCCTCTTCCAGGGTCTCTCTTTGTTCCACTCTTTGGCCTACTCATGCTGCCGCCACTTCCAGGGTCTGTCATTTTGCCCCTCTTTGACCTACTCATGCTGCTGCCACTTCCAGGATCTGTCATTCTGACACTCTGTCACCTTCCAATTTTAACGACTGCTGCTGCCACTTCCAGGGTCTTTGATTCTGCCAATCTTTGGCCTACTCATGCTGCTGCCACTTCAGGGTCTGTCATTTTGCCACTCTATCGCCTGATGCTGCCGCCGCCTCCACACCCTGTCTTCTAGCTGCCGCTAGGTCCAAATTATGAAATTATGCTACTCTACAGTATGCTGCATTTACATTTTTATGAGTGCTGCTGCCTCTCCCAGGGTTTGTTACTGTGCCATTCTGTCTCATTAAAATTAGTACGACTCCTGCTGCCTCTCCCACTCTGTGGCCTTGAAATGTATTCCACTGCTGCCTCTTGCACTGCTCTTACGGTGCCACTCTGTGGCCTTAAAATTTGTTTGACTGCTGCCTCTTGCAGCTGCTGTTACTGTACCACTCTCCTCTGCAGCAGTATGTCAGTCGTAAATTTTTGGTACGTTCTGTAGTCCTATTCCATTATTCAAAGCTCAAGTACACAGGAAACCCTGTTTGTTTTGAACACTCAAATTTTTAAAAGTAAACGATTCCGGCCCCCGGGACACTCAGCGATGAGCATGAGGGAGGCGAGAGGCAGGGGCTCCCACAGGGGGTAGCTCAGCTCCCTGCAGACCGCCAGCTCGATCTCAAGATGGAATTCCGAACTTTCTTGGCGTCTTGGGTCAATACTGACATTTTGTCACAGTCGAGGCAAAGCTGGAGCCTTCGCTGCACCTACTCTGTCTAACGTTCCCGTCCGCTGGCATAACCAGCCCCGATACTGATAAGAACATATGCGACATATGCGTTGATCTTAACCAAAAGGACAAGAATTTTTTATTACGGTCTGCTCTTCAGGGTATGTCATCATGCCACTCTCTGCCCTGATGCTGCTGTCGCCGCTGCCGACTCCACATGCCGTCTCCTAGCTGCCGCTACGTCAAAATTAGGTAATTGTGCCACTCTGTGGCCTCCACATTGTACTACTACTTCCACTGCTGCTGCCACTTCCAGGGTCTGTCATTCTGCCACTCTGTGGCCTACTCATGCTGCTGCCACTTGGCCACACTGCCGTCGTGCCACTCTATAGTCTGCTGATGCTGCTGCCACTGCTATCTCCAACCTGTCTGGGGGGGCTCTGCTTGTATAAGCGTGTAATAGAACAGGTTCTGTTGAAATGTATGTGGAATCAGTGAATTGGTGTAAAAGGCGTGCGCTTTTGGCGCTCTAGTAGGATCTTGGGCCTCTGCACGATTCTTTATAGCCGGTGCTAACATTGACCTGTAAGGCTGAGTTCAGACTTGAGTAGTTTGGTGAGTTTTGGCCCATTAACTGCCCAAATACATAAAAGTGTGCAGCGATTCTAAGAAGCCTGTTATGTGCGTGTCACACTGGCTCACAGTATTCTTCCACTACCAAAGTAGAACACCGAGTGTACTCAAGCACAATGCTGGCATTCACTGTAATGTTGATTTGTACGCCAATGCTACGCATTGTATGCTAATGAGTACGAATTTGTATGCTAATGCATACGCATTTTGACGCTGTGCAAATGCGTACAAATTCAGTTAATTAGCATACTTTTACAAGCAAAAGGAATAAAAGAGGAGAAGTCGCGATTCTGACCTTTTCTATTAACCAGATACCCTCCCCTCTTCCGAGCGTGTGGTTTAGTTCCATTGACTAACATTATGCTCGGTTGCTCGGCCAGAGCACCCGAGCATACGAGCACAGAAGTGCTCGCTCAACACTACTCCCTATGCATTTTACTGTAAGGCACAGTGTTCTATACCACTATCCAGGCTCTCTGCAGCCGGAAGTAGCCGTTTTTTAACGCGATTCGCAACAAATTTATTCGGATCGAAGCAAATTTTTTCGGAAAATTCGCTCATCTCTAATTATGAGCATATGAAAGGCAATTTAGACAATCATATAGAAAAGAGTTTCTTATAGTTAGAGTGGTATAATATTGATGACCTCTCCTCAGGATAGCTTATTAATATCAGATCCATGGGGTACTTTGACTCCCGGAACCCCCACAATTAGCTATGTATTTGAAGGGGCTGCAGCGTTCAGATGAGCATGGTGGCTTCCTCACAGTATACTAAGCACAGCTACATTGCTTAGTGGCTGAGCTTAGTATTGTAGCCCAAGCCTATTTGAATGGGACTAAGCTGCATATAGGTCATCTGGCCAATGGACTTAACATCACTGGCCTAAGAAGAAGCCCCAGTACTCAATGGAGTAACGCAGCCTCTTCAAACAACTGATCAGCAGGAGTGCTGGGTGTTGGACCCTCACCAATCTAATATTGATGACCTACCCTGATGATAGGTCATCAATAGTTTAGACCTGAAAGACCCTTTTAAAAAGGGCTAGATACTTATGTAATAGCAAATGGCATTGAAGGATTTAATTTATCTAACAATGTATTATAATTCAAGATTGAACTTGATTGACTTGTGTTTTTGTTTAATCTCCATAACTATGTATTGGAGCAACTGAATTAAACGCAGAGAGATCAGGTTTAACTGTAGAGTTATATCTGACAGTGAAGAATGACTACAATTTCAGAAAAATAATGTAAATTTTTAGAATTATTTGAGCATTTTAAATCTAAAACATTTAAATGTCAAATTTAGAGTACATCATCATTGGTTGAAACCACAGCCAAATTTCTTTGCATGAAAGTAATAATAATCTGTTTCTAGGCAACTCCTATTATTTCTCATATTTGCAGCTTTCCTAGCCAAGAGATTTTAAAAGACTGGAATTTGTAGAATACTAACCTTTAAGATTATCAAGAAGTAAGTTTTATGCATTATGTATGTCAAATACAAATGCAGACTTTTTGATATCTAAGTAGCACATCAAACTAAGACGTCAAGAAGTCAAGGTTTTTATTTTTAAAAGTAGTTTTAATGTTACCACTATGGATTAATATAGGCAACACATATAAAACATATAAAAATATACAGTACAGACCAAAAGTTTGGACACACCTTCTCATTCAAAGAGTTTTCTGTATTTTCATGACTATGAAAATTGTAGATTCACACTGAAGGCATCAAAACTATGAATTAACACATGTGGAATTATATACTTAACAAAAAAGTGTGAAACAACTGAAAATATGTCTTATATTCTAGGTTCTTCAAAGTAGCCACCTTTTGCTTTGATTACTGCTTTGCACACTCTTGGCATTCTCTTGATGAGCTTCAAGAGGTAGTCACCTGAAATGGTTTTCACTTCACAGGTGTGCCCTGTCAGGTTTAATAAGTGGGATTTCTTGCCTTATAAATGGGGTTGGGACCATGAGTTGTGTTGGGCAGAAGTCAGGTGGATACACAGTCCTACTAAATAGACTGTTAGAATTTGTATTATGGCAAGAAAAAAACAGCTAAGTAAAGAAAAACGAGTGGCCATCATTACTTTAAGAAATGAAGGTCAGTCAGTCCGGAAAATTGGGAAAACTTTGAAAGTGTCCCCAAGTGCAGTCGCAAAAACCATCAAGCGCTACAAAGAAACTGGCTCACATGAGGGCTGCCCTAGGAAAGGAAGACCAAGAGTCACCTCTGCTGCGGAGGATAAGTTCATCCGAGTAACCAGCCTCAGAAATCGCAGGTTAACAGCAGCTCAGATTAGAGACCAGGTCAATGCCACACAGAGTTCTAGCAGCAGACACATCTCTACAACAACTGTTAAGAGGAGACTGTGTGCAGCAGGCCTTCATGGTAAAATAGCTGCTAGGAAACCACTGCTAAGGACAGGTAACAAGCAGAAGAGACTTGTTTGGGCTAAAGAATACAAGGAATGGACATTAGACCAGTGGAAATCTGTGCTTTGGTCTGATGAGTCCAAATTTGAAATCTTTGGTTCCAACCACCATGTCTTTGTGCGAGGCAGAAAAGGTGAACGGATGGACACTACATGCCTGGTTCCCACCGTGAAGCATGGAGGAGGAGGTGTGATGGTGTGGGGGTGCTTTGCTGGTGACACTGTTGGGGATTTATTCAAAATTGAAGGCATACTGAACCGGCACAGCTACCACAGCTTCTTGCAACGGCATGCTATTCCATCCGGTTTGTGTTTAGTTGGACCATCATTTATTTATCAACAGGACAATGACCCCAAACACACCTCCAGGCTGTTTAAGGGCTATTTGACCAAGAAGAAGAGTGATGGGGTGCCACGCCAGATGACCTGGCCTCCACAGTCACCAGACCTGAACCCAATCGAGATGGTTTGGGGTGAGCTGGACCGCAGAGTGAAGGCAAAAGGGCCAACAAGTGCTAAGCATCTCTGGGAACTCCTTCAAGACTGTTGGAATACTATTTCAGGTGACTACCTCTTGAAGCTCATCAATAGAATGCCAAGAGTGTGTAAAGCAGTAATCAAAGCAAAAGGTGGCTACTTTGAAGAACCTAGAATATAAGACATATTTTCAGTTGTTTCACACTTTTTTGTTAAGTATATAATTCCACATGTGTTAATTCATAGTTTTGATGCCTTCAGTGTAAATCTACAATTTTCATAGTCATGAAAATACAGAAAACTCTTTGAAGGTGTGTCCAAAATTTTGGTCTGTACTGTATATATTTTGAGGTTTTAACGAGGTCCTCTAGAAAATTAAATAAATACAAATATTCATTATAAATAAAGTGATATGGGGGCGGAGCTTCGCGGCTGAGCCGGATGCACGCGTTTGCCTGAGCTCCGCTGCTAGTCACCGATCCCAGGCTTTATCACAGCTACTACACCCGTGAGAAATGGGCAAGACGGGGAGAGACAAGTCGAGGGAACACGGCACCTCACAAAAATCATCCTCTACACAGGGAGAAATTGAGAGATTTATGAGAAGACAGACGGGGATGCCGGCACCGCAACCCTCCAAGATGGCGCCCGCAAGAAGACACGAGGCCTTAGACCCGGGAAGAGAAGGTTCAGAGCCTGAAGGAGATAGTGACGCAGAGGAGTCGCAGACGGGTGAGGATCAAGTTATATCCAAAACCTACCTTAAGTCTCTTCTCACCTCCTCGCTAGAACCTCTAATAAAAGAGATGAAGGATATGAGACAGGACTTGCGTCAGATGCACAGCAGAATGGAGGTTCTTGAGACCTCACAAACAGCGGTGATTGAGTTTAATACCTCGGTCTCATCCAACTTAGATAATTGTCAAGCGCATGTGAATTTTCTTTATTCATTGGTGGAGGACCAAGAAAACCGAGGACGCAGAAATAATTTGCGGCTTAAGGGACTTCCGGAGTCTGTGCTACCGGACAACGTTATGCCTGTGTTGCAATCTATATTCACTGCTCTCCTAGGCCCAGATCCAGGGGACCTCTCCATGGATAGAGCCCACAGGGCCCTCCGCCCCGCGCCAAAACCACACGAGGCCCCAAGAGATGTGATATGCCGCATGACCAACTACCAGACAAAAGAAAAAATCCTTGCCGCTTCTAGGAAAACGCCTAAGATTGAATATGAAGGGGCCAATATCACTATATTTCAAGACCTTTCACCCATGACGCTGAAGAAACGTAACAACCTGCGCCCTCTTTTAGATATCTTAAGATGAAGAAATATAACCTATAGGTGCTTGCACCCCTTCGGTCTATTGGCGAACACTCCCGGGCGAAAACTTATCATCCGCTCATTTACGGAATTACAGCATGCCTATAAGATGCTGGACATTGAGGACTTAGATATCCAAGATTGGTGCCCAGCTCAAAATATTGCGGATTTACCAACCTTGCCACAGTTGGCTCCCTGGACCCCAGCTCACTCCACGAAAGCCCAAAGAGGAAGAAACACACCCTCCAGGATGACACCGAGGAGACTTCATATACAAGACCCCACGCAGATGGACTTTGATGGATGAATGATACCAAGACCTCACCAGAAAGAGCAGGATAAATACAGTGACTTTTCTCTTTTTTGATTTTTTGCTTTCCTTTCCTCTTTTCTTCCTTTCCATGCTCTTAGACACCAGTCTACTTTTATTTTCTTCCTATATTTTTGCACTCATCGATACCCTCTATAAGATTCCGAAATACTAGATGATTATATGATGATGTCTAAGGGAAGTCGTGCATTTATTCCTGGTTAGTGGGTGGAAAGCTCTAGCCCACTTATTTTTCATATTTTTCTCTAAAAATTGTAATCCCTCTTCCCATGTATACTTTTAATATCCTCTTGGTTTTGAGATGTGTCCGTTTTTCACCTATCTTACCTTATAGGTAGCCTGGGATGCGGATTGAGGCTACCCTGATGTAAGTTTTCACCCCCACTTGGTTCAATGGTTATTCTTCTTCTTACTGTTTAAGAAGAATTCATATTTAGCTTGCAATATCTTCATTTTGGGATTTATGCTGGTCTATGTTTATGGTTGTGTATTTACCCCCTCCTATCCTTCTCCCCTTCCATGTTCCAGTTCTCCCTTCCCTTATCACCAATTCAACAGATATGAGCAGACAGGATGTTAATCCCATATCTCTAGCCATATGCTCATTCCTACTTATGTTTTCCTATATAGCAAAGAAAAAACATCACTACCGTCTAGGTCCATGGCTGAACTAACTCTGTGTTCTCTCAGTGTGAAAGGAATGAACGCACCGGAAAAGAGAAGCCAAATATGTCGATTTCTTCTTAAAGAAAAGGTAGGAGTAGCCCTTTTACAGGAAACACATTTCCGAGATAAACACGTCCCTAGATTACAACATCTATCATACTCTCAATGGTACCATAGTACCTCCACATCCTCAGCCTCGAAAGGGGTTAGTATTGCCTTCCATAGGAACGTTTCTTTTGCGGTGCCTTCTTCTCTGATTGATCCAGAGGGGAGATACATCTTTCTGAAGGGCATGATTGGAAATCAGATCTATACTTTCGGAAATATGAGTGTGCCCCAAATACGAGTCAAATCTTGTGGCTATGTAACATACTAGACCTGTTCAGGTCCTTTGCTGAAGGATGTATTATATTAGGAGGTGATTTTAACACACCTATACAGCCAGACCTAGACTCCTCTTCCACTTGTAACACTTTTAGCTCTCTTGCATTGCAAAAACTACGCAATAAACTAGCAAATTTCTCCCTAGCTGATGTTTGGAGAACTCTTAATCCACAAGGCAGAGATTTTACATTCTACTCTCACCCACACAAATGCTATTCTAGATTAGACTATCTCTTTGTCCCACCGAACCAGTTATATCTTTGTAAAAATGTCAAAATAGGGAACATTACTATATCAGATCATGCTCTAATCTTTCTGGATCTTAACTTAGTGGGGCTTCCTAAAAAGGAATTCACATGGCGACTAAATAATACACTACTAGACAAACAATGCCATACAATAAAAATCAAAACCGCTTTGGAAGATTATTTTCTCCAAAACTGTACTCCTGATATTTCTAATGGGACACTGTGGGAAGCACACAAACCAGTGATCAGAGGTCATTTTATAGGTCTAAGTGCCTATATAAATAAAACTAAACAGAAAGCCATCACTGATTTGTACCAAAAAATACAGGAACTTGAACAGGCCCACAAGCTATCACAAACACAGACCCTCTGGGACCAACTTACAACAACTAAGAATGACTTGAAAAACCTGCTAAACTCTTACACAGCAAAACTTTTTATGTCATCCCAACATAAATACTATGCACATGGGGACAAGGCTTCTAAACTCCTTCTCTCACAAATAAAAAAGAGAAAAGCTAAATCTTTTATCCCACACATTAAATCTAAGGAAGGTACCCTACATAAAACCACAGATCTCATAGCTAAAAGGTTCACGGAATTCTATACGGAGCTTTACAATTTAGATACCCTCTCCCCCTCAGGAAACCAACTACGCACTGAAAGCTATATTGATAGCTGGCTCTCATCCCTCAACCTTCCCAAATTATCTCAAGACCAAGCTACAGCTCTATCATCCCTTTTCACCTTGATGGAATTAGGGACAGCCCTAAAGCACTCCCCTATAAATAAAGCCCCAGGCCCAGAAGGCCTATTGGTTAGATATTATAAAACTTTCAGCTCTACATTACTTCCTCCACTATTAAAACTCTGCAATTCGACCCTATCTGGCTCTAATTTCCCTGAACAAACGCTTATGGCATATATCACCATACTCCCTAAGGAAGGTAAAGATATCTCCTCATGCGCCAGTTATCGCCCCATTTCACTACTGAACAATGATGTGAAAATTTTTGCCAGGATGATTGCAACCAGACTGAAACCCTTCCTTCCCCATTTGGTCAATCCAGAACAGGTGGGTTTTGTACCCGGCAGGGAGGGGAAGATGAATACACATAGGCTGTTACATATAATCCAGCACGCTAAATTTTCCGCGTCACCATTGGTGCTTCTCAGTACTGACGCGGAAAAAGCTTTTGATAGGGTCAACTGGCTGTTTATGAACAGAGTCTTAGCCCGCTTCGGTATTCCAGCGTGCCTCATCTCCGCAATAATGGCGCTATACCATAAACCGACAGCACGCATATGGGTAAATGTGACTCTATCTCCTACGTTTAAAATTAGTAATGGAACGAGGCAAGGCTGTCCGCTTTCGCCTATTTTATTTGTATTGACAATCGAGTCCTTTTTACAAGCAATCAGGGAGATTACTACCATTAAAGGGATTATGATGGGAAACATAGAACACAAACTAGCGGCTTTCGCAGATGATGTTCTTTCAAACCCATCAGAGGCACTCCCTGAACTTATGTCCACTTTTGATCATTTTGGCAAACTTTCTAACTTCAAAATAAATTTTACCAAATCCCATATATTAAATATATCACTACCAAGGCAGATAGGAGTGGAATTGCAGAGAAACTATCCTTTTTCATGGTCCCCATCTTCTATTAAGTTTTTAGGAGTTAACATCACCCCAGAGATCTCCTCCTTATATAAGGCAAATTTTCAGAGCCTCCCCTCAGACATCATATCTTTATTACAGTCCTGGGACATACCATATGTCTCGTGGTTTGGTAGACGCACATTGATTAAGACCATCGTCTTACCAAAGGTATTATACTATCTTCAGGTGCTGCCTATCAAGCTGCCAGACATATTTTTTAATAAATTAAACTCCTCCCTTTCTGCCTTTTTATGGCGAAAAAAAAGGCCAAGATTGGCGCATAAATATCTCATTCAACACCCAACTAAAGGAGGTTTGGGCATACCCGACTTTAAAACTTACTACAAAGCTATACATGGATCGAGATGCCTAGACCTTTTGAGAGCTCCCGCTGATAGATTAGACATTCAAGCTGAAATGGCCATGTTGAAAATTCCCATCAGATCTTTGCTCTTATCTCTTAAACACACGACTAGACATTCTATAGACATACAGAATGTGATTACTAAAGTGACCTGCATGATGTGGAAAACTGAAGGGATCAAGGGAAAATTACTTTCTCACCCTCTAGAGATCATGAAGGTAGGAGACGTCCTCATGGACTCACATACTACGTTCAGAGATACGGTGCCTAGCTCACATGCATCCCTCTCAGTCCCCCTTTTAGATATCTGGGATTCAATAGATTCTATTCTGACAACCCCATCTGTTGAAGCTCTTCAACAACATCCTAAATTAACAGGCCTTTCCACCTTTCATGTCCACCACATGACATCATACTTCAATTCT
The DNA here is from genome assembly GCA_900303285.1 of Rhinella marina. Lineage (NCBI taxonomy): Eukaryota > Metazoa > Chordata > Amphibia > Anura > Bufonidae > Rhinella > Rhinella marina. Next base: position 11,178 of record ONZH01013471.1, read on the forward strand.
GTGAACCTCACTGCCCTAAGCAGTTCGACCAAAACTAAATTTGAGCGTATGGTCCTACAAACCCGTGACCCGAAAAAGAAAATCTCCGCAATTTACTCCATGTTGATACCCACACAACAAAAGCAAAACCCTTGGTTTATTGATAAATGGGAAAGAGATTGTGGGACACAGTTTTCTTCAGAAGAGGTAAAAATACTACTGGCTCAGACGGGAAAAATCTCCAGATGTGTCAAATTACAAGAGAACTACTTTAAAATATTAACCAGATGGCATTACACTCCAGTACACCTAAACCGGATTTTCCCTCAGACATCTGACATTTGCTGGAGGTGTCTCTCGGAAAGAGGTTCTTTTCTCCATATATGGTGGGGATGTTCTGGTGTAACTGGCTACTGGAAGGAGATATTGACTGATATCTCTAAGGTATGTGGTATTAATCTGCCTGAATCTCCGAAGGTGACTCTTTTAGGCTTATACTCAGGATTGAAGGTGTCTAGGGACGTCAGAGCACTCCTGCACCCGCTATTGGCTTCCGCCAGGATTATAATTGCTCAACACTGGAAGTCAACTATCTCACCCAGCCCATCCCATTGGAAGGCGAGGGTGGATCAAATTTTCCGCTTTGAGCAATTAACAGCATGGGAAAAACATACTATGCCGACATTCCTTCGGACATGGTCTCTGTGGTCAAAATTTAGAGAATATGACACCACCCACTTACCAGATCGCACTTAGACACTTGCACTATAGATTAGTTATTCATCTTCTTGACATAAGGGAATGTAGCTGTAGGAAAACTACCATCCGTATCTTTGGGAAGCTTCATTTAGTGTTGGCATAATCTATAGTGTGGAGTTTGGGCCTTTGAGAATCCTTGCAGGATGTTGGATTTCCCCATTTCAAGTGCTGACCATGTGCTTTTGCACTGGTTGGTGTATCGTTGTTTTGGTAAGCGCCGTGAAATGATTGAGGAGGAACCCCGGAGGAAGAGGATGTGGGTTCATCCGATTATTTCACAGAGTGCTTGCAAAGGTCAGTTTGCCAGTCTGTATGCTGACCTACGTGAGCACCCTTCAAAATTTGTTAACTATTTCCGCATGTGTATCTCAACTTTTGACCGTCTTTTGGGGGAATTGAGGCCTGACTTGACATTCATGGATACAAACATGTGGCGTAGTGTTTCTGCTGAGGAGCGGCTAATTATCACGCTGAGGTATGTATACATTTTTGAATTATTATCCTACGATGTATATTTTTTGATGTTCACGATATATTGATGGTTCATTTATGTGTTTTATTTTGCATGTAGACTATGACCTTTTTTTTTATTTTCATAGATTTTTGGCCACTTGTAATTCTTTTTCGTCGTTACATTTTGAGTTCAGGATGGGCACCTCCACAATAGCAGGTATAGTTAGAGTAACCTGTGCCACCATTTGGTTGCGGTTGCGAGCTACTGTGCTGCCCCAACCAACAAGGCAGCAGTGGCTTCAGATTGCCCAGGGCTTCCTGGAGAGGGCACAATTCCCCAACTGTCTTGGTGCCCTTGACGGGAAGCACATACGGGTGAAAAAGCCACCGAACTCAGGGTCCCGATTCTATAATTATAAACAGTTTTTCTCTGTAGTTTTGTTGGCCTTAGCTGACACAAACTACAGGTTTATAATTGTAGATATTGGAGCTAATGGAAGTTCGGCAGATGCTCGCATTTTCCGGGCTTCCAGAATGGGTCGGTGGCTTCAGTCCAACCAACTGGACATTCCCCCACCTGCTCCTCTTCCTGATTTTGGTGGTACACCTGAACCATATGTTTTTGTTGGTGATGAGGGTTTTGGCCTATTGCCCAACCTCTTGCGTCCTTTCCCCAGGCATGGATTGGATGATAAAAGGCGCAACTTTAATTTGAGATTAAGCAGGGCCCGAAGGTTTGTGGAGTGTGCCTTCGAGATTTTAGCCAGAAAATTGCGTATTTTTCTTTCACCCATTCAACTTGCCCCCCAAAATGCGAACAATGTCATCAAAGCCTGTGTAGTGCTACATAACTACATTCGGATGTATGAAGTGACTCCAGATGAAGATGCGGAAATATTTACTGAAGCCCCTCATGGAGAATCGTCTCATCATGGAAGAACTGGTACATCAGGACTCAGAGTTCGTGAATTATTTTCAGATTTTTTTTAGTTTTCCAGTTGGTTTGTTGCCTTTTCACCAACATCACTCCTCACGTGTTTCTACATAATTTATTTTTGGGGGCACATAAGCTGACTGTACTGTGTATGTATCCTGGATGGATTTTTTCTTAGTATTTTTACTTTTTTTTAGTTAGGGACTCGCAAAACTATGAGGACCCTTGACGTGGGTTGCGAGCTTACATATTTCGCATGCATAATTTCTTTAAAAAATGTGTGTAATATATAAACTAATCCCTCATCTTTACTAATGTTGAGCGAGCATGCTCAGCCGAACACTGAGTGTACTCGAGCGCAAAGTTCGAGTCCCCTAGACAGATCCGTCATGACCCCAATGCAAGTCAATGGGGACAGATCCGTTTGGTGTGACACACTAGTAAACGGATCTGTCCCCATTGACTTGCATTGGTGTCATGACGGATCCTTCCTTACCTTTCCCTGCAGCTCCCTCCTCTCGTCCAGCAGGGGGGGCGCTGTGGTAAAAATTACCACTCTGCGCGCCGTCTTGCTGCTAGAGCAGGTCGGTAGCTGGCAGGGAAGGTAAGTATGTCTCTGTGTCTGTGTGTTTTTTTTTTTTATTTGGGGCACTTGTGTAAACCAGGCACCAGGTGCCTGGTTTACTCCCATAGACTTCAATTATGCTCGGGTGCTCGACCGAGCACTCGAGCACCCCTAAGTGCTCGGCCAGGCCACCCGAGTATACAAGCACCTTGGTGCTCGATCATCACTAATCTTTACAAACATATTGTAACCTTGTGTGTACAAAAACAATTTTTAAAAAGAAAAACACCATTGTTATTTTTTAAAATATTTATTTGAATCATACTATCAATAAACCAAAAATACCAAACTTTGGTCAGATAACGTCAAAGTTTAAAGATATGAGAAATTGAACAACATTATAAATTATAGAAATGACTTGGTGTGGCCGGATGACCCTCAGTATGAGAGGGCTGATAACTGATACCAAATGTTGGGTAGGAGTAGGCTGAGCTGCAGATAATGGTGGGTGGACATAGCCAGACTCAATATATTGTTGCTCATATTGTGCTGGCGGGGCAAAAGTGGGGCGAGGAGGCTGGTATTGAGGAGGCCGGATTGGCATTTGGCTTTGAGGCCTAAGTTTTGGCCCATTAATGTTCCGATGTAGCCTCCAGTTTTCTATGGAGCCAGTTTTGCATGAAAAACGCAGAATATAGAACATGCTGCAATTTTCACGCAACGCAGAACGGATGTGTGAAAAAAACGCTCATGTACACAGACCCATTTAAATGAATGGGTCAGGATTCAGTGCGGGTGCAATGCGTTTGCTTCACGCATCACACCTGCGCGGAAAACTCGCTTGTGTGAAAGGGGCCTAAAGAAGCTTTGACGCTTCTGGAGACTGAACTTTTTATTCCCTAGGTGGAGGCAGTGCCCCCTTGTCTTTTGAGGGGATTTTACATGGAACAGTTTTTCACAATATTCTTTGTATGGCCCATTTATATATTTGTAACAGTTAATCATGTCTCTCCTTAGACGTCGCTTCATAACTAAGACATATCATGACATATCATATTATATGTTAGTGGTAAATTTGGGTTGATATATTTTACCTTTATTTGTTTTAAAATCCAAAGCATACAGAAATTTTGAAAAAAATTATATTTTCTTAACCTGATTCTGTAGTTTACAGAAACAACACATACAGTATATAGTCATACACTCCTGCATAGGCACACTGCAGGAAAAAAGCACCATATGGTTTTTTGGAGGGCAGATTTTGCTGGAATGTTTTTGGGTGCCACATAAGCCCCAATTTGTTATCCATTTTGTCCTGAACACCCTATGTGTGATCAAAAAATGGTGTATGGGCACACCACAGAGCTTAGAAGGAAAGGAGCTCCATATGACTTTTTATGGGCAGATTTTTCTGAAATGGTTTTTGGTGCCATGTCACAATTGAGGAGACCATGAAATACCCCTACAGTGGAAACCTCCAAAAAGTTAACCCATTGGAAACTGCATGCCTTATGCAATGTATTGAGGCATGTAGTGAGTGCTTTGACCATACAGGCGTTTTATAGCATTTACAAACACTTGGCTATGAAAATGAAGAATTACATTTTTTTCCAATAAAATGCTGCTTTAAACCCAGATTTTTCATTTTCAGCTGAAGATTTTTTCATTTCCGCAAAAGGTAACAGGAGAAAAAGCACCTCACAAATTGTTTTCTCCTGAATATAGTAACACCTCATATTTTGGTTGTAACAACTGTATGGCACACCACAGGGCTGAGGAGGAAAGGATTGGTTTTTGGAGGACACATTTTGCTGGAATGGTTTTTGGGTGACCATGTCAAAATTGAAGATACTCTGATATACCCTTATAGTGGAAACTTCCCAAAATGACCCAATTTTGAAAAAGACATCTCTTAAGAAATGTAGTGAGGCACGTAGTGAGTGCTTTGAACCCATATGTGTTTTTATACAATTTACAAACACCAAGAAAATGTTGCTTTAAACCCAGATTTTTCATTTTCAGAAGGGGTAGCAGGAGAAGAAAGACCATATAATTTGTTACCCATTTTCTCCTGAATATAACAACACCCCATATGTGCTGTTTGGACACACTTCAGTGTACAGAAGAGAAATATCACCCGAAAGATCACCATGTGCATTTGAGGTCTAGTTTGACAAATGCAGAGGCTATGAGGCTAAATTAAAAAAAAAAAAAAAAGAAACCCTTAAAAACTGACCCCATGTTATAAATCACACACCTCAGAATTTAAAAAGGGGTGTAATGAGCATTTTGACCCCACAGGTGTTTTGCAAAAAGGGGAATGCCACAAGTGAAAAAGGGGAAAGGCAAGGGGAATGCCACAATGAACACCTGGAGGAGCTATTACAGGCAGTACATGTCTTTCTTGACCCATTGGGTCAATGTTTTGTTTGTTTTAATTATCTAGTACTGCCCCCTTCTAGTAGTTTTTCAATGTTTTGTTTGGCAGCAGAGAGGCAGCACTGCAACAAAAAGGCTGACACCTCCATGTTTGTGTTGGTCTGGTTCCCACACCAAGCACTTAGCAGTCTCCTTCACATCCTTTCCATTGATATCTTCCTGTCCCAAACAACAGCAGGGCACAGTGTAAATCCCGCTCCTCCTTTCTCCTAAAGTTGTGTTAGTGCTGATCAGCCAGGGTCAGAGTAGTCACAAAGCCATTCACTTGCTAAAGTACAACAAGCAGCAAACATCCCTCTGGCTTTCTCCCTGCCAACTCCCACTGAGCAGGTAGTCAGCAACAATGGCAGGAACATTGTTGCCGCGCTGCACCTTGGGGAAATAACATCTAGTCATTATGTCCCTCCCATAAAGGACTACCCTTTTGGCAGTAAAGGTCAAAAACAGGGTACATACTCCTGTTAAATGTTCAGCCTGCAAATATATGGTGAGAGCAACCAGTTTCAGTGATTTTTGTGGAAGTCAGCAATTGTCCATAATGCCACATGCCTTACTGAGGCTGTGATTTATTATGCTACTTGCCCATGTGGCTTAATTTATGTTGGGATGACTTCCAGATCACAATGTAAGGATATTAAAACCTGCTAACAAAAAATTATATCAGGAGGGAAAGCCACAGGAGAAAATATATAGAAATTCCAAAATATCCCCAGACATTTTCAGGACTATCACAATAGTAACCCCAATGGACTGAAGGCGAGAGGGATTCGCAGGGTTTACTTGGGTTCTAGAGGGGAGATCTCCAAAAAGCTTTACTCAAAAAAGGAGACATGTTGGAATTGTGCCCAGTTGTCCCCTTTGGATTAAATGAAACAATTAACTTCAAGTCTTTCTGATAGATGTAAGATATTTTTAAATATATGTGGTATATGTTTTTAAGTTATTTATGCCTCTCTATTCCAGGAATGGTGAATGCCCACCTATACAGTATCATCGTTGAATTGCGTTTAACATCTGCAGCCTTGATTTAGATTACATCTGTGAAGATTCATATGTGCATCATTGGAACTCTCATCAGAACTATTACATCTTTCATCGCTTTATTATTCACTTTGCACTTTATTTTTTGTAATGGGGTCATACTGATGCATATCATGTATAAATGTTTGTATCTTTAGTATGGGGATCATGTTTGCTCTTACTGGTGTACTGTCACTTTGTATCATATTGATGTGAATTATTTAGAGAGATTTGGACTTCAATATGGTAAGGTCAGTGGCGTACCGCCCATATAGGTAGACCATGCCACTGCTATTGGGCCCGCGGCACAGGGGGGCCCGGAGCGCACGGGAGGCCCCGCCCCCTACTCTGCATCATTAAGATGTGTCCCGTCCCTGCGCTCCGGGCCTCTCCTGGCCCCCCTCACTGCCGCAACTTTTACCCTGATGAGTCCTGAGAGCGCTCCTGTGCGCTCCCAGCTGGCCCCGCCTCCTCCCTCACGCCGCCTGCTGCTCCTGGACAGGGAAGGACTTGTGCAGCGCGGCAAGATGGGAAAGAAGACCAAGGGCCAGCCCCCTCCAGAGTGGCGTCAGGACAAGAAACTGTAAGTTTTTATGTGTTTCATGTGTGTGTATGTGTGTGTATGTATGTGTGTATGTGTATGTATGTATGTATGTGTGTGTATGTGTGTGTATGTGTATGTGTACGTATGTATGTGTGTGTGTGTATGTATGTGTGTGTGTGTGTATGTGTGTGTATGTATGTGTATGCATGTATGTATGTGTGTGGGTATATGCATACACTGTACGTACTGTATATTGTACAGCGTGGCGCAGGGGTTATATTGTCCGGCATGGTGTAACCGCTACGCATTTGTTGTACAGTATATATTATAATCCCTGTACCATGCTATACAATGTACAGTATAATCCATACACCATACTGAATAATATACAGTATAATCCGTACACCATGCTGTATAATATACAGTATAATCCGTACACCATGCTGTATAATATACAGTATAATCCGTACACCATGCTGTATAATATACAGTATAATCCGTACACCATACTGAATAACATACAGTATAACCCGTACACCATGCTGTATAATATACAGTATAATCTGTACACCATACTGAATAATATTCAGTATAATCCGTACACCATGCTGTATAATATACAGTATAATCCGTACACCATGCTGTATAATATACAGTATAATCCGTACACCATGCTGTATAATATACAGTATAATCCATACACCATACTGAATAACATACAGTATAATCCGTACACCATGCTTTATAATATACAGTATAATCCATACACCATACTGAATAATATACAGTATAATCCGTACACCATGCTGTATAGTATACAGTATAATCCATACACCATGCTGTATAGTATACAGTATAATCCGTACACCATGCTGTATAATATACAGTATAATCCGTACACCATGCTGTATAATACACAGTATAATCCATACACCATGCTGTATAATATACAATATAATCCGTACACCATGCTGTATAATACACAGTATAATCCGTACACCATGCTGTATAATACACAGTATAATCCGTACACCATGCTGTATAATATACAGTATAATCCGTACACCATGCTGTATAATATACAATATAATCCGTACACCATGCTGTATAATACACAGTATAATCCGTACACCATGCTGTATAGTATACAGTATAATCCCTACACCATGCTGTATAGTATACAGTATAATCCATACACCATGCTGTATAATATACAGTATAATCCGTACACCATGCTGTATAATATACAATATAATCCGTACACCATGCTGTATAGTATACAGTATAATCCGTACACCATGCTGTATAATATACAGTATAATCCATACACCATGCTGTATAATATACAGTATAATCCGTACACCATGCTGTATAATATACAGTATAATCCGTACACCATGCTGTATAATATACAGTACAATCTGTACACCATGCTGTATAATATACAGTATAATCCATACACCATGCTGTATAATATACAGTATAATCTGTACACCATGCTGTATAATATACAGTATAATCCGTACACCAGGCTGTATAATATGCAGTATAATCCATACACCATGCTGTATAATATACAGTATAATCCATACACCATGCTGTATAATATACAGTATAATCCGTACACCATGCTGTATAATATACAGTATAATCCGTACACCATGCTGTATAATATACAGTACAATCCGTACACCATGCTGTATAATATACAGTATAATCCGTACACCATGCTGTATAATATACAGTATAATCCGTACACCATGCTGTATAATATACAGTATAATCCGTACACCATGCTGTATAATATACAGTATAATTTGTACACCATGCTGTATAATATACAGTATAATCCATACACCATGCTGTATAATATACAGTATAATCCGTACACCATGCTGTATAATATACAGTATAATCCATACACCATGCTGTATAATATACAGTATAATCCCTACACCATGCGGTATAATATACAGTATAATCCATCCTTGTGGCTGCCCCCATTCAGTATAACGTCTCCTTAATTTTAAAAAAAATAAAAAATAAATCAGTAGCTCATGTATACATTTCTTTAGTGGCAAAAGGGGGTGTGGCATGGGAGGAGCCAGGGTAGCATGTGGGATGGGCCGGGGTAGTGGGCGGGGTTAGGGGCCCCATTCAGATTCTTACTATGGGGCCCAATGATTTCTATGTACGCCCCTGCCTAGGGTTAAATTCACCTAATCAGACACAAAACAGGTCTCAAGAAGTTTGCTTCTAAAACATGCATTAGTAACTCTTTTGACCTATTGAAAGCTAATAACCTGAAAATACATTATAGAATTGGCTAGGCATTATGGTATGTTTCAAATGTTTTTGCTTTCATCTATATTTATTTGTTAGTGAACCTCAGACATGTTTATTTTATGTTCTGCTATGCAAAATTATGTGCTATTTAAGTGCTATCTCAGAAAAATGTACAGTACATATTCTATTAGACCTTCTATATTCTAATGCAGTCACATCATTTGCATAGAACAAAATGAATACATGTTTTTTTACATTCTGAGAGCACTTCCAGCTGTTATAATGGAACCATTAAATTCATTAAATTATTGATAAAACACAGATTCTTATCAAATCCATAAACTGCATAAGATACAGATTGTTCACTAGAAGAAGCAAGCTAAGGGTTACTTCACCTATAGGTGTGTTCCTGAATTCTTTTTGGCAAAAAAAGCCTCAAAAATGCCTTATGCCAGTTTCACATCACTGTTTTGTTTTCCATTCTTCTGATTCAAAAAATAAATAAAAATGGAGCTTTATTTTACAAAGTAACATAGTTTGTAAGGCTGACAAAAGACATCTGTCCATCCAGTCCAGTCTGTTATCCTGCAAGTTCATCCAGAAAAAGGGAAAAAAAACCCTGTGCAGTAGAAGCCAATTTTTCTCATTTCAGGGAAAAAAATTCCTTCCTGAACTCCAACTAGAATAACTGCCTGGATCAACAACCCTTCTCTAGAAAATTCTAACCTGTAATATTTTTACACTCCAGAAATACATCCAGGTCCCTCTTGATCTCTTTCATTCAACATCGCCAGCTCTTTTGGCAGAGAATTCTATAGTCTCACTGCTCTTACCATAAAGAATTCTCTTCTATGTTTGTATACAAACCTTCTTTCCTCCAGACGCAGAGGATGTCCCATCATCAGATTCACAGTCCTGGGTATAAATAGATGATGGGAGAGATCTCTGTACTGACCCCTGTACTGTGTCCTAGAAGTCAGAAAGGGCTTCCCAAAGTGTTGGTGTGACGAAAAACATGTATGGCAGCCTCTCGGAACTAGAAAAAATCCAACGCATTTCAGATAACTCGGTCTCCTTCATCAGGAATACTGGTCATTCCCCAGTCTGCCATACATGTGTGTCGTCACACCAACACTTTGGGAAGCCCGTTCTGACTTCTAGGACATGAGCGAATGCCGCCGGCCGGGCGCCGCCACGTGCAGAAGCCGAAGACGCAAGCAAGCAGGATTAAGCATCGGAGCTCATTGGTGGACTAAACTACAGGATCGCTACAAATTTAAATACAAACAAGGCAAGTGATTGTAGTAGACTATCTTTGAGCACTTTAGGAACATTGTACTACATTGTATGTATCTGAATAAGGCACAGAAGTTTCTTTGTGGGAGCTTTATTTCTATTCCAGTTGGCACAATAGGTATTGGTGGGTTTGGAATATTAATATTAAAACTAGCATCTAACTTATTCTGAGAGTATTATGTACAACTTCACCTTTCTTATAATTCAATAAAATATTTTAAAGACAGAACTAGCATCTAACTGATATCAGCCCCAATACCCGACAAGAAGTGATAGGTGCCTACTAGTAAGCGCGGGTTGATTGTTATTTATTGTTGTATATTCGCCACATCAAGTATGGGCAGGTTACTTTTATTAAAACCCAGCAGCTACACAAAAGCCAATAGGAAAATGATATCTAATATATAAAGCTGAGTGTACGTATGTGTGTGTGTATGTATGTCCGCTAAAGGAATCCGCACCGTCGCAGCTACGATCACGAAATTTGTGGATGACACTGTTAAAGGGGTATTCTGGGTACCATAAATATAACTTATGTTTTAGACTAACTCATCATTAATAATTACCTCATATAATGTAAATTTCACATATTTACCATTCAGTAGTAATAAAAGATGTTTTCTTCTAAATTACTATGGCATCGACACCCACACACCCAGGTCCCACTAAGCCATGCCCTGACTCAGTCAGGCCACGCCCCTTCCACTCTGCATCTAACTGGGATTGAAAAAATGAAGGTAAAAATCAACTTCTGTCAGCTGCAGGGGAGGGAGGGTGACATTCTCCCTGCAGCTCATGCTCAGACTGCACAGTGCTGTTGTCTGAGAGTGAGCTGTTCAAAAGGACATTCCTGTGTCCATCTAGGCCCTGCGCATGACAGAGGACAGGGAGTCTGAAAGCCGGACTGTCAAGCCTAAAACCGGACCTCTGGCCCCCTAGGGGCAGGCTGATGTTAGGGTGGCCAAACATCCGGTTTTAGGCTGGACAGTCTGGTTTTCTGTCTCCCTGTCCTCCGTCCTCTGCCTGGAGAGACGCAGGGATGTCCAACCTTTCAGTAGCTCATGCTCAGACAGCTTCTCCTCTGTGTCTTCATGGAGCCAGGGTCGTGCCCTCATGTTTAGGGGTGTGGCTTCATGGGACAAGGGGCATGGTTTCCTGTTTAGGGGTGTGGATTCATGAGGACTGGGGGCGTTGCTTCACGTTTGGGGGCATGGCCGGTGAGGTCCGGCGTTTTGGGGTTAAGACAGTGGCCACCCTAGCTGCTGTGGAGGTCACAGTTAAAGGGGAGGGCACTGTGGATGTTACTGTTAAGGGGCAGGCTGCTGTGGAGGTCACTCTTAAAGGGGTGGGGCACTATAGATGTCACTCTCGATATCTTTTAACGACACACACACAAACATTAAATGAAATAGATGAAATATACCCGGGCAAAGCCGGGTCCTTCTGCTAGTTTATACATAAAAGAATCTATACTGATAGGATATTTGCTACAACACACACAAAATATTAAAGTGAGCAGCAGTGGAACGTTAATTAAGTTGCGTTAAACCATTAATGACCAGTTACTTTTTTTCAGTTTTTGCCTCCCCATGTTTAAGGAGCCATAACATTTTTGTTTCTTTCATTGACATAGTGTTATGTGAGAAAAATAGCATTTTTTTGTGTTAAGGTACATAAATTACTTGATAATTTCTATACATTTTTGCTTTGCAAATATAGAAGAATCAATTTTTTGCATTGCTTTTTTTACATTATTATTTAGACTGTACATATTTCACATTGAATAACCTGTTAAATTAGTTTTTCAGGTTCTTTTGATCATGTAAATTCCTAATAAGTGTTTTTTTATGTACAGTATGCACAATCAAATGTATTTCATGAAAAATAATCACTAAGGGTCCGTTCACAAAACTGTGTGAATAGGGCCGCATCTATTCTGCAATTGATGAATAGATGCGGCTCCATTCATTTCAATGGGCAGCAGTAGATCGTGGACAGCCACAATTGCGCAATTGCGGACAAGAATAGGCATTGTGTATCGGGTTCCAGCCATGTGTGTTCCACAACACCATGGCCATCTGAACTGCCACTTATTTATTATTTTTTTGTAGAGTGCAACATAACGAATTCTTCTCCTTTGTACTAGGACCCATTCTTAATCTGATGAAAAGAGGAGTTTGAGAAAGTGGATCTCCTGAATGCAGTGTAAAAATAACCATACATTTCTTATTAAATAAATGGGTAATTTTGGTGTAAACTGAAAAATAAATAGCATACAATTCACAGTATTTTTGGACATGCATGGCATTTTTGCAAATGTTTGTATTATTTATGTACTTGTCCAAACCTCGCACTGAAACGTCTGTGTGCAGTTTCTTTGATTTGATTTCTTTCTCAGAGACATTCTAGTAATGTGGTCATTGTTTTAAATATCTTCCCACAGATGTACTGATCTTCTAATCTCTACCGTACATTCTCAGGCACTTGAGATTCCTCTAGAAGCAGATAAACTCAAGTTTGACTCTCTTTTGTCAAGTTCTGGCAGAAATGTGAAAGCTGGCAGTTTGTTCTGTTCAAAGATATTTGAATGAATTTGAAGTTAGACTCACACAGCTTCGGACTGAAGTCCTTTGGGCCTACCAGAGAAAATTATTATAAGGGTCCACTCACTGTGCATATAGTACTTTAAGAGCCCTGCTTTATTAGAGGTCCATTATTGTCAGAGCTTGGGACCAACAGAGGACCTCTGGTACTCTGGTGTGCCAGTCTGACCCTATTTCTCAGAACCTGATGGAATCATTTAAAACTATCTCCCACACTCCTTGCAACCTATTGCATTTCATATCTGTGCATACACAGATCCTTGCTGGTGACGGGCTCATACAGCTGCAGTGTTTTAGACACCAGTCTTAATAACCCCTGCACTGGCGGTGGTTTCGCCTAAGTTATGAAGAGGTACCGACCTCGACATAACCTCGGTATATCCTCCGTCGATTCTAAATGTAAGACAGCTTCCTTGCTGGCTTAAATGTAGACCATTTTCTACAACTAAAACTGGCGTAAAAAAATGATATATGTGACAGGCCTACCATCCCTTCTCCGCCCACGCCACGCTTCATCTTTTTAGACCTGGCATGAGCGGGGAAAAGTTGCACAAATATTATCTGCAACAGATATATACCAGAAATCTGACCCCTCTAAAGCTTAAACTTTAGCTTGATTTTTGTCATCCTGCAATTTGTTTGTATAGTTATGCACTGGCTGTCAGTGAATAGAGACTTGAGGTCCTCCCCACAGGCTACAAGGACACCTGAATTAGGCACTGGTTTCACTAAACCTTAACTTTTGTTTCAAAACAGAAAGAGCTTGGAATCACAAAAGCTCATTCACATTGCTGTTACTGCATATTTTCTGTCTGTGATTCTGTAGTGGAAAATCATATATATCCCATGTGAACAAACCTTTGATGTAATATTACAGGATTTTAATATTGATGGCCTATCCTGAAGACATGCCATCAATATCAGATCATCATAGTCTGCCATCCTCGCCAATCAGTTGTTTTAGGCCCCTTTCACACGAGCGTGAGACTCGGACGTCTCCTGCATCCGGCACTGAACGGGGGTTACATAGCATTATACTGATTTATGATGCTATGTAACCCTTACAGTTCTGGAATGTGTTTGATAATGCTGACAATGTTATCCAACACATTCCAGAACTGTAAGGGTTACATAGCATCATAAATCAGTATAATGCTATGTAACCCCGTTCAGTGCCAGGAGGTCAGTACACGGCACACGATGCGGGAGACGTCTGAGTCTCACGCTCGTGTGAAAGGGCCTTAAAGTAGCTCTGGTGACAGAAGTCAGCATCGGAACTACACAGCTCCATCCATTCTGTTGATGATGGAGCTGGTAACTGCAGCACTGCTTCCATAGAGGTAAATGGAGGCGCCACTTCACTTCAAAAAGAATCTACCAATAATAATAATAAAAAACTGCCAGCAGATCAATGTAATAAAAACACACACATATTACACATTAGCTGTTAAAGGGGTTTACCCATCTCAGACATTGATGGCATATCGCTAGGATATGTTATCAATGTCAGATAGGTGCGGTTCCCAACTCTGGGGCCCCTTAAGTGAAAGAGAGCATGCTGAGTATGTACAGTGTGCTCTCTGTTTAATGATATAAAATAGGGATGGCCAACTTGCAGCTCTCCAGCTGTTGTAAAACTACAGCTCCCGCTGTACCCTGCTGTAGGCTGATAGCTGTAGTTAGTCTGGGCATGCTGGGATTTGTAGTTTTGCAACAGCTGGAGAGCCTCAGGTTGGCCATCCCTGGTATAAGAGTTATGAAAGTAGCTGAATAAGCCCATTCAGCTATTTTTGAAAGTTCCATAGCACTGAATGGAGAGTGCACCTCTACAATCACCACTATCGTACTGCCGGAAATTGCTTAGCCAGCTTGGCTATTTTTAGAACTCCCATATTGATGAACAGAAGGAGACCATGCTGGCACTCACCACGGGGCGTCGCTAGGACTTACTATCAAACCCGAATCAAACTACCACTGCCCAGAACTTCAGGACTGGTGGAGACTGGCTGCAGTTCTGCACTGCGATTAGAGATGAGCGAATCGATTCGTCAATTCGTTGATTCGTTGATTCGTTGATTCGTATCAAATCTTGGGAATTTTTAGCTGCGAAGCGAATCTGAATATTAGGTGATTTGCTTCGGTTTTGTACGCATTCGCTACGTAGTTTGTCCTATAAATTATACGCTATTGCTAAGTTATTGCTGTTGCGTACGAATTTAATTCATTAGCGATGCAGACACCTCCCTGGTAGCTCCGCCCCCTTCTCCAGTGCGCGACGAAGATGAGGCAACTCAGGCAATTAATATGGTGACACAGCAAGCCCTGACATGGGAGGCATGGTGTGGGGCACCGACCCCTATGAGGAGAAGGAACCGGAGGAGATCTACGTCTCTCAATATGTCCGGCAGCTTAAGAAGTCGGTTGAGGTGCCCGCTGAGGTGTTCACTCCGCTGGCTGATACGGCGGAGGCGGCAGGAGTTCCCGCTCTGCCGCGGAAGGACTACTCCCTTCGGTAAAATTCAATGGTCCCTGAGGCTGTCACCCGAAACGCCCTGACCCTCTGGGAATACAAAAAGTTGGTAGAGGAGTGGGTTGTGCAGGTGTTGGAGCACCCACGGTCCGGTGACCCGAAGCTGGAGCGCCAAAGGGGTACCGTTATTTGGTTCAGTGTGGAATGGGGAGTAGGTTTTATCGGCGATGAGGAGACGGCAGGAGAATTATACGAATTATACGCCCAAGTTGCCACAGCCCTTGCCAGTGTGACCGCCCGGTCACTACCAAGACCATCCCTGTGAGGTTGTGGGGGTCTGCTGCCGCAGCCAGTGTCGCTTTCATGAGGCAGGAGCGCCCTCTCATGTCTTTTAGCTCCAGCAGCAGTGAAGAGGACCTGCGGGCCTAAGGATCCTGCAGCTTTTATGGGAGCCACAACGTGGACTTAACTTGAAGGGTGAGCACTGGTTGGCGTTTGTTTTTATTTTTGTTGCCCTGTGTTTGTCCTCACCCAGATAGACATGGATTGTCAGGACTCCCCCATCAAAAAAAAAAGTTTTAACCAAGTTGCGCAGACATGCGCCTCATCCCTTTTTTTCCCCTTTTTCAGGTTATTGGGGAGCCCCTTGAAAGAGGGTTTTTTAAGGAACCTTTGCTGCTATTTTTTTACCCATTTGGATTACAATTTTACCTATGTGGATTACAAATTGCAGTTGTATTACAAGCGTCAGAAGAAAAGAGACTTAAACGTGTCAGTGAGCAAACTAGGTAGGTGATATTTAAAGGGAACCTGTCATGTCAGAAACACATTTCAAACGGAGAGCATTACCTTATAGTAGTCCCCAGTCTTTTCCTAATGTGGGGGATTGTATGCTGGGGGTCAACTCTGGGGAATTGTATGCTGGGGGGCGACTGTGGGGGATTGTATGCTGGGTTGGTGACTGTAGGGGATTGTATGCTGTGGGGGGCGACTGTGTGGGATTTTATGCTGGGGGGCGACTGTGTGGGATTGTATGGGGGGGGGCAAGCAGCATTCTGTTTTGCATTCCATCATAATAGACGTCTATGGGCCACATATCCGATCTGTCCGGTTTCTATTATGAAGGACAGGAGAGCGGCTGGATCCGTTCTGCTGCCCATAGCCCATTATGACGGAGACTAAAGGCTTCCGTTTTGCATTCTGTCGTAGAATTCGTTATATTGG